>JABSTQ010009459.1:0-320726 GCA_013358835.2 Ixodes persulcatus
CCACCCTAACGTGCTGCCCCACTTACATTTCTGCATTAGTTATGCTGAACGATGCTTTCAGTTGCATATAGAAGAATATGCTGGAATCCTTTTTTTTTTTTTGAAACCGGAGGTTCAAAGATTAAAACCGGGTTTCAAAACATTTGGAAATTTTCCAAACATTTTGAACTTATGTTGAGAAATTCTATCATTTTCGAACTGTAACAATTTCCGGACTTTCAAACCTGATCAGCTCTAAAATTTGGAAAAATTTGAACCATGAAGATTCTTAGAATATATGTCTAATTTCTCTGATTTACGCCTCAATCATACCTACTTACCTGTTTTGAATGAATACTAACTGTTGCACATTATCAATTTCCACATTCATACTGTGCATATCCGTCCAGAATCAAAGCAATCAAGTGATCTCGGTATAATCGCTGTCACTAAGACCCCCAAGCTGCAATCCAAACGCCATGTCACAAAGCCAGTGATTTAATGGTGGCAGTGGTACTAATGACTCTGTAGTGGACAAGCCAACTGGGTGCGGGGGAGAAAGAAGAGGTGGCACGCGGGCAAGAAGGCTCGAGAGGAACACAGACGGGACAGCTCTGCGATGTATACTGATGTAAATATTTGCATCAGTATACAAAGCAGCCTTCTTGAAAGCATGAGGAAAGGACGAGATTTCCACCATTTTACCCCCATCCCGCCTTGCGGCTTCCTAAAAATTTACACTTTTCCTTGCAGCTCTTGAGCAATGCAAGTTTTGCCTCCCCTGATCGAGGCCGACCACCTATTGGATGACCACCTGTTGCACAACCTTGTGTGGAAACATTCGTTGATTGACCAGTTACTGCACATGTCTGAAATTCTCGGGTTCTTCCTCAGCATTAACTTGGTTTTCATAATTTTCAGATTGTTTTGGAGTGTCCTGATAATATTTTATAAAGACCTTGATGCTGACCCTGATGATTGCATTTTTAAAGACAGACTCACATACAGAGAGGCAGAGGATTATTGCTATAATTCAGATTAATTGTGTCGAAACTGAGAAGCTTCCAATAATAAAATCAGCAGGAAACCCTTCATGTACCTTATAAACATTAAAGAAACTGAATCTCAAGGGAAATTTTCTGGAGTATTCCGAGAAATTTCTTAGAGTCACGTGCACTTCAGTTTCCTGAGGAATCATTGGTTGGGGCATTCCCCCATAAAATCTCATATGGTGACATTTGGTACAAGAATCTTGTATGAATAATTTTCTCATAAACATTTTTACTATATTTTACATTCCCTTTTGTCTCCTGACAAAATCCTGATCATGAGACCCACGGCTAGACTACGTTACTTTGCTATACTCCCGTCTTTTCACTCCACATGATCCTCTTAGGTACACACATATTTCTGCACTAAATATTTTGTTTCATTTCTCTGATTATTCTTCCATCTCTTTTCCTCTATCCCCCATAGATTGGTAGATCCTTCCTTTTTACCTTCCCTCCACAATCTTTCATTTATTAATCATATTTCACACATAGAACACCATCTCCTTCTCATTAAAATTTGCTGATGCGACCTTAAATTTTGTATGATTATTCAGAAAAATTTATGTATGAAAGGGCGAAGCCTGCATCAGGCGAGCTGGAGTCTTATGCGAGCTAGGGTAGCCTATGTGTCTATGCAAGGGAATGATCGATTGAACTGGTGAGTGAGGGGTTAGCTGGAGATGACTTCCTGAATGTAATTATTGTTTCAGAGGTTAGATGGTACTGAATTGTGGAGATACCTTAATTATTAAATGAACTCTCTAAGTGTAGGAACTATTAAACAGGCAAGCAATATAAAGAAAGCATTATTCTAGTACATCGTTGCTTATGCAGCTTAAGATTTTTAGATTTGAAGTGTTCCTCACCACTGAAAGTTTTATTATTGTTACTGTTTTATGCTGATTTAATTATTCAAATCTATACCACCATGTGTTTTCTTTTACATACACATTGTATGCTGAGTGCTGAGTCCGGGCTGAAGTTAAGACGTGTTTTGTACACCATTTATTTGTACTAACCTTGTAATTGGGAGGAAACGTGCTTCCTCACAATAGCAACCTTGCTGAAGTAGAGGTTTCAAGACACAAATACAATTAACTTGGAAGTCTGCTTGCCCCTGGAAGGAAATTTTTCTATCACATCTGTGTAGTAAAAAGCCCACAAGCGCGCTTCTCATTAAAAACGCACGCTATCCAGAATAGCGAGACCCGCAAAAGCGGTTCTTCCTAAAAGAATGTGCCTTGTGCAACAGTTTGGAACTCAGAAAAGAGCTTGTGCCCTGGAAGGAGGGTTTCCCCCTTCTATTTGCTGTACGGCGGGAAAGCGGCGGACCAAGTAACTCGCAAGTGCGCTTCCCCCTGCAGGTATTTTGCTTGTGGGAAATGTACTTGTCCCTTGCAGTAAGATGGGAAAGCAGTAGACCTAACATTCCATAAGCGCGCTTCTCCCTGAAACACTGTGTTTTGCAGGAAAGCAAAAAACCCGCGAGTGCGCTTCACCTCACGAAGTTGTGTACTGCGGAAAAGCGGCCTAGAAAGACTTCTTGATTATCTACATTTACTGCAAGAAATCCGTACGCGAACCTCGGCCTCCGAAGAGCACTTATGGCAATAGGCCGCATTGATTGACTGAACATGACTTTATAATTAACCAAATTACAGTTTTCTCACTGGCAAAATTAAAAAAAAAAACATAATTGACTTAATTTAAATTGTTTTCTCAAAATAAATTTTTGAGAGAAATATAATTTCTCTAGAAAATAATAATTACATTAGAATATGCAAGATCAACCAGAGACATATACTTAGTCTGTCTTCCTGCTTCTATACCTGTCCCTCTGCTGGTATTTGAGTTTGTATGCTTGTTCATGCACGCATAGTTTTTTTGTTCTTGACTCTACCTTTTCCCTTGTTTTGCTATACCTGAAGAACGAGCTGAGAAGTGGAGAGAACGTTCAATTCTCCGATTTACTTTTGCCTCGAAGAAGTCTTATATTTGCTCCTTATCCTCATATCAATTTTACTTGATAATTATTTTACATGGAATGAAAAGATAAATGCACCTGAAAACAATAAAATAGCTGAGGTTCCAGTGGTAAAATAATGTTTTTTCAAATATCTTATATCAAAATGTTTGATTTCAAACATAGTAAAATTGGAATGATTTAAATCATACTTGTAAGTAATTCAATTACAGTAATTGAATTATCATAATGTAATAACTTTTCTGGTAATTTGTAATTGTAATTCATTACTTTCTGCTAAAAGGAATAGCAATTGTACTTTATTTGCTTTCTAGCATTAGTAATTACAAACTTTGAGGCAGAATTACAATTACTTTTGCAAGGCTTTTCGGTGCCAACGGAACCTCTCTGAAAGCCTCAGCGCTCGCACAAGCGGCCTAGCGCTTGATGACACACACACATGGTAGACATGCACACACATGCACAATAAAAATAGCGTTGCATTGTTTGTTGTTTTGTTGCTTGCACTGCGGGCTGAGACAATCCTTTTTGGAGCCTAGCTGAACGGCGCCGTGTGTGGTGCGAGCAGAAAGCAATTGCGTAAACATGCCAATATATTTAAAGAAAACAATTGAGCTTCAGCTTTCAGTCGAGGTTGGAATTTTAATTGTATATAAAGTTATTTTTATTTTTTGCCAGTTTTTTACATCCCTCTTCCAGGACTGTCACATGTTTGTTTCTTTGTATTATTTTAAAGTTTATTTCCTGTTGTTTTTATTTCGGATACTATTTGCATAAGCATTTTTGAGACCGACCACGCACCTGTGAATATTGTCACCTTTGATTCGGGAGCCCCGATTCGGTTCTTATATATTTCCGAGCCATTATAATTTCAACTCAATGTAAATAATTTACGATAACATGAAACATTTGAATGTGAATGTGGTCGCATTAGCACGTGTGGATTGTAGTTTTATATTAACTTTATTCAAATATTTAGATATCACTAATTGTCATTTTTATTTGCCTGGCTAACAAAAGTGTAAACCCAATTTTACTTTAGCGATCTGGCATCCTTGAGTATATGAACTCATTTATATTATTTAAAATATAAGAACGTAGGACTTCATTGCCCAAACTGTCAGGTTCTATTATTAATTTAACAAAATTTATAAAAGGAAAGTACAATATGTGACATTTATACAGCGATGCTTAAGCCTCCTCAGACATTGGGGCAAGGAACGAACAAATGCGTTGCATTCTAAACAACTGGTTTAAAGTTATGTGGCCCAAGTAGGCTCGCTTTCAGAAATAGGTACTTGTAAAGTAATTGCATTAGTTTTTAAAAGTAATTTGTAATTACAATGAATTATTTCTCAGGTAGTAGTAATTGTAACTGTAGTTAAACTACTTTTGGAGCAAAGTAATTGTAATTAAATTACATTTTAGAAGTAATTTACGCATGTATGAATAAAATTGTGGTCTAAACCATGATTTCAATTGTGATTTAAATTAACTTGATTTTTATTCTCCATCCTGCCGATATGTGTGTCAGTGCACGGCCACTGCCAATCATTTCATTTGCAGCATGCGACATTGAGCCCTCAATTCTTTAAACGAGGTCAATGGGGGATGGCCAAGAGATGAAGATGGGCTGAATAATTTTTTTTCAAACATTTCGTTGATATGCTATTAGATAACTTTGCACTTTGCAGGTGAAATTCGGTGTGGTCTGCTTTTCTGGAATCGATCGGATGGACACCGAATCTACAAGTCGAATGAATCAGACTGTCCCATGCAGATTGACCAAACTGTGTTTAATTTTTTGATAGCTAACTTACTAGTATTGTAATATTGCTGCTTTTATGCTTGAAGAAGTGTGTAGATAAGTGGGTAGCACAAATGCTCAGAAAGAGTGGCAATGTTATGTTTTTTATATACTTGATTATACTGGAGACAACAGCTTTCTGGGGAAGTATTTGCGACTCTGTGTAGGCGTCGATCAGGCAAAGGCAAACTCTGCTTGTACCGCAGGGACACGAGGAAATATGTTACACCACTTTTCTTTGCAAATAACGATTTGACAGGCTTGACTAGTCCAGAGATATCTGCGAACGAGTGGTCAGCGCTACAGCGATGGTAGATAGTGCTGGCAAAAAAGGGGTGTCATTTGTGGCCCTCGAATTAGGAGGGTCAGCAACAGGTTTATAATAATAATCATCTTTATTTTGGATGCAATCGGTCTTCATTTTGGGTGCCCCGTGGTGCACCAACACAAACAATAAAACCAGCAAACAAAAAAATCCTAAACACACATAAAGTTAACAGACAAATAAATGTAAGATTAACCAAATGGCGACGGTACATTGCAACAGATTCAGATATATAAAGGTGAGGTGGAGCGATGGCATTATATAATGATTGAATCCGAGAGAGATGCGAGGTATTGCACAGTGAGCAAACACAACATGTCTGGTTACACGTGAAGGAACATGAAACAGTTCAGCTCTAGTTCACCGGTAGCTCAGCTTACAAAGGCATCGGTGGACCTCTTCACAGACTTCCACTCTAAAATTACATTGTCCACACTTTAAAATCACAATATGGCGGACGTGCCTGCAAGAAGCAGGAACATCATTGCACATCGCATAGGCTGTAACAATTTGCTATTACCCATGTGCAATAGGTGTTTGTTGCCTGTATTAATTACCCTACATGTGACGTGCAGGAATTTGCAGCTCCCGTGTCAACCAAGGCAATGAATTTTCGAGCCAAATATTAATGTCTATTATTGTCACTCCAATAAAAGGAATTTCCCTGCATTTTGTGGAAGTGCTACCTGGGCTCTGGATCACTTGTTTCCTGCAGTATGGCACCCAGGCCCGATCCCATGCCATTCAAGAAAGAAAATTGAGACGGCACGTGCAGTTGCCTGGTAGAAAAGCAGCTTTTCTACCAGGCAACTAGAACCCAGTTGTCTGGTAGCTGTGATTCTTGTCTGAATAATTCAAACAAAGAAATTGTTAGTTATTTGGGCCAGCAGCCTCTGAAAAGCATTTAACTTTAATACATTTAAGGATTAGCAGGAAAATAAGAATAAAGTGTTGATTTCAAACTTTTGAACACAAAAGGAATTGAATACTAACTTCGGACAACTACTTATTTCAACCAGCAACAAACTTCATTACTGTCATTGCTGGTTGAAGGAAGTAGTCCACTGTAGTTTCTTTCCATTCTTTGTGTTGGAAAGTCTTTGTATGATCTACTGATATGCCATACATTTTTCGATAGTAAAACATATTTTTTGAAAATGCTGTAAACAATTGCCTCCACAGCGCACTTTCAGCTTATCGGAGTAATCAACCACATTTGTCCAAACTGTGTTCTCAATACAATGCTAGTATCAAGCTTAATACTTTGAGAGTGCTCTCGTGTTAAGCTTTTCTTTATTGCACCAGTGCACGCGGAGAAGCGCCTGTGCTCTCGCGGTAAGCCTTCTCACATTGCACCAGTGCATGCGGAAAGCACCAGCGCTCTTTTGGTAACCTTTCCCACGCTGCGCCGGTGCACGCAGAGAAACGCCAGTGCTCTCGTGGTTAACATTGTTGCATTGCTCTGGTACACGCGGAGAAGTGCTTGTGCTCTCGCTGCAAGTTTTCCCACATTGCACCGGTGCATGTGAAAAGCACCAGCTCTCTTCCAGTAACCTTTCCCACGCTTCGCCGGTGCACGCGGAGAAACACCAGCGACATAATGAGAAACAGCGCAAAAGGGACAGGACACAAAGTAAAAGAAGGACACAGGACATATGCTGACTAACAACCAGTCTTGGGCAGTAACTAGTTACTAGTAACGCGTTACCGGTAACTAGTTACTTTTTCCGGTAACTTTTACCTGTAACGCGTTACTCTTTAATACTGGTAACTTGTAACTGTAGCACTGTTACTTTTTTATTGGGTAACTGTAACTGTTCAGGCCGTTAGTTACTTTTTTTTTTACTATATAAATTGAACCCACTGCCGCGGACATGGAGAAATTGCCATCTTGAAGTATTTTTCTCCAAACTTCTCGCTGACAAAAAAAAAAAAAAAAGCGTGGCTACGCTATAAACAAACAAAAACAGCCTGGTTCAGCCCACGACTGAGGATGTACGACATTCGAGTCAGCACGAAACCGGGAGATAAAGGAAGCGGCGCCCGCGGTGGTAGGGGCGGCAACCAATGTCTGTTTCACCGACTGTGGTTCACTCTTCTCTCGTGCGTACCATCTGTGGGTGTTGGTGGTCGTGCAATTTCTCCGAGTATTTCGTCTGGGCTATGTCTGGGATATGTCCGTGCTGTCGTTTTTACTACCAGTCGTTCGCCGTTTCCTCATCCCTAATAGATTTCAAGAAAGCCGTCCCCAAATTGTGCTGAAAGCCGGCGCTTGTTTAATTTATCATTTCTCTTCGAAGCCGCTCTAGTGAACACGACTTCCACAGTTGGCGTTTCGGACATAGACGCCGCGGTGGTCGTCGCACACTTGTAAAGCACCTGAAGCTAATTGTCCCCTTTCCGCCTATATTCTTTGGAAGCTGCTTGACATGCTATGTTTAGGCCTGCTTCCGAGTAAATACCAGAATCTAATTATGTGACCATCTCTGTCCTCATTCGTTTCGGAGTGAAAAATAAACCAAAACGTTCACTGACGCGGGCCGATGACAATTTTGAAAAACGGTTGATTCTAAGTTATAACAATTATTGCATATAAATTATGCACATCAAAATGCTGAAACGGCGAATGACGCAAAAAAAAAAAATGTAACGAGAAAGTAACGGCGTTACTGTTTTTGCAGTAACTGTAACTGTAACACGTTACTTTTTGAAACCGGTAACTGTAACTGAGTTACTTTTTCTCTCTAGGTAATTGTAACTGTAACACTGTTACTTTTTACTGGTAACGTGCCCATGACTGCTAACAACCAAAGGTTTGCTATAAATTCCACGCGCAAGCTCTTCTTCCTCTTTCAAAAGAGATAAATGCTAATAAAGACAGAAACAGCGGCACTAGAAAGACGTTGCAAAACGTGTGACCAGAATAAATATTTAAAAAAAAATGTCCTGTGTCCTTCTTTTACTTTGTGTCCTGTCCCTTTTGCGCTGTTTCTCATTATGTCGCTCAACCAATCAGCCCAGCAAGGTATCCTGTTAAACGCCAGCGCTCTCGCGGTTAGCTTTCTTGCATTGCTCCGGTGCACGCAGAGAAGCGCTTGTGCTCTTGCTGTAAGTTTTTCCACATTGCACCGGTGAATGCGAAAAGCACCAGCTCTCCTTTCATAACCTTTCCCACGCTGCGTCGGTGCACACAGAGAAACGCCAGCGCTCTCGCAGTTAGCTTTCTTGCATTGCTCTGGTGCATGCAGAGAATCGCCGGGCATTATTTGTGGAGCGATCAGAAAGGTAAAAAGGGGCCCATGTGCGCTAGCTATTCTTGGAGCAGGATTGATATCAAATGCAGTGTGTTGATGTAATTACTAAGGTATAAGACAAATTGGCACCCCACCAAATGTAAGTAAATGACATCAAAATCAATTTGTAATGCAGAACAGTTTATTCACATTATAACACAAAATTCGGATTTCCCCGTCCCACGTCAGACTTGGAAGAATCATTGAACTGTGCAGCATTGCTTAGTTGTTCGTTTTTTTCAGAGCCGATTTACACAAGTAGCAACTTGCTCAGTCTCCAAGGGGCCTCGTTTTTGGAGCCTTCTTGTTACCAGATGTGAGGCCCACAGACTTTATGCTATAATTTCCCCAGCCTCTTACAAAGACTATGTGGTCAGATGAACAAAAGTTTGCTGGAAAAGTCTGAGAATTCTGCAGAGACAACTTGGTAGACACCCCGACATAATGCAGCACCATAACCTGTTCGGCACAGAAAATATGTTGCTATCAGGGTCTGGATCAAGAATGTCACAATTGGGAACCAAATAAGCTTTCTTTTTTATATCATAATAATGGATGCTGAATCTATCGGCAAAAATGACAGGTGAACAATATGCAAAATGGAGGAATAGCCCGAAGGCAAACACTGTAGCGAATCAGCCTGCATGGTGGCTCATATGCAGCAAAGTGAGACAATAAATCATAGTCATTATTGTAAGCTTAAAAGGCGGTCACCTGCTTGAGACTTCAAGCACGACAAAATCATAAGCCTCTGTGTAGGTGGCTCATCCTCGCATGCCGAAGGAGCAGCAGAAGCTCCAGGAGAGCTAAGCGGTGGGAGCTCGAGCTCACACGGCGCGGTTGGTGGAGCACCCTTGATGGTCCAGCCGTCCCACGAGCGGGTCCCTGGCATTGCCTCCTTGTGGTCCTGCTGGATCTTGGCCCTGGCCATCTTCTCCAGGATGCTCCGCACTTGCTGGCCCATGAACCCAGCGAGGACCTGCACACAGTACTTGACATTAGCACCAAAGCTGATTGTCAGCTGCAGCCACCTCACTCGTTCAAATTGTTAAGGATGTTGCCTTGAAGATTTCACAGAAAAGGTGCTGCGCCTTTAGCTTTACAAGGCACCTATGCGAAAACGTCTAACTGGGACCGGTTGGCATCTCGACTGGTTTCAATTGGGACTAACTGGGCCCAAGTGGGAATTAGCTGACACCAATAGGAGTCCAACTGTGACCAGCTGAGGGGTCAACTGGCTTGAACCATTCCCAATCGGGAGTCAACTGGCTTGACCATGCCCAGATGGGGAACGGGTGGGGGTAAACTGGGACCAGTTAAGAAGTTAACTGGTTGGAGGGATTCCCAGAGGGAGTTTAAATTGTTTTCCCATTCCCAGTTGGGGTTCACATGCTGTGTCATTTTGGACAAGATGGGGGTGTATTGATCTTCGCTGCACATAAATAAACCTTTAATTACTAGGTATACATTTATGTATTTATAAAAATATGTATAATGGCAACGTACATATTTGTTTTATAAATTGCACTATAATTAGCGGCATAAAAGGTGTTTACTTAAATTAACATTTATGTACATATATAAAAATGTATTAAACATTTATATAAAAAACCTACTATTTTTTTTTTTTTTTTAAATCGGACCCAGCAGGCCGTTGTGACGCGCACGCGGATTAGTTTTACGCGTTGTCGACAGATGGCGCTGCACATGCGAAGCGGATTTAACCTTTCGTACAGTAAGCTAGGCCAAAAAATTCAGCAATCCTTACCGGGACTGATGTATGCGGATGATATCGTACTAATGGCTAACAACAGGATAGATTTGCAGGACTTAATGAGCATCTGTGGTAGGGAAGGAGAGGAATTAGGTTTAGAATTCAGTAGTGAAAAATTAGCAGTCATGATTTTTAACAATGATGATGTTGAGAGACTGAAGATACAGAATATTACAGTTGAGAGAGCTAGTAAATACAAGTATCTTGGAGTATGGATATGTGATGGTGCAGAATATCTCAGTGAGCATGAAAAGTATATAATAGGTAAGGGCAACAGAAATGCAGCTGTAATGAAAAATAGAGCACTTTGGAATTACAACAGGTATGAGGTGGTGAGAGAGATTTGGAAAGGGGTCATGGTGCCTGGCTTGACTTTTGGAAACGCAGTGCTATGCATGAAATCCGAAGCGCATGCAAGACAAGAAATAAAACAGCGTGGAGTAGGTAGGCTGGCTTTGGGGGAACATTGCAAAACACCAAACCAGGGAGTACAAGGAGACATGGGATGGGGGTCGCTTGAGGGCAGGGAAGCTGTGAGCAAGATAGAATTTGAGGATCGGTTGAGACAAATGGGGCAAATGGATGGGGAGCAATGGGCACGAAAGGTTTTCAGCTATTTATACATGAGGAGTATAGACACAAAATGGAGACAGCGCACTAGGAAATTAAGAGGAAAGTTTTTAGGCTATAGTGGGGAAGAAAGTTAAGGCCACAGAAAGAGATTGGTGGATAGAGGGAATGCAGACAAAGAAGGCTCTGGAAAGCTATAGATTAAACAAAACAGTTATTGCCAAAGAAAGCATTTATGACAATTCTAGGGGAAGCTCATTGTTGTTTGAGGCAAGGACAGGTGTTTTGCGAACCAGAACATACAGAGCGAAGTACCAGGAAATGGAAACAGTGTGCGCTGCTTGTGGAGCAGAGGACGAGACGGCTGAGCACTTGATACTCTACTGCAAAGGGCTTCACCCAATGCATACCGAAGACAACATAGATTTAATAAAGTCATTGGGTTTTAGAAACAGCGAAGGAAAAGTGGATGTCAAGACAGTAGAGATTACCAAGCAAAGATTAAGGGAATGGTGGCAGAAAGTGAGAGAAAACTAGGCATTTTCGATTAACTGATGGCAAGGGGGTTTTATAGCCTCACTTTCTTTTCAGTACGGAGTGAATATAGTTTTCACATTTAAATATTCTAAGCTTAAAGGGTAAGACAAAATGGCTAGGTGGCGCAAGCTACCGCCCGATCCAAAGGGCTCAGCCGTATTCATCCATCCATCCATCCATCCGGTGGTCGGTAGAGAAGGGAAGCCATCGCCGAAGTTGGTGTATTGATAAACGTGTCGTTATGTCAAAACCATATCTGCGCTTCTTGCGACCCAACTAAATACGCCATGGTGGTCACGGTGAACTTCGAGGGCAGAAAGCTGCAGTTCAGCGATCGGAGGGCACCCAGGGAAAACCAGACGGAAGAGAAAACAGCTGCGGAGGGCACAGTGGTAAAAATGGCGGAAAGTCTACCTCGAAAATGTTCTACTGTTGTGACACAAGCAATTGGAAATGTTTGATTGTAAGGTGGGTGCGCAACCGCATCCTACCAGGACTTCACCTGCGCAACGCGGAAACACGGGTGAGCACCTTTCTTCACGCGATGGAGAGAAGCTGGGGACGTCGCCACGGATGCTGACAGACGCCAGCGGCTAATCTTTCACCCGCACGAATACTAGCTCTGAAAGGGCGATTCAATCGTCGCAATTAGCTAACGAGGCAGCTGAAGCGGTCCTTACAGAGCTAAACTGCGCTTCCTTCAACCCGGAAACGTGGACGTCACCGAACCTTATTCTCATTCTCGGTTTTTGACAATAAAGTCTGGTCAATCTTGCATTTTGTGCCGTGTTTCGTTGCTGGCGTTGGCACCAGCGGGGCCAATCGGTTCCGTAAACCAGCTACACCAGTTGGATCCAACCAATAATTTAGATCGCCACCTGCGCGGGGCAATTTTCAGTTCCCCTTTTTACGGCCAGCCTTGCAATCTTTGCCGCCCTATATTCGCGCTCTTTAGTGCAGCGGCATAACGCAAGTACTGTACATACCTTGTTGCCCATCCGGCTTGGGTGGACGCCGTCGCGGCCGATCCACTGGTGCCACTCGTCAGCCAGCCCGTCGAGGAACGTGAACCCTTCCCTGCGACACAACTCTCGCAGCAGCGAGTTCACCTCTCGGTGACGGTCATTTAAAGCCTCGATCTCTGCAGCGTGACTACGCTGCCATTCCAATGAGCAGAACCTATTCTCCCGTCTCGGAAGAACGGCAGAAAAGGCGATCTGCATCATTGGATTGCGTTCACAGATCTGGGCAGCTAGACGACGATATTTGTCGATGTACACGCTGGCACTAATATTGGAATTATTAGTGCCGACGTGCAGGATGACAACATAAAAATCGGGTAGCCTCTCAGACACCTGGGAAAACAAGTGCTCGATTCTAATACCACTAAACGCCGCAACCTCAACAGCCATCCGACTATTCAATTGGAAGTACTGGGGCAAGTACTTCACCATCGAATCGCCGGCTACCAAGACTCGAGGCATGTTGGGGGTGCGATCAAGGCTAAAATACAAAGAGTAGCACTAGATACGGAAAATGTATTGCTAAAAAGAACACGACAATGCTAAACAAAACGCTTCAAAGAGTGCGAAAATCAGGCAAAAGAGCTTGCGTGACCGGAGCCGACAGCAGAGCGGCCAGGAAGGAATGGGGGCAGACCAGGCAGACGCAGGGCACATGTCATAACAAAGGCAACATCCGGGGCCGGGGATGATACGTCACTTCTGGCGTCGAAGGAGTGATTTCCACACGGGCGTCTCTCCTCCGACGGGACTACGTCACTTCCGGCGTCGGAGGAGTGATTTGCACACAGGCCTCACTCCTCCGACGGGCGTCGGAGGAAGCACTTCCTTTCCAAAATTACCTCTTGGGAGTTTTGACCTTAGGTAGCTGCGCGCTGTGTGCAATAGAAACTATCCTGCGCAGTATGCATTAGAAATCCCGTGGCACCTGAGCAGATTTGGGAGATGCTTGCATGCTCAGTTTAAGTTTTTCTGGTATTCATTGATCACAATGCGTGCCCTGTCCTTCAGAACATAAATGAGCGCGAAATCAACTTTCTGGAACCTCATAGACCTTTGCAAACTGATCCCTAGCTTTCACCATAATACTAACTAATGTCCCGCTTTAAACATTTACTTCAGCTCGATCACATGAACGCACAGCTATAAAACAAATCTGCAAAGACCTGCGTAATCCATGCCACTTTTTATAAAGTGGTCGTGAGTAATAACGTAAACAGGTATCTATGAATTGTAGCCAGTGCTGGGCAAAATAAAAGACCCCTCTCGAAAGTCATGTGCCGATTGTTATGAGGTCTACCACATGCACAATGGCGAAAAAACCGACACCGCAGAAAGTGCAAGTCTAGTACATACTACATAACACTTCATCTCCATATGGAGATGAACTTTGGCAGCGTCTCTTGCACCCACCATTGTGCAAGGGTTTCACCATCCAACAACATCAAGGGTGGCATCAAGAACGAAAGCGGTCAGTTCCTCGATGCCACAGTTTGAGGTGGCCCAGCAAGTATCTATCGTCTTTACAAAAGACCATTCTGGCACTCACCTCCTTGTTCATGATTATTTGTCCATCCCAGTCACAAAACTAAGTAGTAAAAAGTGAGGAGATCTATGAGCACTGCATAAGCATTCGGCTGCCAGTCGACTTCCATTCTTGGTTGGGGACCGGGAATAGTTAGGTGCCAGCCATATAACACATTCTGTGTGAAAAGTAATGGTGTATGTTTGTTCAGACAGCAGGAAGTTAGACCCAGGGGGTGTCTGGTGTCTCTGCTGTAGATGTGAAATTTAGCCAGTGCAGCACCAGTGCTAGCCTGGGGTCTTTAACGTGCCTCACCCAGTAGTGATACACGACCGTACACCGGCACTCATCTATCGGGTGTCTTAAATAGCGGCCAGGCTCTTTAAATTGACCGCACAATTCGGTTTCTTTACCTATCGCGCTCCGATTTTGTGCAGCGTTGCCCACTGGTGGTGCACTTTTTTTATAGAAAATTTGCAAAGAGCGAACTTACCCGAGGGAAAAGTAAAGAAAGAAAAAGGCTTAACTCCTATGGAAACCCAGCGAAGTTACCGGTCTTCAATCAATAGGGCGCCCTATTATTTGAAGACCGGCGACTTTGCTGCGTTTCCATAGGAGTTAAGTCTTTTTCTTTTTTACCTTTTCCTCAGGTAAGTTCGCTCTTTGCAAACTTTATAGAAAAAATGCACCACCTGTGGGCAATGTTGCAGAAAATTGTAGCGCAAATTTCGCAGCCAATTTAAAGAGCCTGGCCACTACTTGAGACACTCTGGAGACTAGCTATGTTGCGCTTTTTGGACTCCCACGGCGACTAGGGAAAAGGAAGCGACGTCAACAACGCAAAAAGCCCAGATTGGATGTTTCTTCTGCGGAAATTCCGTCATCAGCGACTCTCACATCCAATTTGCGTTAGCTGCGTTGTTGACGTCACTTCCTTCTCCATAGTCGCCGTGGGAGTCCAAAAAGCGCAACATAGGTCTCCAGGGGCCCTATGTTGCACTTTTTAGACTCCCACGGCGACTATGGAGAAGGAAGTGACGCCAACAACGGAGCAAACGCAGATTGGATGTTGATTGGTGAAAGTCGCCGATGACGAATTTCCGCAGAAGAAAACAAAGAAAAAGTGAATTCGTCATCAGCGACTCTCACCAATCAACATCCAATCTGCGTTTGCTGCGCTGTTGACGTCACTTAATTCCTTCTCCCTGGTCGCCGTGGGAGTCCAAAAAGCGCAACATAGGGGCAGGGGCAGGGGCGGGCGGGCGGCGGCGGGGGGCTATATATTCAATTAATATCAGCAGAAGCATAGAGATCAGTGGGCAGAAATTTAGCTTGCTGGTTAAGGGGAGGCTGGCAGTGGGGGAGCGGATCGTCCTTCTCTCCTTCAAGAGTCTGTAAGACCCCTGGAGTTGCATACAGCTACTGGCTAAAGTTTGTTCTATTTCGCTACTTTCAAGGCCTTATGGCCCATCATAGGGTATCCTCTGTTAGAGCAAGCAAGACTGAGCAGATCACAATTTTCAAGAGATAATCCTGCTTCTGCTGCTTTAGAAAAAAGGCTTACTCGACGCCACTCGGCACGCATACAGCCACCCGTTTGAGAACAAAGAAAATACTAAGTCGAACACACGTCACCCTGGTCAGTCAAACCAATGAGCAGTGCGGCCATATTATTTAGAGTTTTTCGTCCATGTTCTTTAGTTTATTTCGCCAAGGTCATGGTTGTTAACTTCAAACAATGCAATTATTCCCATGCGACCCAAGCTACATCGACACCTTTTTATCAAAAACTAGCACACATAGAAAGTAACATCTATTTTACGCTTAATAAATGCAGGGCGTTTATCCCGAGCACAATAGAGCGAGGGAAAAATAAGGAATTGCTCTATGGTCCTCGGACGTGTCAAGAAGATAGAGCCGGCAAAACTATGAGCCATGTGATGGAGCAGGAAGCCAGGAAGAAATTGCTGCACAGAGCGCTGTAACAGCTGCTAAGCAGCGACAGCAAGGGCTAAGTAGGTTATTTCTTTCCTCGGCCTAATGTATAAAGTGTTGATAAAGCTTGCCAATGTTTGGGAATAATGTCTACAGCATTCCATTATTTTTGGTTAACGACATTCTTTGGCGAGATATCTGCCATTTCGTGAAGCCCAGATAAAAGCGTGGCCACGAGGCTCGAGACCGATTGGTTGACGGGTGGGAGAGGAGCGAGGTGCTCGACGCCAATAGATTGAGAAGGCCATGTGACCAGAGGGGTAGGCGAGGAGGAGCTCGACCACCTGTGCCCACTGAGGGAGTGGAGCTTGGGAGTATGGA
Source organism: Ixodes persulcatus (assembly GCA_013358835.2). Lineage (NCBI taxonomy): Eukaryota > Metazoa > Arthropoda > Arachnida > Ixodida > Ixodidae > Ixodes > Ixodes persulcatus. Next base: position 16,185 of record JABSTQ010009459.1, read on the forward strand.
AGGCTCTGGAAGATCGACAGCTTTATCAGCCCAATTAGCGGTAGTATCGCTTCATTCTAGGAAAAACTTTTAAGTGCACATATGGTATGCATTAAATTATCTGATGAAGAGCGCCGTGAACATAGGCGTCTGGCATCTGGAGACTCAGAGTATCGCTAAAGTTTGGGATATGCTAGAACTTCTCACATATGCAACACAAATGCCCAGCAATTTATCATACATTTTTGTTACAAACACAACTTTCAATAAAAGTGAACCTGCTTTGTTGGGTCTGAAGTATTTAGTGGAAATGATCCATGGAAACACGTTTCGTAAACAACTTTTCAACAACACACGTTTCAAGGACACGTTTTATCAACACCGTGGCATTTCGTGGAAACTCTCTTCATGGAGACATCCTCCTGTAAAATTTCGTTGACAACATATTGCTTTTTACTAGGTGGATTGCACTGCATTAGTGGGTTTATTTCGCTTGCTGGAAGGACACCGAAACTATAGCAGTCACCCAGGTGTTTCCAATGAAGCAAAGATAAATTGGAGAGCCCCAATCCTAGGTTTCCAAAAAGACAGCTGTATGCGCATAACCCCTCACTTTGCTCCGCTACACTCGTGAAAATGGAATATAATTTCAGGCCCGAGGTTGTCCCAAGCCTTGTCTGAACTGATGGCTTCAGCAAGCTACGCTGTCATTTGGATGCAGGTGGTCAACGCAATGTGTACAAAAAAATGCTTTCAACAAAACATTGCAGAGTGACTCAATAAAACAAACCTTTCAATGAAACAAACTGTTGATAAAAACGTTGCAGCGTCTACTAAACAATCTGCTGATGAAACATCGTTCAACGAACCAATTGTCTAAACACGGGTACAGCGCCATGTTCTTTCGAATAACCACTTGCCGGTGGCGTTTACGGTCCACCATCGTTCATGAAGCATAAACCTTGCCCATGTCCAAGGAAGGGTCATTAAAGAACTGATCCACCCAGTGTTTGGATCATTCTTTTAACCGTCATGCCATTTCACCTCCATGCCGCTGCATGGCTACGAAGCGAAGATCCTCATTTGGCAAACTATACCTTGTGGAGATCTGGCTGCCCTCCCCTGCGCCGACCCTCCGGGCCCCAAATTCCGGCAACTCTGACTCTGCCTCCGAGGAGCGTCATGCCTCGGGGGAACAGTAATGGCCTCGCGCACCACAAGATCCGGCTATGCCGTTCCTCTAAGCCAACTGACGTCACGCGACTGGCTTCCCAGGAACAAAGGGGCAAAGGCTCGAAAAGGGGACGCGGGACAAAGAGGGCTCTCTCGGACGGCGGCTCTGTCGGACGGCGACTCTCTCGAACGGCGGACAGCAACGAGCGTGCAGTGGTGACGAGAACGCTGGCACGGGATTCGGCGGGAGAGAAATGCTGGCGCGGGGAAAGTGCAGGCAAGACGTTGAGTGGCGGACTCGACAAACGGACCGGACGGCAACCCTGGACGACGTCCCCATGACGCGGTGTGGACTACCGCTGGGACATGGAGCAGCTGCAGTGGCAGCGGACTTCCCCAAGGCCTCCCTGATGACCGTTCCCCGATCCCGAAACCCCCCAGGCAATAAGCCAGTGAATAAACCCTCTTGCCGAGAGCGAAGTATTGCTGCATCATATTCATCCGGGGACAAGGTCCGAGGGAATCGGAGTTGGAAGCTTGCAAACTTGGAAGCGAGGTTTGGTCTCCAGCATACCTCTAGTTCCGGCTCAACAAGATGCGCCCTGCGATGCCTTTAGCCAATAGAACAGTTAACAAAAATTACGAGAGGACGTGCACGAAGCATGCATTGAATTATGCGATAGTCCTCTATACTTCTCTTTGCTTTCACAGCATTTGCCACACATCACTGAAGAGAGTGAGAGAGAAGGGGTAGCGCAGTTACACACCTGCCCTCACCCGCTTGTTTGTGCTGCCTCCGTTGTCTGCTACAGTTGGTTTCCAGAATCCTTTCCAGTACCGCATAGGTGCTGCTGGTTTTGCAATGAGTGTGCCACAAGAAAAAGAAAACTTGCTGAATTACGTCTGCAAGACATCACATTGCCAATGAAGGCTCAAAAGGCAAACAACAAAAGCAACGCACGAGCCAAACGCCGTTACGTGCTGCGTCGTCGCCTCATAAAGTGAAACCCAGACAGCGTCACCACCATTCTGCTCCTTTATTCCTTTTCATTTGTTTCACAGATGCCTCGCAACAAAACGCCACGCCTCGAGGAGAGCACTCTGGCGGCATTCTAAGTTCATAAATACTACTCAATGTACAAGGAACATTGCACCCTCTGGCCACCGGCACTAAGGCACTTGGTCATCCCGACAAATACTGGATGCTGTAGCAGTCCGTCAGTTGCTGCTGCTGCTGCCACCCGGAGCAGAGCAGGGTATGCAGAAGTGTTCAAGGAGGACACTACGCTGGGACCGCTAAATGTGCTACAGCCACAGACTAGATGCAAACATTTCATCTAACCCACACCCAACCAGAGTTCCTTGCTCTGGTCCCACAATGTATTTAAAAAATGTGGCATCCTAAATTTTTTTTTTTTTTAAGTTCAACGAAATGTTTAAGATGCACCGGTAGCTTTTTAATTTCCGTGTTTTTACTTACGGGAAATGTGTCAATGGAACAACTTATTTATTTTGCATCAAGTTTTAGCGTGCAATATAAGATACCTTTCTAACTAGATTTAACACGCAAAATTTAAACTGCCACAAAACAAAACAAAAAACCATGGAAACCAAAATGGATATCCATTTTCTTTGTAAAATGTTTCTTTTTTTAGTTTTTTTTCTAGTTGGCTGCATAGAATCAGAACAAGAGCACACAAATATTTGCATTGAACTGTGCAGAGTGCGGCAAACCTTGTGCCATAAACTCGAAGCTGCCCATATACGTATAACAAGCCTGAAAGTTTCCTCAAAACTGCACTTCAGTGGTCGGCTTGACCTTTCACAACACAAATCCCTCCCCATAAAAAACTAGGGCCACCACCCACCTTTTTAATATTACCAATTTTCATTTAAGATGCAAAAGGCTCGTTTTGATGACCATAGTTACACTTAGAAATGACTACTCTACCAGTTTAATGTGGTCGCTGAAAAGTGCCTCCAAGGAAATTCTGCTCGCCGACTCGAAACATCCATTTCTGGAGGTGGTCTGGACGCATACGGTAAAGGAACATTTAGGAAAGTTTGCCTGCACGAAAGCATTCGCTATTGCGAAACATGGGCGGTGAATGAAAGGAACTTTGGGGCGGCGGCCAAGAAACCAGGGATGTTCAACGTGGGACCCTTTCTCGCAGCGAATCCACCCCTGGCCACTCGCCGCCCATGCTGCAGTCGAGTGTGTGGCGGAGACTGTGCCACAACATGCAGTCCATATTTATAACTCTGTAAGGCTTAAAAATAAAGCTTTGCAGCATTGTGCTTCGCAATTCGGAAGTGCGGCGAGACGCGTCTACTATGTACACATTTTTAGGCATCACTTTTTGGTCTAGCAGAAGGCATTTTGAAGCATATCCCCTCACTCAAATGAAACCATAATCAACGAGTTTGCAAAACTTACGAACTGGACGCCCAAGTCACTACACCGCCATAATCGAGGAAGCTCTCGAGTTTTCGCCGTATGAGCCAGACATTGTACCGTGCTCGTTCGTAAATGTTGCATACTTACTATTACATTTACAAAAGCGCTTCTTAGCATTCCTTGCACCCTGCACCACGAGACATCTAGCTCTCCCTCCACAACGCTGTCGTCGCTCTTGCACGTACCGCAGGATTGTGCGAGCCCGAGCACACTGGAGCTACGCAAAGCATTGCAAGTTGGCATCGTGACGTAACACTCGAGGGGCTCGAGCGACAAGATGCAGCGCCATACTATCCCAATGGACCAGCTTTTTCCGAGGCCTCCCTCGAGGCTTTGGCAAAAGCGCAAGATCTTTTGGTCAGCACTGTCCGCAGAAGGCCGAGCTGGAAAGCTGCAGTAGCCCATTGGCACCGGGGATGAGTAGTCACTTCAGACTGCTTTGTTCGTTCTGAAATTCTGGCGTGAACTAGCCCCAGATAGGCTAAGGGCACATCAACCATCCCGAACACGGCGCAGACGGTTTTATTGCGGGTGCGAACAACAGGAGAGGGAGGGTGCGCACAACAAACGACTACACTTTAAAATAAAGCTCTCGTACTGTCCAACTCTGTGGCTAAGTAGAAGTAAGTACCCTGCAAAGGAATGGAACTTTTTCCTCGCAACACCGACGGTGCAGACGCTGCGCACGAGGAACTAGGCAAACTGTCTCCTGTTTGAAAAAATACTATACGAGGGAGGTTACAGAGGTCAACGAAAACAGTCCGGCACTTGTCACCTGCCAAACGACGTCGTTCTAATGCCCGAGTCCCGCTAGATCGACAAACGGGAACACCTGACACCGACAAGCCTCAGACACTTGGAACATGCACGCGATTGTACTTTTGGCAGGCTTGCAGTTTCTTCGTGCTTGTGAAGGAAGCACGAGTGATTGCAAGCTTGCAAAGATGCCCTCGCGTGCACACCGCACATGTTTGGGGCTTGTCGGCATTGGTAGTTCCTGTTTTGTCGCTTTAGTGAGGCTCGGGCATAAGGAGATAAAAATTTGAAGCATGCAGAACGCTCTATGACACACACGAAGCATCATTCCTAGTGCAAACTTGCAACTGCCGCCTACTTCCAACTCATGCAGCTACCTGTAGCGAGAGTGGTCGTCACTTTGGCATACAATGCCAGTACTTTGGCGCTATACTTAAAAGCATGTATAACAAACAATTTCGAGATATGAAAAAAAAAAAAAAATGTTGGGAATAAGTTATTTTCGAAAGAACATGGCTGAAACCAAGCTTTGGGTTAAAACTGCTCGTGCCACGTTGCACGAGGCACACCTAAAATAAACTAACAACATAGAATAACGCGTAAAAATTGTTTCAAGGTCCTTTGTAAGCGGCACAAGTGTAAGACTCGCAACTGACGATCGGGTTTTTGTGCTACTTGCAAAGAATGGCACACTTCTCCGTTGTGAATGTGAAGAGTGCAGAGTTCCATTCGGTGCCGCCGACAGATGCCAAAAAGTTGTCTACGTCGTACGGGATTCAACTGACGCGAGAGACAAGGCTATTCGGTCTTTGTTGAGCCTTTGTTATACGACACCGACCCTACAAAATGCATTACTCTACACACGGGAAAGACCGTCTCCTCATTCCCTAAATTTAAACTATGAGAGTTCAAGCCCAGCCTATCGTTGCAGCGCCCCCTTCGAGCACGAGGCAAACCCAGGGCTGCCCAAGCTTTGCTTTCTCAAACATTCCACACCAAATAAACAACACGAAGCTAAAGGGAAGGCACTGGAACACTGAACAGACTCCCACCTGTAAAGCAGGTTGACAAACCCCCGAAACGAAAACAGTTGCACGTCAGAGACGCTTGCCTCTTCGAGTACGCTAAGCCGAGCTTCTTCAAGTACACTAAGCCTCCTCCCACCGACTTTGTTCCCCAGACTCCGCCAGACTCGAGGACAAACGTACGTAGCAGCGCACCGAGGAGAGCCCAGGGTCGTGCGCGGCTCGAAAGCTGCCAACTTTTGTCGTACGGCCGTCGGCGTAGCCAAGGCGGCCTCCAACTGTTCGCGCAAACTCGGAGCCCCTAGCACGCTGCCCCTAGGAACCGACCCCCACGACTACGCTGCGCGTCAGATCAACTGTGTGCGGGCCACTACACGAGGAATGGACAACCTAACAAGTCTGCAACTGGAGGAGACCGGTTGGCCGCCGTCCGTAACCCGACCGACCGGCATCTGCTCGGAGGGGCACGGCCCACATCCACAGCGTCGGCTCGTGAAGGCCGGCGGTGCCCGGCGCAGGGGAACCGGCACGGCAGTGCTCCTCGGAGACCCTAAGGCTGTCCTAGGGTTGTACTGGGGCTGCCCTAGGGCTGTCCCGGGGCTGTCCCAGGACAGCGGCGGGTTCTCAGCTGCCGCTCGCGGAGTGTGTCGCCTCGGCACCGGCGGGGAGTCTTTCCTTGAGGACCCTGAACGAGCGCAGCACCTTCTTGCGCATCACCGGCGACGAAGGGGGCGTGCCCGGCAGAGACCGCTCCTGCACGCAAGAGGCAACCGTCGCAGGAAAATTCAGACGCAGTGTTTTAATGCAGAATGTGTTCTAGTGCCTGCCCGTGAGGTCGATTCTTCCACCCTGCGCGTGAAACCGTGGGTTTGCAGAGCTGACGCAGAGCGGAGAGATTAACGTCACGGGCGTACCATGCCGCCTCAGTTTTGGTTGCAAGCTGCAAATAAGGATGACATTTCTCACCCTGTAGGGCTATCTATAAACTTTTTAATTAAGTTTTACATTAAGGCTAGACTACAATGAGGACACGCGTCAATTCGACAACATTATGCACCCCTCCCCCCCACCAAAAAAAAAGTTTCTAAAGCAATTTAGTTAATTATAGCTATCCAATAAACCCATTTTGCCTCTTTCCTAACGGTTCCCATGACCACCAACTTAGCCCTAGGGCTAAAAAGTCACTGATGCAAGTTCCCTTTTCTTAAATTCTGGCTTTTAAGAAAAAACACAAAAAATAAACACCATGTAATGCAATACTCAAAATCTACTTTTAAAGCAAAAAGTAGCAACTTTGTAGGCCACATTCTTCCTTAAAGGGGCACTGACAACCCAAAGGTCGTATTTTTTTTTATTGTCTAAAACGATGCAAGTTGTAGTCATAGACACGCAAAAAAAACAGCATCGCAAAAAAAAAAATTTTCCCGCGCGCGCGCGCGCCTTTTTATTTTTGGCGTTTAAATTTCCCGCGCTCACCTCCTCGCTTCTTTTGATGGGTGACGTCAAAAATCAGGAAATTTAGAAGCTTTGTAGGTGACATTTTTATAACATATAATAACAGCAATCGTAAAACATGTTTTTTAACGCAATTGCGAACGCACTACGGCCCCTCTTTTTGAAATACCAGAAATCAGAGTTCGGTGTGATGTTGCTCCCTAGATTTGTACCCTCCCTCGGAAAACTTGGCGGTGCTCGTCGGTGAGCAACACGGCGAGTCGGGAAGTAACCGGTTTTTTCCCGCGTCGGCGTGTTATCACCTCCTCCTCGCTTGGGGTCGCCGTGGAAACGGCGCTTTGCTTCATAGCGTGGAGCGGAGGTCTGAAAAAAAGTCGAGTCGCAGGAGACCGCAAAATTTGACTCGCTGCACTGGCGCGGATCGCGCGGGAACTTCAAATTCGGCATTTGGAAATTGTTTTTTTAATTCACAAATACTGAATTTTCAAGTTTCGAATTTTGAGGGTAATGTCCCGGCATCGTTTTCAATCGTTTCGGATAATAAAAAAAAATATGATTTTGACGTGTCAGTGCCCCTTTAACGGTTATAGACGAGGAAGTTGTCCGAGACCGGTGTTGGTTCGACAGCGCCGTGGCACTGGCACGCTGCCACTTCGCACTAAAGTCCGCACGATGCCGGTCGACCGGGCACGATATTGGCCGAGGACTGTGCCAGTTCGACGCTGCCTTGGGACGGCCACCCTGCGAGAATGCTAGCGTGCCTCACCTGTGGCCCCGGGCGTACCAGCACGCTGGGCAGGGCGTCCCCGGGCAACAGCTTGCGCAGGGAGGCCTCCAGCCGCAGCCACGAGGGGTCCGCTTCTCCTGGAGGCTCCCGGGCACAGCACCTGCATGGTCCCCGTAAGCCATTTGTTCGTCCCTTCGCTCATTTCATGTGCCCATAGACAGCTGTCACCTTCAGAGGGCATTGAAGTGGGTTTTGAGGGCGTCTTACGGCGGCAGCTGTTAGTCAGGGCCAAAAGGGGCCGATCAAAAATAAACTTAAAAAGTAACAGCGGACGCTATCGAATGCGATACTCTGGCAACATACAGTGACTCTAGGAACAAGTACAACGCGCTGAGCAGAGCAGATGGAGTGCCGCAGCAACAGCACGTAAGTGCCCTTTCGCATATCTCCAAACTAAAGGAAATATCCGAAGGCACGTTCACTAAAACCAACTCACCTAAACCCATCATTCAACAGCACAACAGCTGCCGCTGTCAATTGCAGCACACATTCTGCTCTCGTTGAAATTTTTGATGATGCAAACTCGATTGTGCTCTACGCATCCAAGAAAAGTAAAAATTACAATCGTGCGTAGCCTCTTGCCATCTTAAAAACGCAACCAAACATCACTACATGTCCCCTCTTCCGAAATTTATCTCGGGGGAAAAAAGGGCATCTTATAATGTTTCGTTGCATTTTTTCGAGGGAAGAAGGCCATACACGATTGTAATTATGGGTTTTCTGGGATGCTTAGGTAGGCAGAGTTTGCGGCATAAAAAGACGATCTCAAAATCCACTTCACTGCCCCTTTAATAAAGATGACCAACAAAGATTAGAGATTAGCAAAGAACAACCAACTCAAATGCCAAGAAATCCGAGTTAAAAATGTCAATGTTCACTGCAACGAGGGCCTATGTGACAATTGAGAATCAGAACCAGCGAGTTCATTGGGGCCAGAACCTCTCGCCTCAACTTTCGATTGAAAAAGCTAAGTGAAAAAAGAAAGAGCAAGCGTAGCAAGCACCCCATTAGATTCATGAACTGCAAGATAATTAGGATCTGGGGGTGGAGAACTTCCCAGACTCAAGTTTGTGTTAAAGGGGCACTGACACGCCAAAGGTTGTATCTTTTTTTTTTTGTTGTCTAAAACGATGCAAGTTGTAGTCGCAGACAAGCAAAAAAATACCGCAACGCGCAAATTTTTCCACATGCACGTTTTTATTTATTGTACCCTTTTCTCCCTCTTCTCACCTCCTCGCTTCTTTTAGAAGTTTTGTAAGCGACTATGATATTTAATTACTGCATTCGTAAGACATGTTTTTTCTATTGCAATTGCGAAGGCACTTTGGCTCTTCTTTTTGAAATACCGAAAATCAGAGTCTAGAGTGATGTCGTCTCTTGACTTTTTAACCTCCATCAGAAAACATGGTGGCGCTCGGCACATGCACCGAGGATGATCGGTGAGTTGGGGAATCAGACAAAGTTTTCTTTTCTAGGTGTCAACGACCTCTCAGACTTTAAAAAGGAAGTAGTCAAACGGTCAAAACAACTGGGTGTCGACATCTTGGAAACCCTGAGATGGGGAACGATAAAAAAACGGACGAACACAACAAAATTTGGTGCCTGTGTACCGTAGTTTCGGCTGTTACTCCGCCGGGGCAGCCTCTCACGCAGAACCGGTGCGACGTGGCCCCCTACGTCGCTTGCAAAAGTCCACTGCACGCTCTCTTCAACCTCGCACCATTTCAAAGATTTAATTTGAGATCGCTGAAAGGGCCCTAAAAGAGCTTTAAACTCGAAAGTGAAGCGTTGCTTGCTCACAGCGATAGGCGGCATGCACGGAGGAGAGCGGTTGATCCCGGGAGCAGGCAAAGACGACACTTCGGTTTGGGATGGGGAGGTGCGAGAGAAACTCAAGTTGCAGGACCACTCAACCTTTGACGTCACTGCACTGGCGCAGATCACGCAGGAACTTCAAATTCGGCTTTGGGAAATTGTTTTTTTACTTCACAAATACTGAGTTCCCAACTTTTGAATTTTGAGGGTAATGCCTAGGCACTGCATTCAATCATTTCAGGTAATAAAAAAAAAAGATTGTAACCTGTCAGTGCCCCTTTTAGGATGCACAAATCAGGTAAGTTCCTTTAGGATGTGTAAATGTATGGACCGTGCTCTTACTGGTGGTTTTCTGACACATTTGCTGAAATTTGTCCCTTAGATTTGGAACATCACAATATTTTAACGACTCCTCATTCGGCAGATAGAACTGAACCCAGCCTCAGGGGGGATGGTGTCAGCAGCAAGTCACCACAACAGTAAAACAGTGTGTTCATCACAATCTACCTTAGTGCTAACTTTTTCTTGCATGTGCTAACTATTTTGTGAACAGATTTTTACATGACTTTCGTGGTTCCATTTCATCTCCTCTCCGCAATCAGTTATCCCACTCTTGAGCCTTTTCTAAACTTGCGCGCTTGCACCTCTGCTTTGATCAGCATTTTGCGTAGTGCATTTACTCGAGTAACCCACGCGCCGTTTATGAACAAACCTGCACGTCCACTTACAGCAAAGCAAGTGAACAGCCAGTCACTGCAACTGACCGAAAAAGCCCGGCAACTAGCAGGACCGAAGGTAACGTCCTCGCACGAAAATGTGATCCGCGCAAATTGCATTTTTCGTCCACAATAGTTTTCTCGGCCTCGTTATTCCCAATGTCTGTTACGTGGAAAGCAAATATGGGCTGCATTACACTCTGCAGAAAGGTAGTTGCGCAGGCCTTGTTCGTAACCCTGGTAACTCCAGCAAGAGTAGCTACGATAACCCCCAACAAGCTGTGGGAAATTAAAGAGCTAACACCGGTGCATCGGTCTCACCTAAGAAGGACTCCGGAGGCGTGACCACTTGGGCTGCTGTGCTCGGTGCCAGAGGCGGCAGACTCTGGCCCACCAACTGCCAGCTTGTCTGAGAGGGACAAAGCACGGGATCAGCAATGAGGCTGCCCTTTCCGCTACACTGAGTAGTGCCGGAGCTTGGTGATGCATTTTGGGTAAAACCGAATATCCTTCCAATATCTATGAAAAAAAAAATTTGAGTACCATATTTTACGTTCTATAACAGGGGTGGCCAGGCTGACCCGGCCTAAGAGCCGCAAACAAATGCACGAAACTTCCAAGAGCCGCGGGGCGGTGGGGGAGGGGGGAAAACTTTTGTCTAGAGCAATAAGCTAAACTTGAACTACTTTCAATCTATCCGAGTCAAAAGCAGTCCAACTGTACGTAAGGTAGCAGTAGCACAAGACTACCAAACCGCAACCTGTCTTTCGATTTAAAACGCGTTTCATTTCCCCTTTTGGGGAAGTGCTCGTGTGGGAGCCGCGAGCAGCACTTTAACACGCGAAGACCCGCAGCTTGTGGACACGCAGCACGCAGCAGGAACACGCAGCAGCGAAAGAGCAGTTGTGGGAAAGAGGAGAGACAAGGGCAACTGCCAAAAAAAGTGGAGGATGACAAAAATGAGGAGAAGGGCACGCGCGCGCGCATGCTTGCAGAGGGCAGGGAGTGCTTGCTGTTGCAATGGTTGCATGCACTATTTCCTGGAACACTGCTGTCTCCAGGTGACTCTTAACACCAAAATAAAATAAGCAAAAAAAAAAAAATTTTCAGCAAGTTGATGTGTTGGCAAGAATGGTTGTGCACTCGCATTTGGAACGCCTCGTTTATCTTTGTTTACCTTTTTCTTTCGCATTTATTGGTCTGCCAGTTTTATTTTGCCTTTCTTGTTTTGTTGCTGGATTTAGTAAGTGTTTTCTTTTTTTTGCATCTCACTTTTTGTTTTTTCAACATTTTTTAAAAGTATTTACGTGTTTTGTCGCTTGTGCTGTGTAAAGGTCGCGGCCAGGCGTGCGCTTAAAGACCGACGACCAGTTCGCGCTTTCTACTTTTCTCCACTTCCTTCTCTCCCCCCTTCAACCCTGTCCGCCGTTGCCTGTTTCTTCCTCCCCCAGGATGAGGAGGATCTTCTGCCTTACAGAATCTCCTGTTTGGTTGTCGGCCTTTAAGGGTGGTGGTGTTCGCGGTCTCTGCCCACTACGCTCTACTGTATTTAGTGGCTCTTGGATGCTCCATTTGGTAAGCTCCCATTTCTTCCCAACCTTCGTTATTAGCAGAGACGCGCGGAAATTTCAACCGGAGCTCAAGTTAACATACTTTAGTATATCAAATTATCGATATACAGTAAAACCTCGTTAATTCAACCCCCGCTAATTCGGAAATTCGGATAATTCGAACTGCCGATCCGGTCCCGTCAAACGTATGTATTAGTCAATAGCAGCAAACGCTCATTAATTCGGAGGGAACGCGGCGTGCTATGGTTAATTCGGACGAATTCGGCAGGTGGCGCTAGCTACCATCCGTTCCAGAGGGTATGACCGCTATCCATCCGAGGTGCACACGTGGTTTTTCCGGTTTTCCCATGGTTCTCCGCTCTTCCGGTTCTCCGTGTTTCGCACCAGTTTTGCTCTGGATTGCCGTGCTTCAGCGCGCTACCCGCTACTCTCCTGGCATGGAAGCGGCAGAAGCATAGCAAAGGGTAGCACAAGTGACTGACGACCGGAATGGCAAAATCGCGACAAGCGGGGCTATCGTTCCCGAGCGCGCCGATAGCGAGAGTGACAGTCACGTTTCATGCCTCAACGTGGGGATCCTAAAGCCCGCCATTTTAACCGGCCACCCCCGCGTTGTAAAAATGCAACGTGACTGGCACTCTCGCTGTCGGCGCGCTCGGGAAAAGTAGTGCCGGGTGTCGCGATTTTGCCGCTCCGATTATTGGTCAGTTGTGCTACTCGTTTTCCGTTGCAGCTGTACTGGCTGTACTAGGCTAAGAATTTAGCGATGAAAGTGGAAATACTAAGGGCCTTGAAGGACGGCGTCTCTCGACAAGTGATGGAAAGTTACGACGTCAAGAGAAGCAGTTTGGCCACGTACGTGAAAATTGAGGCCGATATCCTACGGGCTTTCGAGAGCGAGAAGTTCAACGCGAAAAGAAAGCGGCCGTGGGCGGTGGTGCACCCGAAACTAGAAGAGGCCTTGCTGTGCTAAATCGTCAGCGCACGGGATGCGTAGCTCCGACAGTGCGAGTGCGGTGGAGCACTCGACCGCGCTAAGGAAAGTTGCCGTCTCCGCCCCGGTGTCGTCCAGGAAGCAGGCGGTAATAACAGATTTCTTCTCAAAATAAAGGTATGTCACAGGGAAACATTTTCGCGCAGTTTTCTTTGTCCTTTCGATATTTCGACTTTCGGATAATTCGGACATTTTTCCCGGTCCGATGAGATCTGAATTAACGAGGTTTTACTGTATCCTACTATTTTACTATCCCCTTTAAATTCAATATACCCGGGTTCGACCGCGTGTCGCACCTTTGTATAAGTTGTACCTATTTATTTGTACAGCCAGCGCGACGAAACTGCTTTGGAAAGCAAGCATGCGTATTATGATCGCAGCATGCGTGCAAGCAAAAGCAAGTTTCAATATTCTCGTCATCCAATCAACCGAGAGAAAAAAAACACCCATAGCAAATTCCCGCAGTTAGGGTCCATACTTATAGAGAAAAAAAAAATGCATGTAAGTTGCACCATTGCAAAAAAGACACACCGACTGAAATTTCGAAAAATATGGTGCGTCGTTGACCCATGTTTGGCGCCAATATGCAACACCGAAATGAGGGCAGCCAACTTTGATGGTGCCCGGGCACCGACTGCCGTCGTGCCTCGCCCTTTGCATGCCCGCAGAACCTACTTGACTCTTCTCCTCGTTCCTCGTATTACATACTCCCAACAGGCGCCACGTCCCAACAAATAGTAGTGGTGATAGTAGTATGATACAACCCCGATAATTTAAACACTCTCAATTCGAACCCGCAGATAATTCGAACTAACGTGCAGGTTCCTACAAAGTCTGAAGTATTTAAATGGGAGAAATCTTCCGGCAATTCCAACACACGAAAAATGTGCAATGGCTAATTCGAAGTGCGCACTGCCGTACATAGCTATGTTGGTCGCACTACCTACCGCCAGATGGCACCAGTGGCCGCACGACTTGAAGAGTTTAGCTGGTTTCGCCGTATCTATCCATCCATTCGTCACGGCTCTGTGCCTCCGCCCTGCACAGCTGCACAATTTGGTGCTCGTTCCGTTTAGCCCGTTTAGCCCCGATTGTCCTTTTCTCTCTTTGCTTTCCAGTTAGCATCCGAGTTTGAGGCTTCCGTGTCACGTCACGGGTAGTGCTAGGTTATGTTCTGCGCTACACTGCCGTTTCGCGACGTCGTCATTGGGCGTGAAGTCAACACCGGTGGCTTTTAAATGAGCTTTCATGGAACAAGTACTTACGCTAGAAAAATAAATTTTAAAGATAGCTTGTGGTTGTCGCCTTCGTTACCCTGTTAGCTGAAAGGTTTCATGAATCGAGTCACGGCGACAACTACAAACTGTTTCTGCTGGGAAGAAGCCAAAACACCGGTACGGCCCAGGTACAACCAGGCACTCCACATCACGCTCTTCGCCTTACACTGCACTTGCGCACAAATCCTGACGACCATTGCTTTCCAAGACAATAACCAGAAAGAGATTACACATATTTTTGGCTAACAAAAGATGTCAGTTCTGACCATTCCTTCCCTCCTCCCCCTTTTTATATGCCCCTATCTACTAGATACGACGTCATGTTGTCAGTAAACATACGAGTAGTGGCCCAACACGAGCGTTTTGTCAGACGAGAAGCGCATTCCAAAAGCGAACTGCGATTGAGCATAAACCGTTGTCAGGCGCCGTGTTCAAATAAATCATAAAGCTAAAAATATTCAAAAGGGGAGCGCTGCGGCGACCTCCTTTTGATGGCGATCTGGGTGACCTCCCAGGTCACCCACTCCTAGGGCTGGCCCCGATTCCCAGGCTTATTTGGTGCTGAATGTGGCCCATTTTCTTCGACTTTCACTAGTCCGAACTGCATGTGATTCATACTATTCTAGCGTTCCCAATAAATTTGAATTAACGAGCTTTTATGAGAAAATGTTTTTATGAGCATGTTTTTTGCATCTCAAAAATAAATAGTGCATTGCTGAAAGCCTCAACTCCAACAGAAGAGCACTAGCGGTTGAAAGCAAGTGCCAAAGTTTCAGAACTCAGCATTATCCGATTGAAAGGTTATAAAGCAATTTTCGCACATTTTCAACGAGGAAATGGGGCCTATTATCTGCGAAAGTCATTTGTAACTTTCTAATCGGTTAACATAGGCCCCGAAACTTTGTCATCTTATCCCAACTGCTGGCACCATTATCTGGTAGAGTTTAGACTTTTAGCAATGAAGGGTTTATTTTTGCGACGCGAAGAGAGACTCAAAACCTTGAACATACAACCCCTCGTTAACACCTCTTCCAGAATCCTTCCTCAAACCTGTGGTACAGCACGCACTGCCTCGTTGGACACCGTCACATGCTGTAAGAAAAGGGGCTTACAAAGCTCCCACAACACCCCTCAGTAACATGCAGATGCCACGTTAAGAATAGCAAGTATGAAAACAACTTGCAAAGCCACCAGAGTGCTTCCTTCCTCGTGCTCACCTGTTTGGTCTGTAATCTGCCTGGGTGCAGCAAGGGTGGTCTTGAGCCTCACCCCGGGACCCTCCTGACAAAATAGGTCCCCCAGGCCGGGGGTGGCCAGCCGCTGCCACGCTTGCAGCGTCTCCGAGCCTACAGTGCCACAAGGAAGGGGACTAAGTGTCAGGCCACAGCTAGCCCTCGCCCAGCATCGTCAACAATGCACAAGGCACTCCGCTGGCAAACGTGCGTAGAGCGGTTCTGAACGAGTCTCTTTTCGTGACTTTGTAACACGACTGTACTGGCGGGAATGGAGTAAGGCATTTTCCGACTGCTCCAGATCTACCAACGCATCTCGGGTAGGTCAGTCTCTCCGACTACTCCGCTCAAAATGTTGTATGGAACAAAGCAACCGCTTCTAACTTCGCGGTACTCGAGCCAACTCCTCTTACTGCGTAAACTTGCCTAATGCAGCTAGCAGAAGCCCCCTGGCTTAGGATGTGCCTTTTTTGTACAGATTAAGAACTGTGTAGAAAAAGTTGATTCCCAAACTATCTTCTCTCACTCTTTGCTACGTTACTGCTACAGGTAACAAATAATGGAAACATTATCGTACAATTGGGCCGAAGTGTTTAGCTCATTGGGCTTTTACAGCTTGGTCGGTGGAAGATGCGAAATAGAGCGGACCACACGTACAGTGAACGAAGAGGTAGGATATTGACTACTGTGGAAATTGATTTTGAAATCTCCTCTGGAGTAAGGTACGCTAGAAGACATCTACATCTGTTACAGTAAACTTGCATTAATTTTACCTCAGGGGGAAATGGGTCTCTGGAGCCGAAAAATTTCTAAAACTTAATTCTTTTGAAAATGGGGATGTTGACCTCTACAGATGTTGTTCTTTTGAATCTACCAGGCTTGTAATTTTGCGGATCAATGTTTGAGATATAAATCTATTTATAATGTCTATGCAGGCTGAATGTGTATTGAGGTTGACTCTGAAACACAGTTTTCACAAAACATAATTTTGGGACTCTAAAATTCATCTAGGGCAAATAGAAAATAGCCTTTCCTGAACCATGTAGCTAAATATGTGAAGCATACAATGTTAGGGAGCAAATTTTTAAATATAGGTCTAAGAAATTTTTTAAGTTATCTTTTGTTTTATTACTTGTTAGCCACACGTCGAGCACTGAACTTCAATGTGTGGTAAAATCACTAATAATGGGTTAATCTTAAAAGTAACTTCCAACATTGTATTCTCTACACTTTGCAGTATCTAGCCACGTGTTGAAGAGGATAATTTGTGGAGCAGTTTTTTCCCTATTGTTTCTCCAAACAAAGCAGGCAAGTTTCAATTATTTTGAGGACAATTCTACTGACTGAGAAAATGATCAGATATTTTAAATCAGCACAGAAAGCTGAAGAAGCTTGTGCAGTTTTATTGGGTTTGATCATAAAATAAGAAAAAAAGCTCCAAGACCAGTGTTCCCCTTAAAGAGGCGGTGAAACGATTTTTCTGACTTTGCCCAATTAACTGCGGGAATTAATCTGCGTTACCTATTGAATGAAGAATGAAAAACTATGTTTTCTTGCGTGCACTAGTTATTATTTTAAAAAACGAAACAAATTGAGGGTCAAAGTGCCCCTCAACTCCCCTGCCGTCTTTTCAATGACATGTCTGGGGTACTACCTGGTTTCCCCATTGGGTCCTCTCTTCAGAGACCCGAGCCGCTCCCTCCACAACTGTCGACCTTTCAAGAATTAGCATTGCCAAAGGTCGCGGAGAGTGATTGACCAATTAAACAGTTCGCTATGGGCCTGACAGCGAGTGTAGCAGCGGAGAGGGACAGGTTTTGTTCACTTGCGCGTGTCCCACAGACACGTGTTTCCGTAGTTTCCGTAACCGCTACACGTGGCTGCAGATCGATAAATAATTTGTTTTTTCCTTCCCAATTACACAATAAAATAGCAATTTTTGAGGGCAAGGTGGCACACTATTTGTCATTCGTGCCTAGAAAAACAATATAAAAAATACAAAAATTGTTAATTCTTTCAACGTTAAAATCATTGCACAACCCCTTTAATTTGATTTTTGGTTGAATTCGATAGCGCTCAAAAGTACCGGCAGGCACCAGTACATTTGAATAGAGGAAGAAATTCAATAATTCGAATGCTCAAGAACTTTGCATTGTTTAATTCGACCCAAGCGGAAACATGCGGACATGCAGCTGTACCGTGGCGGCGGAGAAGCCGGCACACAATGAGCACCGCGAGACTAGAGATTTGTTTGTTTGCTTTTGTCAGGCACCGATAGCAGCGGGCTTTCTTTTCTCTCTTTCGCGAGACTTTTCTCATTTTTTGAGCAGCTGCACAACTGTGACAGAGCGTGCCTGCCCCCTCCATCGTTGGTGGCAAGGAGTGTGAGTATGGATTACTGCATACTGCTCTGCTCGGTTGTGCAGTGTTTTTGCATGAAAGTGCCATAATCTTTGCAAGGACATTTGGGACATCGTAGAGTAAGTGCAAAGGCTGCGCAAGTGCGTGTGGCCAGCAGAGTACCTATGTGCGTTTATGACTGGATTAGCCACGAGCTGCAGCTCTGTCATATCCTCAAGTTAAAACGGCGGTTCTCAAACGTTTGGCCATCACAGACCCCCTGGCCAACTGAGAGGCCGTTCGGAAACTGCCAATGCATTCTGCGTCGGAGGTCCTGCACGATGCCATTGAAAAGCTTTTAATCTAAAACACTTTCATTTTTTTGTTTTTTCTTTTCATGCAGATTTTTATGAACATTTTTAAGGACCCTTGGTGTTCCGCAGACTACAGTTTGAGAACTGCCAAGCTGAAGTGCCTCGCGGCACCGACTGCGAACGGCATCACGTGAGAAGTACAGCTCACTGTCCGTCGGTACAAAGACAGTCATCTTTCGGGATGTTGCCAAAGTTGATCGATCAAGAAAGGATATCGCCAAAAATGCTGACACAAGTGCCGCCGACTTGGTGCTGTCTTCCACCAAAAACTGGTGGAAGACAGCTTAGGGAACATGGACAATGGCGTCGAGGTCTGCGGACCACTTACGAATGACGACATTGTAGTTAACGTGACCGGCCGGATGCAGATGAAGGACGAGGAGGAGGAGGAGGAGGTTGTCGAAAGCACCCCAACCGAGCGGCCGAGCGTGGCTGAAAGCGCGTTCAAATATATCTACGACCTCCGGAATGTGCGGTTCGATGTGCGTTTCGGGCGTAAGCGGCAAAAAATTATCTCTAGCTACTTTCAGTAAAAGTGAGTCCGGCTTGGGCCATTTTCCCACCTGTTTTTTTTAATTCAATCTTCAGGTAATTTTATCTAAATTTTAAAGGGGTGCTGAAACGAAATTCTGATGGCTTTTTTAGTGTCTAAATGTCAACTATGTTGTGCTAACACCCCAAAAACACTAAATTTTTGTTTGAAAAGACATTACAACTGTGATTAAAACAAATCAAACAGTTACCAAATTTCACCTGGTGCACGTTCCCATAGCCACTTGGAACGTCATAACATCGACCTTCCGTGGAAATACGGCGCCAAGCTCGGAACGCACGTAGGCTGTCAAACCCAAACGTAAACATTTTGGCTGAGCTCCGCCTGGTTAGGTAAGCAATAAGAAAAGGGCACATAGTAGACTCTAACCAATTTCTTCATTGTGCCCAACGTTTCGAAGCCGGCTCAGCTGCTTGTTTACGGGAGACTGTATGTGGGCCCAAAGGTTGCAATCTGTCGTTATGCTCTCCTTTCTGCCAGTGTCGTTTTCTTCTTCTGTCTTTTTTGTGTGGCGTATTGTAGCCCGTCTATATACAGTAGGCTCGCGATAATTCAAACTCGGATATTTCACACTTCCAATTAATTCAAAAAGATTTGAAATTTTTTTTGTCCCGCTATGTTTTTATTGTATTTATAAGCTGCTTAATTCGAACGGCATTTTCGCTTAATTCATACTTTTTTGTTCTCGCGGCCCCGTTGAGTGCGCTTCTTTCCGAGCACCGGTGCACCGCAGAGAAGCAATACCCGCGGAACTTGCTTTCGCGAGTGTTGCTTCTCTGCAGTGCACCGGTGCTCGGAAAGAAGCGCACTCAACAGGGCTCAAGCGGGCACACATTAGCGGAAAACGGCGTTCACATTATGTGCTTCAAGACCAGCAATGATGATCAAGACGACATTGAGGATGACGAACAGCTCACTGGCATCATGCTTCCTGGCCTTGAAGCACATAATGTGAACGCCGAGCTGGCGGAATAAGCTAGTCTTGGGACGACGATGTGTGTGTTTGTCGTGATGACTGATCAGAGGACATAGTACAGGAAGTAATGCCAGCACAGTGAAGCAGTGAGAGTGAAGATGGCGATGAAGAAAGGGATGAACCACTACCAACTGTCACAGCCGCAGAGGCCTTTGAGCACATCACTCAGCTCCGGAAGTTTCTGTCCGCAAAGGAAGAGTCCCTTAAAGAGCTACTTGCGTTGGCTGGTATTGGAAAATTTTATTTTGAGATCTCATGTGCTGACTAAACAGCCCACAATCGAC
This sequence comes from Ixodes persulcatus, assembly GCA_013358835.2. Classification (NCBI taxonomy): domain Eukaryota; kingdom Metazoa; phylum Arthropoda; class Arachnida; order Ixodida; family Ixodidae; genus Ixodes; species Ixodes persulcatus. The sequence continues at coordinate 35,950 of JABSTQ010009459.1, forward strand.
AAATGTTTTGCCAAATGAATAAACTTAACGTCACAGTTCTTTCACCAATGTGTTATGCCTGTACTTGCTTATAATTAGGCCTATGTAGAGGAAACTGGCAAAAATCTGCTTTGTATGTGTAGCTATCCATGAAACAAATCATAATGTTGTCTAATATCATATTTAGATGAATTTCTGATAATTCAAACTAAAATGTGTGACTTCCTGGAGTTTGAATCAATGAGAGTCTACTGTAGCTTGCTTTGCAGCGTTCCGGTGGGTCAATTCAGATTGTAGTTCATATTTTGTATGTGCCAAGATTATAATAAGAGCCGTTTCCTCCGTAACTCAGAAGTTGCCATGTTCTTTCTTTCGTTTGCTAACTTCTTTTTGCATTTCTTTTCTTTTCTGCGAATATATTTTAATTTTGATTTTTCAAACTGGTTGATTGGCCTGTTCTCCCTCTTTGCCGAAGCGCCGTCGAAGGTTGGAAGCTCGCGCTGGATGCGGAACAACCAAAGCTCCTCCCTGCCGGTCCCACCTTGTTGGCGACTACCGTAAAATCCCGTAAGGGCGCCCTCCCCTGAGAGATCGCCCATCCCGTTTTTCTGGCTAAATATCTGTAACATGAAAATCCCGAAACATCGCCCACCCCCCAATTTTCGTCGGACGTCAAGCAATCTCCGACGGGAATCGCGCGTCAACGGCGCGATCGGCAGTACCGGTGTGTCCGAGAAGCGAGTTCATAGTGGGTTCCCTCGTTTTTGTCTGTGATCTGCGCGCGATATCGGCTCACATAACACGCTAGTTGTTCCCGCGTGTATATTGCATTGTGAAATGCGAATCTGCTGCGTTCGTGATTTGCGGTATCCGTTCCCGTATTCATATCGAATTCCCGTGTTTTTGTTCGCGATCTGCGCGCGTGATATTGATTTTTAGTTGTAAGTAAAACGCACGAGTTGTTCCCGCGTGCATATTGCATCGTGAAATGCAATTTTGTTGCGTCCGCGATCTGCGGTATTTGTTTCTGGGACGTGCGAGTTTGTAGCGTATTCCCGCGTTTTTGTCCGCAATCTGCGCTTGCGATATCGGTTTCCGTGACAGGCAAGATTGCAGCGGGTTCCCGCGTCTTTATTGCACCATTTCACTTGAATCTGCTGCGTCCGCGATTAAAAATGACAACGAAGAAGCACCGATGGTGCTCAACCGTATCATTCCTTCTCAGCCACATTTTTCTCTAAGGAAAAGGCGGTTTTGTGTAAACGATGTCAGCCACTGGTAAAAAGAACCCTTGCTATGAAACGACTCTTCCAAAGCCACAAAAACAATTAAAAAAAAAAACTGACAGCGTACATAGTGTGACCTTAAGGGGAAAACATGTATCATGCAATTTACCAGAGCCAGCTACCGTTCCATGACTCCCAATCTTGAAAAACAAAAGTAGGATCATTATTCTGGTAAATGCGGTGCTGTTCTGAGCAGGGCACACACCATAATTACATTTCTAGATTAGCTCGCTTCTCCATAGTTTCAGTGACTATTCTACCTCTTTGGCTAACTCAAAGGAAAAGTGTCCAGAATAAAAAAAATTAAAGATGTTTACAAATCTTTAATGCAAAAATGAGCGCAGCTCTTGAGGAGGAGGGGGGGGAGAGCGGAGAAGAGGGTATGCCCCTCCTCCTCTCCTACCCTCCTCCTCTTCCCTCTACTTTCTCCTCTCCTACTCCCGCTGAACTTGTTCATGGGTAACGTGACACGAATTCATGTGACGTTGTTTTCCCCGCTAAATTTAGCGGGGAAACTGAATTGGTGTTGAGGTCACATGACGGCAATTCCGCCGCTAAATTTAGCGGGCTAAGTTTCCCCACTAAATTTAGTAAGGAAACTGACGTCACGTGACCTCAACACCAATTGAGTTTCCCTGCAAAATTTAGCGGGCAAAATGATGTCACATGACTTTCTGTCACATCATCCATGAACAAATTCAGTTTCTCTGCTAGATTTAGCGGAAAAATTGACATCACGTGACCTCAACACCAATTCAATTTTCCGCTAAATTTAGCGGGGCAATTACGCCGATGGCAACGGCGCCGTCGCGAAACGCTGAAACGGGTGCCTAAGAGCTGCGCTCTAAAATGTGAATCGCAATTCTGTGCCACGATGAATGACGACCTTCGGAGAGCTAAAACAATGTGGTACAAATTTCTAGTCTCCACCGATATTTGTAGGTATCTCTAAACTTAGCAATGAAATTGCCGACGTAACAAAAGGAGGGGTTCGTTTCTAACCTCGCCTCGGCAATGTTTACGGAAGTCTGTTCCCGTAACAGATTACGGTCCCGCATTTCCCGGGCTTTTTCGGGTTGACCAAAACTGTCCCATAACTGCGACACTAGGATGCTGCACAGCTACTATGCCTGGAACATATTTAGGGCCGGTGTCGCACTGGCATTGTGCCGTTGCCTGCCGCAATCTGCCCGGTTGCGCAGCAGCGAAGGCAGAAGCAGTAGACAGTCCGTCCCGCCGTAGGCCGCGCTCCGGCCCGGCGGTCCGCGGGAACTTCGGCGGCCACGAGTTGGCACCTCGACGATGGCGACGATTGCATTCGCTCGTTTCTTTTGCCGAAACTTCTACGAGCAGCCGCCAGGATTGCGACGTTCAACGGCACGACGTGCCGGCTCTCGCTATGTCTTTCTTTCCGGACCGCTTTTGATGGAAAACACGTCGGTTAAGGGCGCCTAGGTGGCGTACGTGCGGCCCTCCCTCACCTTCGATTGGCTTCACGACCTGCAGTCTGTCCGAGAGGCGGAAGCCGGTCCCAGGGGTCCAGGGAGCCGTTGCGAGGTGCCGGCCGTGCCGCTGCTGCCGTTGCTTCAGGGGGCTCAGTCCCAGGCTGCTCAGGGATCTGCGCGGAGACGACCGTCGAGCGCCACTCTCCCTCCCCCGTTCCGGCAACAACCCACAAAAGCCGCGCTCCATTTCGCCGCGACTGTGGGCAAAACTTGACCCGTCAGAGGTCGGTTCGTACGTGCAGCGCGGCGGTCGTTGCCACGCTACACGTACCATCGGGCAGGCATCGTTGCTTTTCCGTTTGCTCGCCTTCTTTCCACGCGACAACACAACACATGCGCACTTACGGCCAATCTGCGCAGGAGCCGTCTCCATGGTTTCAGTTTCGCTTGTCACCTCTTTTAAATCTAGGCTCTCTAAAACAGGATAGCTGGATGGAGGAATGGATGCATTGCGGCCGTTTGAAGGTGACTCGCGCCACCTAACCGCACGTTTTTTCTTACTTCAGAATATATTGTTTAAGCCTGTTTACTCATATTTAACCCCTATCTGATTTATTTATATAAAATAAAATCCCGAACGCCCTTTTTCGCCCTAAAAATTGACAGCAAACATCATAAAAGGCCCCTCTTCTGAGATATACAGATATAAAAGAAGGACACGTTGCGGTATTAGGTCGTGCTTTTAACGAGAAAAAAAAGGCACGCGTAGCTGTAACTTTGGGCTTTTTGCCACGCTTAGGGTAGATAGATTATGTTTGCGCCATCGAATTGGATCTTTAGTGCCCCACATCTATCAACAACTGCTTTTCTTTTTTTTTTTTTTTTTCACCAGAACTTTTATACATTTGAGCTTTTGTTTTGTACGAGATGCATATTTCGCACCAGATGCATATATAACATATAATATAATATTCTCGTTCGAAGCACACTTCAAAAAATTCTACAAATAATATCACTCTTTAGTATTAGATTCCATATTCATTTTTGTTTTCTGAAATCGATTCGGTATTTGATTTGAAAAGCACTATTCGGTATTCGCACACCCCAACCTAAAATAAATTAATGAAACACTTGTTCTGTCTGTTTTCTTGACTTTGTCCCGGCTATTTTGCACCTTTTTTCGCTATGTCGTTTCTGGTCACAACTAGAGAGCAGCGGAGAGGAAAGAGAGAGGCACTCACGAGTACTGGCTGTCGTCGTTTCCGTCCGATTCCTCCGACTCTTCCGACCAAATGCTTGTCCCGCAGTTGGCCCTGGGGAGAAGAGAACCAGCGAGTGCCACCTGCATTACTCCACAAGCCACTATTTCGAAGACGTCAAACCACGTCCACCCGTTACTGGGTTTCGTCAGAGCCAACAGGCATAACTGCAGCACATTTTGGATGTTGGTGATTTGCACGTTTTCCGGCGGCCACAGAGACACATCATCGGCATCGTCCGAAAGGAAAGAAAATGGCTTTTTGAGAGTGCCCACATTGCGGCAGTTAGCTTCGGTAAGAATGCAACTTTCAGGGTTCATACAGATTTCAAGGAAAGAAATTCAAAGATAGTCCGAAAATTTCATGGCCTTGTTGGGAGTATTTTCAAGGATCTAACTCGATGCTGCGTGTAGCAGTTTTCAATAAAACACTGTTGCCAAAAGATTGCAGATATAATTTTTATTGCACTAAACAAAAAAAATATTGATCTTGCAAAATTGATTACATTGCACTAAGCAAAACCGCTTGTGGTAACTTCAGGGGACCTTCCGCACCTTTTCCTGTATCTGCTGGCTGATGCTAAGTAGCCACTCGGTTTTGCTTTTTGCAGTTTTTCTCAGGCTATTTGATTTGACGATCTATGTGAGGCTTCTGCTTTTTCAGCGCAGGCATCTGTCGAAGCTGTAAGATCAGCTATCGCTGCTTCAAGTTTCCTTTCTCTTGTTTTCGTAGTGTCAATCTCTTCATTTTGCCTGCCTCGCATCTTCACACTGCTTCATTTCTCCTTCCAAATGGCTCTTTAACGCCGACTCGACGGTTTTACAGCATAGATTACGTCTTGCACGATGCTGATTTGTAGTATCTGGCATCGCCCAGTCCTTATATTCATCACTGTAGAGCCCCGCACCTTGAAACTCCCTCTCGCCGGATATTTTCTTACTTACAGTTGCATTAACATGTAGAAAGCGCACCGTTAATTGTAAAACAATCAATGATAAAGCACAATGCCAATGGCGAAAGCTAGCAGAAACAATGTGCAGAAGCATTCCTCGATTGGGTTGGATTGGATCTGCTCCAATGTGGCCAACCATCTAACAAACGTCGGCTAAATTTATACAAATTGAGAAAACTTAAACCGAAATGAAAAAATCAAGATAATTTATAAAAATATAAAAAATTCACCCGCATTCGTTATTAAATATAGTCATACACGGAATTTCAAGGTCTAGCAAAAAATCTAGGGCTTTCGAGGACCCTGCAAACCAAACTTTCAAGTTCAAGGGTTTTCAAGGTCTAGCAAAAAAAAAACGTTTGGGGTTTTCAAGGGCCTTGAAGACCCTATTTTCAAATTCAAGGGTTTTCAAGGCTTTCAAGGACCTGTGCACACCCTGGACATTGCATTAAAAACAGCAGACAAGTATTGCTTGACAAAGCCTCTTCCCCCGTCAGCAGCGAAGGAAATATCACACAAAGTGGTAGGTTATGCAATCAGTTTCAACAAAGGTGGTGACAAACAGGCAAAATACACATACCAAACACTGGAGAAAAAAATGTTTAATTTACCCAAGCAGGGTCTTGTAAGTTGGTCATATACAGCTTGAACTACAGAAATAGAGTGCATATCTTTTCTGTTCATACTCACGACGTCTGTGCCACATCTTTGCATGCGGCTTAGAAGGCTCGGAAGTGAAACATTCAGCATTTGGAGGCCATAGCGCATTCCTAAGCGAGGCATTGACCGAATGTCAACACAACAGCTTGAATTTGTGGACACTTTATAATCGACATCGATGATAGATAAAAAGATTGCACCTTTCCCTCACTATTGTGGCAAAGGCAGTGGTAACATAAAATGTGACACGGCATCGAGCTAGATGCGATTGCAGCACCGCCGTTTCCGGCGCCGTGGCTACTCCGGCGCCATAACTCTAGGAGTGAGGCACAATAGAATGGAAAAAATAAAAGACTCGCACTGCGTTGCAACTTACTCGTGAACGGCCCTATCCAGAAAGCGCACCAAAATGAAAAAAGAAAGAAAAGAGAGCGTGCGTTCGGCGGGACTGCCGAAAGCTCGGACAGCGCGTCGCGGGCGTCTCTCCGTTTGACCGCGTGACGTGACCCATAGGTGTAGCTCGAATCTACCCGGCAAGACGCGTGGCTGGCACTCGTGTTCAATCAGTGGGGAGACGAACGCTGCGCAAAGCGTTTCTTGGTGCTCGCATTTCCCTGGATCCGCCTCAGGAGAGAGAACCCGGAAACTGGTTAGGGGCCAGCCGCATAACGCGTCGTGCAGTTTAAAACGAGTCGTTTTAACCAGCACGCGAGAAGGAGGGCCCCACCTGCGCTCCTCCAGGGAGGTGTATCCGTCGCTGTCCCCCCTGGCCATGGAGTCCCTCAGCTCGTGGGCAAGGGACGGGGCCGTGCAGGGCGGGGCCGACGAGGCCGCCTGCGTCCGCAGCTGCGCCTGCAGCTCCGCAAAGGCCTCCCGCAGGTCGAGGTAGCGCACCCGCGCCTCGTGCAGCTCGGAGGACAGCTGCTCCTGCAGCCCCTTGCTTAACGACAGCTGCCCCCGCAGCTCCTCCGCCTCCACACGCAGCTGCAATGCCACCCAGGACCACGGCGTGAGGTACTCTTTAGGCGAGGACGCACAATACGACAAACACTGCGAGGCAATCAACTAGATAAAGTCCTAATGGCACGCGCCCGTCAGCCACTGACGGCGTTTGCACCGCCCAGACGGCTTAATTGAGAAAAAAAAGAAACATAACAACGAAGTGTCTCAGTGCCACGGCACCCGGGCGCACACATTCTCCCCTCCGAGCGTCTGCTCCGACGCTTTAGCACGGTTTAAACACGGTGCCAGAGATCCCTCCGTTTCAAAATGTATGTGAAATTGCTTTTGCTGCCATTGATGCGGAAAAATAGGGTCAATGGCGACGATGTGTCCAGGCAACACGCGTAGCAGTACAGTTGTAAACTCATTACAACAGGCCTTGATAGGGATGAAGATTTTGGTCTATCGCGACAGGAGTATGCAGAATGCAGATATTTTTACCGCAGACCTTAAGGTGATTTATGACTGGAGTCTATTCTTACCAGTGAGACATGAAATCTGAATGATTATTAGAAAAGAGCCGGTTTATTGAAACTTCTAAACTTTGAAAGGTAGTGATTTTTTATTGAGCTGTACCGATAATCGTCATCACTGTGTGCTTTGGGTCGGGTTTGTACGAGGCTCGCTAGGTGCCGAGCGCGACAACGGCGGTTTGCAAAATGGATGCCACCACTATCGAACCAAAGGCGCGCACGTCCAGAATGTTGACCGCCATCGAAAAGTGTGCCGCAATGAAATAATGAACTACTACCAAACTGCCACTATAGTTCATTATATCCACATTATGTTATAAGTTATAACACAATCTGTAATAAGCGAAGACCACACAACGGCACAGATAGGAAGACCAACCGAACTTCCCAAACTTGTATGTTATAACCAAATGTCTGCCGTAACCAGATTTGTTGTAGCGAGGTTGTACCGTAGTACTAAATGCACTTGCGTCGGTAGCGGTCTCAAAGTAGCACCAAGTTACGACACGGGAGCCAGTGTGTCGCACCACCCAATGTAGCGATCCTGGCAGTTAGTAGTAGAAGTTCCGGTAAAAAATGACGAGCAAACGATAGCGTCGTGGCGTCACGACTCCTGGCTGCCAAAGCTTCCGTGGACCGTCGAGCTAGAGAGCAACCGACAGCAGATCAAGCGTCTGCCCCATACACCTTAGGGCTGGTTCACACATCTATGCTTGACTGCGATCGAGCGTGTCACACTCTCTTCCAAGCTCCTAAGACGAGGGGACGCACCACAGGTCGGTGAACCACGTGGGCACACGGCACCACCCGTTGGTTAGCCCTGGAACTGCACATTACTAGGCCGAAGGTTTTCCCGTATCTATGCAAATCTATGCACTATCTATGAGAACTAGTGAGTTATGACACTGTTAAGAAGTACTTGGAGCCCACAGCGAAAGGAAGATGCGCAAGAAATTAGAAACTAAACGCAAATTGGAAGTGCTCCGGGGCCGCCCGACGGCCGAAACCAGAAAGGTTCGTAGACCTAAGTGGCTGCAAGAGACCGTCACGAGGCACTTGGTCGCAGCAAAACACAAACGTGCGAACCGGCCCTTAAAGGGGTACGGAAGCAAAAATTGAAATATTCAAATTTCGCTCGGAAATGAGTCAAGCATGACAGATAATAACCGTAAATGATAATCGCACGTTTGTATTTTGAACGATTGGCTATATTTTTCGTTCCAAACGGTGCACTCGAGCAAGCGCTCGAAGAGAAGCGAACGGAGAGCGCGATGCGTCATGGGATATCCGGCGCAAACAAAAACAGAAAGAAAAGATTCCCCGCATTCGGGACGTACCAAGGCTGGCGGGGTTATGAGCTTTGCCCTTGGTGGCGTTGTCAGCGTTGTGGTGGTGCCAATAGCGTCAACGCGTTACAACCGAGCCCTTCGAAGTACCCGTGGGGTGATGAGCGTGTGGCTGGCCCAAGGAGCACGTAGCTTCCACAGCACTGTCAGCTTAGGGCTGAACGGGGTGGGGAAAGCAACTTTTGTCCGAGTTTTGAGCGACTGGCTAATCTTCTAGGGGGAGAGTAGCTGTATCCGGGTGCATAAACGAGGGTCCGAGAAAGAGGGGAGTCCACCCGTTCCGTCTTCTTGGACTGTTTGGTTCAATGCGTGATTTGTGAGTTGAGGAGGAGAGCTAAGAAGGAAAATGTTGAAATGCCAAAGAGCGGCGCTGCTCCGAAGGAATCTGCTACGTCACGACTACGTAGCAAGTTCCCCAATGTTGCTAGATTACCTCCTAAATAGGCTCCGCATGCATCCACCAGGTGCAAATTTAAAGATTGTTTATTTAGCTTTAAAATTAGTTTTCTTGTGCCTTTCAACGGAAGATTGGTGTTTTTGAGGTTAGGGTGCAACATGCAACACATTCAAGCTAGAAAATGAGCGCTGGAATTTCGTTTCCCTACACCTTTAACCCTCTGCAGCCGAGCCACTGTCAGGGTCGTGGCAGACCACGGCGTGGCAAAAGTGCGACATCAATGGGCCTGAATCTAGGAGTTATAATCACTGACGAGGCAAAAGTGACGGGTCGCGTCTTTCGAATGCCCGGCCTCCGGCTGCGCTCGTTGCTTCTCGCCACGCTTTGTCTGCACGCGCGCACTCGAGGTGCACGAGTCGCTGAAGCCTGGTCGAAGGTGAGAAGGTTGCGCTGGAGGCGGGACAACTGAAGCTCCTCTCTGTCGTTCTCACCTTGTTAGTGACTATAGAAACGAGGACACGGTGAAGATGCGTTCCCGGAGTCCAATTTTGGTGACCGTGAGAGTGAGATCTAGTCTGCCTCCCACGAGAGCGAGGAACGCGGTCCATCTGCCACAAAGTAGCGTATGCACACAGAAATGAAACGAGAGCATGCTGTACACCGTCTGCTAACAGATCAGAAAGACAGTCGATCGTCCGACGCAAACCAAGCGCCGCGGCGAGGCAAGATTGGACGCGGGCCAAAATCATAATTGTCTGCTATTTCACGTTGTAAGCCATTGACAACCCGCACTTTGCTCACAAACCTCGAGTCGTTCCACTGCCGTACACGAGCCGACATTGACCAGTGGGTGAAGGAGCACTAAGGAAAAGCGCATCAAAGGCTGCGAGACCTTTCTCGCTACAGTGCAATTCACTTATAACGATAATGAGAAAACCCGAAAATTCAATCGTTATAACCATTTATCGCTGTATCTGGGCTAGAAACTGATCGTTTCTAGTCTAGAAGCTCTAAAAACGGATCGTTATAAGCGGTACATCGCTATATGTGGTATTGTTATAAGTGGATTGCACTGTACTTGCGCCACGGCGAGACGTTTTTGACAAATTTTTGCCCAATCCTGAACTCGCAAAAGGACAAAAAATCTCTCATTGGTCGATCACGCGGAAGGCGCAGCGTCGTGTCCAATCGGCAGCCGAGAATGCTCTCGCTCTCGCCTCGACCGAAACCGGACCCCGGTCCCCTTTAGTAAAAGGGCCCGCTCACCATGTGCGTGTAGCGCTGCAGTTCTGCCAGCTGGGCTGACAGAGAGGCAATCTCCTGCTGCTGCCGCAGATTCGCCTCGGTCCTCCGCGACAGTTCCTCTTGCAGGCTGCTCGACTCCCGGGACGCGTCCGCTGCACTCGCCGAGCGAGACACACACGCCTTCAGGGTACGCACCCTATGCTCGGCCTCTGCCAAAACCGAGGCAAGCGGGTGCAGAAGGGTCTTTAGACGGGAAACGCCGAAAAGACGAGGCGGCGTGGTATAGTGGTTAGCATGCCCAACCCGAAAATGCAAGACCCAGCGTTCGAGTCCGGGCGCCACCACGAATCTTGTCTTTCAGCAGCTTTGTAACCTTTGTTTCCTTCGATCGAGCGTGCTTCCTTTATCCATACGTTTCCTACTATTTTCTCTATGGACTTTGCACATTGGACTTGAATGTCAAATAGCGCAGCTAGGCTTTTCGTTTATCTGGCAGCGGATATATAGGCTGGTGGTGTACTTTTCTCTACCCACCGGCGAGGGTAGCTTGAGATTTGAGAGTCAAACCTGGAGGTTCTCCATGCCAAGTCACCTTGCGGACCCCGGCGGTGGACTCGAGAATAATTTTGACCCCCTAGGGATGCTTTGACGCGACACAAAAATCTCGGCTATACGGCGTTTTTTTCGCAACGATTGCCCGTCGGGTAGCGGGCGATCAGTCACTCACACAGCTGTCGTATGCAGTCCTTGATGAGCTGCATCTCTTTCTTCTCCTCCGTTTCCAGGCTGCTCAGCTGGCTCTGCGACTGAACAGGGAAACAAGTCAGCTGCCACTACCCCGAAGAAGACCTGGCTCCTCGGCACTGCAAGGGACCGCTGGGTTTTGCTTACTAAAATGGGTTTTGAGAAAAGCAAAAATCTAAGAGTGGCCTTCTTTCAAATGGCCAGCCCTGGCCAAAAGTGTGACATCAAAACTGCCTTTGGCAATGCAACATCCATACAGTACGGAAAATTAAAGTCAGCAGGGCACTTAATTTTCTGCGTCAGCCCTTCCTTTCGAGAATACTTCTTTTTTTTTTTTTTAATTGTGGTTGGAGGGGGTTTACCTTTCTCACACATCTGATATGTATTTTTCGTGTCGAACAAAATATTAGCCTTTATCCCAGCTCAAAAAAAACATGGCCATAAGATCCCCAACCTCCACAAGACATGCCGTTGACCCAAATACTTAGAGAACGTCCAAGCACCGATAAGAAAAAAAAGCGTGACGAGCGGTGTGGTTTCCAAAGAAAACGGCAGCCTCATGGGCTGTGTTCTGGCTGAACACAAAGTAAGACTGTAGGTGATCATTTCTTTCCTCGAAACTTGGGTTTCTCTTATTCAAGAACAGCTTCCATTGGGTTTCTCGGTCTTCCCCTATATTGATAAAACTGGCTCAGGTTCATTTTTGAGGTTTATCGGCATGTACTAAAAACATGGAACCTTAGTTGACGAGGCAACATACCCCTTCACCCAAGCTCCAGGCTGTCTTGTAAGCACACTGCCTCCTACGCTCGACTACCGCCGGCTGTAGTCGAGTCCTATTTTTAAGGACTACCGCCAGCTGTAGTTCTATTTCTAAGGACCCGACAGTATAAAATTTTAGAAACAAAAGTTCAAAGACCCTGGTCTTTTGTCTTATTAATGCGAAAGCATTAACTGTCCCATGGAGTAAGCCAGCGTCATCAGCCGCGCCAAACGGCAGATAAATTCCCGATGTCGCGATCTGAAACATCCCAGCTTTGAAACCACGCAGAAAGCCACGCAAAACGGCAGTAATATGAAGCCGCCACGCGTCAGTTTCAATTAGCGCCTCTCCATGGCGCTGTGTATCGGTGAGGCAGCGGCTCCACCGCTCCACGCCCAAGGCCAGCGTGGCGAGGAGAGCGCACGCGCTCGACCGTCAACGCAAGTACGCCGCAGACGAAATAAGAGCGGAAGACTGGCAAGCATGCTTTCGCATTCACAACTCGTAAGAAGAGCTTAGGTGTACCTCGAGCCTTTTTCTGCTTCGGGTTGTCAAGAAAAAAACGAGGCAAAATTATGTGCTTGACGAGTAATGATGTCCCTAAAATATTGTGACATGCAGCAGATGAAACGGCGATTACCGAAACCCATTTGAGCTTTTATAATTATAACATAAAACAAAAGAGAAAACAAAACCAAAGAGGAAAATTTTGGTCATAAGACCTTCACGCTCGGCGTCAACCATTTCCTGCCACGTTGCCGAGGCTAGTGCGCTTCCTCTGTGCTCCGAGGCTTTGCGCCAGCGTGTGCGAACGAGACATTGTCAAGGCTACACTAGCCTTGACAACTCAGCACAAAATGGTTGATGCCGAGCATAGTTCCACTCAACCATGCATCCCGGCGTCTCTCACCTCTGCCTTGAGCTGGCTGTTCTCCTGCTCTAGCTGATGGATCTTGCGGTTCAGGACACAATAGGCATCGGCTTCCTCACTGCGCACACACACACCGTAGCTTCAGTCGAGGCACAGAGGGCCGAGCCGCTGTGGTGCCCCTACGGTGTGGCCCCATTTATTAGAACCCAAATTTTAATCCGTCAATCAATCAACCACTTTACAAATGCACGAGAAGAAACCGTCAAATTTCGAGCAAGGCCTGCCATGCCCCTTGGTCAGTTAATTTATGATAAGTTATGCGATAAACAGACTAAACGATGGAGAGGGGCCGGTTGGGAGTGGCTTGCACCGTATGGGACGATTGCCGTAGCCTTATTGCATCAGTCGAAGCGTGGTACCACGCAACGGCGCGTGCACTTAATAGAAAATAAATGAATGTTAATCTGTGTGTCTACTGACATCAAAAGTCAGGCTTCTGGAACGTTGAGGTGTGAAAGTTTGAGCAGCTCGCTACGTGCAGGCATCAGTTTTTCCGGCTTACTTTATGACAAAATAGGTTTGTATGTGCTGTCATGGATGAGCAGCTCCAGCAGCGACTGGGTATTTATTGATCCAAATCTAACAATACAAAAAGCGTCCGACTCTGCAGCGAGAGCGGAAAGTGCTCTTGGACAAAAAAGAAATCGAAGCTCAAAGAACAGCTGCAAATGACGTGACTAAAGGTCGAAGGCCGTCGCTGACCGAAATCCAGAATGTACGGGAGAAACGAAGTCATACATGCAAACAACTGAACCCCTGAAAACATTATTTTCTCTTTTGAAGTGCATGGATTGGACACGTATGTCACAAAATAAACTTTCCTCAGGGGTGCTCCGAAATTGTTCCCCCTCGCCTTCACTCAGAAATGGCGCCGTGCCAACCCCTCGCAGATAAGAAAGCCTCAGTGACGAATCATCCCGCGTCATTAAAAAAAGCCGAAGTAGCACGCAGTTTGGACACGGGTACTCTACACATCCCCAGTTGGCGGAATCAAACTCCGGCCAAAATGCCTCCACTCCGAAGAAGGCTTATTGTGGAGACGTATTGGACCTAGTGTGAAACGGAACATAGGTCAAACACGTCGAGAGGGGAGAGCGGCCGCCACTGACCCAGGCCGGTAAAGACGGGAGCAGAAAGCAGCAAATCATGAGCAGAGAAAGAGAGCAGACGATAGCTTAGGTGTGTTTGTCTTTGTTTCTCGTATATTCAAGGGCAACTCCGCTCAATTCCGAAAATTTCGGTATAATGAGTGATTTCACATTAAAGAACACTAATAAGAGACACTACATCATTTGCTTCACAAAAAGTTATATATACATTGTTCAATCTTACTTTAAACATGCGCAGAAATCGAAACAAAAACTTCGGCTCCGTCTGGCAACATTGGCCTTGGGTCGCCAAAAACCTGGCTGTCACGTGGTATGCCAGGTGCAAGTGTCGCCTGCACCGCACTCTCCACCACGTTTTGGTGCCAACGACATTTGACGACGTTTGCACACCTGCGGCATCAGTCTGCGCATGTAGTGTGAACGAAACTCTGAGAAACAATTATCACAAAAGGTGAAACAACGATGGCGGTTGTGACGTGAGAGACGGCGGTAACGGCGGGACGGCCGGACGGCTCCCAAGAAGCGCGCTGCGCAGGCGCATTACGCCAATCACGTGGACACCGCTGAGCACTATGAGGAAATGTTGCTGATGTCACCCGTTACGCTTGCCCGGAGAGGAAAAAACGAACGAAAAGGGGCAACGGTGATGACGTTTAGCTCAATGTTGGCTACGCCAACGCCGTAGCCTTGACTGCGCTGATGGTTGCGCCTCTATTTGCCTGTTAAGAGTCAGCCAATTTCAGCAACTTGGCACGTTGCCAAGTTTGCCGGATCGTTTAGGAAACATTTAGACAGAACTAGGTGGTGATATTTGACGTGTGGTCTTCCTAGGTGATACTGAAGAGGACTGCATTGTTTTTTCAAGAAAAACAATGACGCGGAGTTGCCCTTTAAAGCGTCGCCAGCGATCTGGGCCCACGGGACCACTGACGCCTCACCTATGCCCCTCTGTTCCGAAGCGCCCGCAACACACGGGACCTTTTCTTGTAGAATCTAGCGGACAAGATTGTCGTACAAACTCTGTGCACCGACCTCTGCGTGTATCCTGCTCCCGCCCCGTCCCGGCCGCCTCCCTCCTCGTCTGCCCAGCAATCCTCAGTGCTGCGCGTACGCCTGGAGCAGGGCGGCCTTGGTGGCCAGCTGGTGGCGCAAGTGGGTAAGGGCATCCTGTGCCTGTGCCAGGTCCCCCTCCAGGGCCTCCACCCGTTCGCACAGCTGGCCCTTCTCTGCCAGCAGGCCCTGGCCAATGTGGGCCGCCAACTCCAGGTCGCGCTCCTTCTCCTCCAGCAGACGTGTCAGGGCCTCGGGGTCACTGTACGTCCGCGTCATCTGGCTCAGACGCTCTCCGGACACCACTGCAAAGGATGTGGGGAGGAGGGGGGCCCAAGTGTCAGTCAGGGGTTAGCAATGCTTCGGAGGTCGTCGGTCACGGATCAATTATACTTTAGCCTTCGACCGTGCTGCGAAGGCCAACAGTTGAAGGTCAACAGATGAAGGTCAACCATAATTTGAAGACCAGCAGCTGAAGGTCAAACATGATGTGAAAATCAAAAGGCCAACCAACACTTTAACCTTCCCCCTACTTTGAAGGTCAACAGTTGAAGGTCTGCCATACTTCAATTGTCAACCATGTAACATGAAGAGTCGAAGAGCAACCATTTCAACGTGCCTTCAACTATACTTTGAACATTGAGAGTCAAAGGTCAACCATACTTTGAAGAACAACAGCTGAGGGTCAGCCATAATTTAAGCATTAAGGGGGGACACGGTGCAAGAAATCGCGGTTTTCGGCCGAAAAACGGCTTTCAAGATTATTTCAGTTTCGTGTTTTATAACTAATAAAGAATCTATTTGCAAAATATCTTTCACGTCTGTGCCGTAAAAACGCAGAAATTCGTGTTTATTTGCACATCGGCGGCATCCGCGCAGCACCTCGGACCCCAGGAAACTTTCCACAAACGCCATTTTCAAAGCGTTCGCGCGGCGAGAGGAATAGGCCTACAGCGGAGCATTTACCCTCGTTGGAAAGTGTGTTTCTTTCTCTTTCCAACATGCATGCACGCTGCTATGGAGACTTCGACCACAAGTGGTCAAAAGCTGATAATACTAATGACAAAATCTAGCAATGACGCACCCTGATTGGCCAGAAAACCGAAACTCGGGCTGTGGTTGGTTGAAATGCCACATGTGACGCCTCGCGCGTCCCGCGTCGCTAGGCCTTTCAATCCCGCGCTAGAACTTGTTTGACTCCGCGACGATGGATCTGCGTGTTATCTTTTTGATGCTTTGAGTCAGCATTTTTGTCGCAAAATGCCCGCTACGAAGTTTTCGTTCGGAAAACGAAATCGGTTCTCGAAGCCAAGAGGTCGACGCAGCACTGGGCGACCGACTGCGCTTGACGATCGACCGCTGTGCGTGGCCGACTCGAGCCCACCGCGACCGACGGCCTCGGTGTCTTCGACTGCCGACAGTGCCGCTGGAGCTTTGACTTCGGAAATCTCAAGTGCTTCAGTCAGCGATGGTGCAACCACACTGACTGCTTTTGAGCGGAAGTTAGCGTTGCTACAGCAGTGCGACGACACGTCGAAAACCGCAACAAATGACGCCAGTGACGAGGCGGAACAGCTCAATGGTTACCGTTTCGTCTGTGTGTCGGCGATAAAGAACTTAATAGCACCGCTTTTATGCCCCGAGTGCCGCGACCAGTCCCTTGAACTGAAAGAGACTGGATCTGGTGCTAATCTTCAGTTTATTGTGGTGTGCGATCGGTGCGGAGACGTCGCAAAAGCTGCGCACTCGCCGATCATGAAGTCGAGCCGCCAACCCGAACTGCCCGTTCGCCTCGCTGTGGTTAGCCGTAGTTGCGGGATAAACTTCACCAAGTTGTCAAATTTCTTCGGCGGAATGAACGCTCCGCAGCCTATGCACCTGAAGACGTTTCAGGGAATTTCCCGCAAGGTGCACCGCGCTGCGATGGACGCCGCGCGTGACGTGATGCGTGAAGCCGCTCAAGCGGTTAGAAAAGAGAAGGGAGCAGGTGACAGCGACGAGTTGGTGGACGTAGCAGTCAGCTTCGATGGCACATGGCACAAGCGAGGCCACACTTCGCACTTCGGTCTGGGCGCGGCAATTGATCTTGACTCTGGTCTTGTGCTCGACTTCGCTGTTCAGAGCAATTACTGCCATGGCTGCAGCCTGGGGCCCAAACCAGCTGAAGAAAAGCACGAAGAGTGGATGGAGACCCACAGAGAGGTATGCCAGAAAACTTTTCATGGCTCGTCCAATGCGATGGAAGTGGAGGCCGCTAGTGTTATCTTCAGCCGCTCAGAAGAGCTCCACAACATTCAGTACACGACGGTACTGTGCGACAGAGATAGCAAGGCATTCTTGCATGTTGCCAAGCTTGATCTTTATGACAAGCAGATCACCAAGAAAGACTGCATTAACCATGTAGCGAAGCGTGTTTTTGCTGGCATCGACAAGCTAAAGAAAGCCAAGAAGGGCTTGGGAGGCAGGGGGAAGCTGACAGCAGCTGCGAAGAAACTAACGGCATACTATGCAGCAGCTCTGAAGGAAAGTGCTCCGGACGTCCGAAAGATGCAGCGTTCGGTGTTCGCAAGCCTTCTACACTCATACTCGACAGATCAAAAGCCCTGCCATCTTGCCTGCCCACAAGGTGAGCAGTCCTGGTGCCACTACAACAGGCATCAGGCCCTGCTCAGCACTGGAAAACCATCCATTGCGAAGCCCCACCGTCCTCTGTTCAGCAGGGACATTGCTAAAGAACTTGTGCCCCTCTACAATAGGCTGGCCAAGGCAGACCTCCTGGCACGCTGCTCGAGGATGCAGACACAGAACTCTAACGAGTCATTCAATGCCTTGGTATGCGAAGGCTCTCGACAGCTCGAAAGCAGCCACGAAAAGGCGAAAGCTTGAAGCCATCGCAGCTGAACAGCGTCGGGTTGAAGATGAAGGCCCCACCTATGCTCCTGGGGGCTTTGTTTGAGCTTGTGCGCTCAGAAAATAAAGTGAGGCGCTTTTAAAACTTTGAGTTCATTTTTTTCCATTACGGTTTTTTCAGAATTCTGCCATCGTAGGAAAACTATCGTTTTGTTATTACGTAACTTGGATTAATTTTTACGAGTTTTTCTGGGGTGAAATTTTAAGGGGAAGATAGCTATGAGCTTGAATTTTTGATTTTTGTAATTTTTCATGCTCAAAAACTAACATTTTAGACAAAGGATGGAAATCTAAGAAACGGTATTTGTGTTTATGTGGCTTTTTTGTCATGAAAGATGGCATAATATAGAAATATAGCTCCATAGCTATCTGCTCTGAACTGTCCTAGAGCAATATAACACATGAAAATGACAAATTTATGAGTAATTTCAAAACGATAGTTTTCCTACGCAGACACGCCCACTTTCATCTTTGAACATTTGCAATTTTTTTGTACTTCACCCAGGTTAACGAAATTTGGCACAAATGTTCTCAACATCAACAGAATCAAGCCCTGTAAATGTCATTTGAACCAGACAAGTGGTTCAAAAATTGACTTTTTTGGGTAGTGTCACCCCTTAACCATATTTTAAAGGTCAACAGTTGAAAGTTGACCCTATTTCGAAGATCAACAGTTCAAAGTCAACCATGCTTTGAAGGAAACTAGCTGAAAATCTGTCATACTTTAACCATCAACCATACTTCAAGGGTCAAGAGTTAAAGGCCAGTCATTTTAACCTTCAACCATACTTTGAAGTTTAAAGTCATAGGTCAACAGAGATGAGATTGGTTCGAGTCATTTTGGAACAACTTTTGAAGCAGTCAGAAGTCCATTACGGAGCAGCAAAAATTGTAAATATAATTTAATTATGCATATCCATGGCATTTTATGTGTAAGGCTTAATTGCACTGCCAAAGTTCTTTCTGCTTCAATTTAAATTGACTGACTGCATCCACGAACAGTTGGAAGATTTTATAGAGATTTTATAAGATTTTATAAACATAAAGAGTAAACCAGTAGTACAGCCCAGCTATAGCTAATCAATGTTATTTATCAATACATAAGTTCCAAATATCTGTCCCTAAATCTTGAATAAAAAAATAAATAAAGCATGATTAATGATGTATGCAACATGTCAGGACATTACAGTGTCCTGACATGGACACTGTAATGTCCTGACAGTGTCCATGTCAGGACATTACATTCGCATTAAAAGCGAAACCGAAACTCTCGCACCACACGGGGAAGTGGAGAGGAGAGTGAGACTGGCGGAAGTCACGTGGCTATACCCGACAGTGCAGTTTCTTTCTTTTTTTTTCTCCGCATGTAGCAGACGAAATGCGTTCGCTTGTCGTGCGATTCCTTTGCAGTTATGTTTGTCCCGCTCGCTGTTCTGTACTTCAAGATGAGTTGTTTTGTACATTTACGTGTTGGCAACTAGTAGTGATTGAACGAGTGCCGTGGTGAATTCCCGTGATCGGCTCCGAAAAGAATACTCCCAAGACGTTGCGCGAAGAGTTGCCTCACATGTCCTGAATCTGAAGGTGGCATTGTGCGGCAGAGTGCACAAGTTTCCGAAAGATCTACGGGTCGGGATCAATGGCTGGCTGCAATTCCTGTAGAGCAGTTACGCGAAGCTCGGAAAGCGGACGCTACCAGATTCATATGCTCCTTGCATTTTGTGGAAAGTGACTACATTGAGTTTGCAGGTGTCAAAAATGGAATCCCATACCATTTAGTTCAGCGACGTATCGTCCACAACAATTGTTTTTTTCAGTGATAAAAAAAGAACTGTAAACATCGCAAAATGCTTGACCAAAAAAAAAAAAAAACTGGTACACCCACACCAGGGATTGAACCCGTGCCCGCGGCTTGTAAATCGGATGTCTTTCCACTAAGCTACTGAAGGAACTCTTCCGTGCGTACTAATGGAGCCGGTATACTGTATGTCGGTAGTTTGCTGCCGATTTTCCTTCATTACATGCACTCCCGGCTTGAAGTCAGGCAGCACCACGCAGAGGCCAAATTCGCACCTCGTAAAGAAACCGTACACATCCGTATTCAACTCGAAGTACGCACTTCGTGCTTGACGTTTGAGCGATCGATGTCTTCAGCAACGAGAAGGGACGACGGCTCGGCGACGTCTTTGTGCAATCGGCTTGCTGGTCGGGCGTGTCGTACGGGATGAATATCAGTTCTTTTGATCGGTCCAAAATTTCTCTTTCGAAGGAAGACAGAATTCGCCGGTACCATGAATGACAGTTCTGAAGTAGAGGTCCAACGGCCATCGTCCGCTGCCATCCGCTTGTCCCACGATACGCGAAACGACGCCATGTTGAGAATTTTCAGTGAATGCACAGAATGCTTCCGGTTGTCTGTGCTACCTTTTTTTTTCAATCAACGTATTTGCAGCTTTCTGGAAGCCACAAAAAATGGGTTTCATATTTTTTTCTATTTTTAATATTGACTGTGTGCCTTCAATGACCCACGACTTTGATTAAATTTGGTGGTCGCTTCGAAACCTTAGAAAACGGCCCGTGACCAAGGAAAAGAGAGTGAGCGCGACTGAAACCGGCCAGTGCTCGATCGGCGGTTTTCGGGCGGAAAGAAACCGAATTTCGAGCCGTAAATTCTGTTCTGGGTAGTTGGGCTCTCATATGTCACGTACAACTAAACCTCGGCGAGCATAAATACCCTGTCCGTGTCCCTTTAACGCCAACCCCACTGCCAAGGACAACAGATGAAGGTCGATGTAAGCACTAAAGCAGTGGTTCTCAAATGGGGTTCGCAGACCCTCTGAGGTTCACAAAGATGTATTTTAGAATCCACGAAGCTATTACACATCGACCGAGTCAAGCAATAAAACTCTTTTCTGTCATACACGGGAGAAATGTCACAGTTATGCGCGATGTTTCTTCTCTACAGGATAATAAAACGAGGCTACCTCACACTAGCGATTAGTTGCATCCATTTTCTCTACCATCACCACAATCCCCCAATGCACTCCCAGGTGAGGCCCCAGACCACTTCCAGAAGAGCATGGAAGTCACATGGGACTCCGAACAATGCAGTGCCGATTCCTCGCACTCCCAAAAAGGTTTCCACTCACCGAAGTAGTTGAGGGTCTCCTGAATGAGCTCTGGCGAAAGGTCTAACGTCTCGGGATTAGGCAGGCACGGCACCCGGATGCACCAGTCCTCGTTGTCGTAGCCTACATGGGGACAAGCACACCACATTTCCAATCTCTTACTCCAAGTTTAACTGCCGTCGCAACGCTCGGCGACAGTTTCGTAGCCACAATGAAAAAAATTGGCAGTCTCTTAGGCATTTCTCAAAGGCCCTCGTTCACATCCGCCCAAAACCGCAGTTGGTCACACACATTACACTCCGCACTGAGCGGATTGTTCGTGGACTGCCGCTTGAACTGCCAGCCGGCCACTGTGTAATGTCAACTGGCTTCCTGACGCTACTCTCGTTTGACAGTCGTGTCCCCTACCTCTCCCTTTTCACCTTGCTGTGCCCGGAACTGCTGCTCCTGCGTTGCTTTCCTGGTACACAAAACCCTCGAGCAAGAGCCTTCGTAGTGTGCACAGTCTGCTTTGCTGCTGCCGCCGGACGCACACTGAGAGAAGTCCCCGCTCCAATAGCAGTCGCCAATAGCAACCAACTATATGCTTTATCGGGACTACATCCCAAGCTCCGACACAAAAGCGCTAGAGCTGGTCCTATAACTGCTATGCATATACAGGGTGTTTATTTTTAAGCTTAACAGATTTGTTTAAAAAAAGGCTCGGGCTACACCTAAGCACTTCTTATAAGTTGTGAATGCGAAAGCAAGCAAGCCGCTCGTCCGCTCCCTTATTCCGCCTGCTGCATGCTTTTCATCCCCGGTCAGCGCGCTCTCTCCTCGGCGCACTAACCTTGGACGCTCCATGTTAACGGCGCGCTGACGTACATGCAGTGCCCTGGGGTGAGCGGTCGTTGAAACTGACACGCAGAGGCCAATGGGAGCCTCGTCGACGCGCGCCAGCCAATGGGACCAAAGCCGAGATCCATCGGCTTTACTCCGCTCCTTTGGGATCGGGGAAACTAGGTGCTGTTGTCAAGCTTTTAGCATGGTTTCATAGCTGGGAGCTGGCTGCACTTGTAAAAAGGATTTAAGGGGCCGTTTGAAGCTGATGACGTTGGCTCGCTCCATGGGACAGTTAATGCTGTCGCATCGAAAACAGTGAAAGCTACACTAGTGCACGTTTGTGCAGTTGAGTTATACGGCCAGGGGTACACAATATAGGGGGCTAATCGTAGCGATCAGTCAGCAAATTAAAGGTGCACTAAAGACGTTTCTAAGATTGTCTGTTCTTGGTGATAACTTTTCTTACAGGTGTCTGTTGTTGGTGAAAACTTACCTTACAGGCTCCAAGTATCCTAGAGGTCCAAAAATTATGCTCGTGCAACGTTTATTTCCCTACTAAAAATGTGATAGAAGTTTGTGCCACGCCCCTTTCTGAGCGGAAAAATCTGGAGCACAGAATGCAGTGGAGGCGCCAGCGACATGACGACAGGCGCGCGTTAGCCAGTCAAAGCCGTCTCTCGGAAAGGCGGCTTGCAATTGGCTGACGCGCGCCCGTCGTCATGTCGCTGGCGCCTCCACTGCATTCTGTGCTCCAGATTTTTCCGCTCAGAAAGGGGCGTGGCACAAACTTCTATCACATTTTTAGTAGGGAAATAAACGTCGCACGAGCATAATTTTTGGACCTCTAGGATACTTGGAGCCTGTAAGGTAAGTTTTCACCAACAACAGACACCTGTAAGGAAAGTTATCACCAAGAACAGACAATCTTAGAAACGTCTTTAGTGTACATTTAAGTAAATTATGTTAAGTAACATTTTAATTAGTATTGAAAATGAACATATAGTTATAATTAGAAACTGGCTGAGTGTCATTGAATCCACAAAATGAGTCAATATTAGAAAGACTTGGAGCACGTGGGAAGCATGGTGGAATGCCGAAGTTTCCACTCGTGCAGCAGGGAGCGAGGCTACCGGTGCAATAACGTGCCTGTGCAGTTTTCTTGCCTCTTTATCATCCGCATTTATTCACTTCAGCCTCGTACCTGTTGCACAATTGGTAACATTAGCGCTCCACCGTGCTTCCTATACTCGCAAAGTCTTTCTAATATTGACTGATTCAGTGGCTTTCGATGACGCTCAACAAGTTTCTCATTTATTTTCAATATTTAAAACAATAATTAACATAGTTTAGGTAATTAGCTGACAGACTGTTACAATTAAGCCCCTGTGCTATGTCCCCCTGGCCGCATAACTCACCTGCAGAAACTGCATTAGTGCAGTTTGCGCAAACTGCACACATTGCCTCGAAAAGCGCGGTTATTTTGAATCTTGGTGTTTTGGCATCATTTTCAATTGCCAATTTCAGAATAACTATTCTGAATTTTGAGATACTACACAGCATGCCAGAAAGAGTAAAGGCAGGGTGATTTAAAATATACAGTTAGTTGGGGTAGCTCAAGAAATTGCCGGGGTACCCCTTTAATGGGCGAGAGGCATTTGCAAAGTTCCAGTTTGTTAGGACATTTTGCTTCACAGATGGAAGACTGACAGCGAGGAAATGCAAGTGCGACCGTGGCACAAGTCTCAAACTTCTCCGATTTCATTTATTGATTCCTTAAAGGTCTTTTTGCGAGGGCATTATGTAAGGATGAGACTGGCAAGTAGTATGTTTCTTTGGAGCACATGCCCAGCAAAAGCAGTGTTTTCGTTGGCGTTCTGCCAAGGCTCAAAACGGAGGAGATTGGCCGAATACCACTTACCCTTTCTAGTTAGTTGCCAAGTTTTCACAACATTCATATAGTGATTCAACATTATTGTTCTGAGGATCCCTTAATTTCGAGTTTGCTTCGAAGCAAGAGTCTCTAGCCTATCAATGCAGTCAGCGTAGCGCAGGTCGGTACAGGTTTGAAACCAGAAAGAGATCGAAAGACAAACAGACAATGCAAACAGAGTGCAATCTGTGTTTTCCTCTTACTTATTCATACACTGTTTTTTTTTTTTTTCTTATTTCTGTAAGTTACAGACAAGCGAGGCAAACACAGAAAGAAAAAAGCCAAACAAACAAGGAATATTCGAGGCCGCTACTAACCCCTTTTTACTTTTGTTGTTGCAGGTGCCCCCCCCCCCCCACCGTTCCTGCCTTCTCGACTACCTAATAAAATATGCAGGACATGCCGGGCTTGCAAAACAAAGTGAACGAGTCGCATGCATGCTCACAGGAAAAAGTAAACAATTGTATCAGCTCTGGTGGAGGTTATTTCTCTCTCTCTTCCCCCCCCCCCCCCCCACACACACAAACAAAAGCTCAATAAGGTTTATTGTAAAAGATATACCAGGTACCACAAGCACCTAAATTACACCTCGATTGCTTCATGCTCAACTCACCACGAAATTTAGTATACTGTAGTAGAAGTTTTCAACATGACCACAAACTTGATCCTCTGACAAACGTAGTTTGGCCTCAAATCGGGGTCATAATGTATTAAAATTAGGGCCCTACAAACTTTGGTACATTGTTATTCTAGCCTTGCTCTGCCCTTTTCAAGCAAACTCTCATTATCCAAACCGGATAAAAAATTTTAAAAATAATGGACGAGACAAGTTTTAAAATAACTTAAGTGGCAACTTTTCATCAGTACTGGTTGTGAAAACCACAAAGACAACTGGCTGAATGACAAAAAGACCTAGTGTACCGAGGGGCTTCACTTATGCTCAAAGAGGCATCCATAAACCAGAGAGGGAGTCAGACTTACTAGCGAGTGTCCATCTCCAAAAAAAAGACCAGACCTCCGTGAGGTGCATTCTGCCACAGCCAAACGGAGCGAACCGACCACTGTTCCGAGTGGTTGTGCAATACCTCCTTTTATCTACTTTTCTTACGCTCTCTGCCCTTTTCAGAATTTCGCTCTTGATTACGTAGAGTTTTTACGGCAGCTTTAGAGCCAATTTTTGAGAGGTTCAAAGTTCTGAAAACCTTTAGAGACGGATGATGAAAACATACATTTCATTTTATTTTATTCAGCTCAAGGGCATCCGGAGGATGCGTTATGCTACGGAGGATGCATACGTGACTGAAGGAGGATACATTTGTGACAGGGAATTCCCAACAAATAATACAGATATCTTATCAGTAAAGAGTAAAAAAAGACAAAGAAACACCAACAAGGAACACCAGAGAGCAAAAGTGACAAGAGGTGATAACAGAACACAGAAAGCAATACACCATTGAGGCAACTCGAGCTACAATGATGCAGTAAAACACAAGTTCGAGGGAGGTGGATTTTCCTTTTTTAATGCAGACACACTAGCTTCAGGTGAGTAGTTATTACATATGAATCAAGCTGCTTTGTTCTAAACATATTATAGGTAATCTTGATGTGGGCTCCAAATGGTGCTTGCATACTGTAATTTGGGGAGGATCACTGCTCTGCATACGAGCACTGTTGTCTGAAGGGGGGGGGGGGGGGGGGGGGGGGGGCAAAATATGAGGTTTGTCTTAGAAAGCAAAGTGTTTTCGGTGAACATATTTGTGTCAGTCTTATGTGTCCATGATAGCATGTCCTTGAAATATAAGCCCAGATACTCGTATGATATCATTTAAACATGATCCAGTTGTTGTGACAGGAATGAGTACTCTTAAGTGTTCTAGTGGAGGGTTTAGTTACTGAAATTTGTTTGAATTTGTAAGCATTAGCGTTCATCTGCCACAGGGAGCACCAGGAAGATATTGTATCTAGATTGCCTTGAAGAATATTGTAATCATTGTGCATTGTGATTTTTCTGCCAATAATCCAATCGTTAGTGAAAGGTCTAACTGTGGATTTTATAGAAGTGAGCTAATTTACTATATGAATCAGAAATAGTAGAGGGCCTGAGGACACTGCCCTGGGGGACACCAGATGCAAAAGTAGTTGGAAGTGATACTGACTGATTTGGCTTCACTGCTTGCTTTCTGTCTTAAAATAAAAAAAACGGGATATCCAATTTAAAACTGATGGGTCAATCTGTAGTCTCAATAGGCGAAGAGGGGAATGATGGGGAACAGTGTCGAATGCTCGGGCAAAATCAATAAAGATGATATCAGTTTGAGCTGTAAGATGAGTATTTTTTATTTATTTACAGAAAAGCCTGCATCACCGTGAGGCATTATTGCAGGAAGTAGGTTACATAATATATACAGGGTGTTTCAGAGAATGCAGGCCAAATCGCTCCAGCAAAAACTACTCATCGCAACGAAAAAAGGCTTTTGGCGTTTTGGTTCTGGGCCAGGGGCCCATTTAGGAAAATTATTAAAGTCCGGGATAATTAAGTTGTTAATTATTTTTGCGTAATTAACTTTTTAATATTGTGTTTAAGGGCATAGTTTAAATTAGAAAATTGCTCAGCGTCATCGAAAAACACTATCTCAACAAATTGCAGAACGATAGAAGGCACGCGAAGCATTTTACGGCTTTCTGAAAAACCGCACAAAATCGACGGGTTTTTGAGTTTCGGTTTGCTATCAGAGCGCATCTCAGCCCCGGCGGCACCGCGCCCCGTGGAGAGATAGTGCAACCAACCTCTGCTGCGCTGTCATCGCGCGACGCAGCAGAGGCTGGTTGCACTATCTCTCCACGGGGCGCGGTGCCGCCGGGGCTGAGATGCGCTCTGATAGCAAACCGAAACTTAAACACCCGTCGATTTTGTGCTTTTTTCAGAAAGCCGTAAAATGCTTCGCGTGCCTTCTATCGTTCTGCAATTTGTTGATTAGTGTTTTTCGACGATGCTGAGCAATTTTCTAATATAAACCATGCCCTTAAACACAATACTAAAAAAGTTAATTATGCAAAAATAATGGGCCCCTGGCCCAGGACTAAAATGCCACAAGCCTTTTTTCGTTGCGATTAGCAGTTTTCACAGGAGCGATTTGGCCTGCGTTCTCTGAAACACCCTGTATATACCCCTATACATGGGTGATTTCATCTTAACTCAAGCACAAATTTTGGGTCGAATTTTTAATTTTTAAACATACATGTTCTCGGGCAATTCCTATAATAAAAGAAGACGCAAGTTATGGACCGTTAAAGTGGCCAAGATGGAAACTGACATTTTTCCAGCTTATCGAGGGTGCCATGTTTCACTCCATCCCTTTTCCCTATTTTTTACGGTACATCAATATAACGTTTTGGGAACATTCTCGAGATATGCTTTATTTATAATAACTAAGCGTCTAGGTCATAAGATCCTCAATATTTTTTTTTTAATTGTCAAACCGCCTCTCTGCGACGATATTTGACGAAGTTCAGCAAGCTGTGCTGTGTGACCTAAACAATATATTTTTAGGATCTTTACATCACCATAAAGCTCCAATTAAGCTCTTTCTTTTGAGTATAATTTGAATATTTTGTGCTAAATATATATTGCGCGGCATGTGCCTGAAAAACAAATATTTAAAAGAATAACAAGTTTGGAATCAAATTTCCAAAAAAAAAACCTTTTATTTTTTTTATTTTTTATTCACAGTTAGGTAATATAGTGGTCTATCAGGAACTACCAACAGAAAGTGTAATATATTGTTTGTATGGCCGCTATTAAGACTTGAATCTCGTACTATGAGCGTTTTGAACAGGACTTCACACAGGCGCTCTGCTGAGCAGAATTTTGGCCTACGTAAGGTTCTCTGTTTATCGTTAGCAGTTACCTCAATATCCAACCCTAAACATTAATGAAATTTGGAGTAGTGCACTTAAAAAAAAGTTACTTAGAAGTCTGTATCCACAAGTGCAGGCACCCCCCAGCGCTTACTTCCTCTCAATACGGGGGAATGCAGATCGTTAGAGAATTCCTATGAAGCCTTTTGCTTTTGGCTTTGAGTTTGAAATACCGAACTTGATATGTAATAGTCATATCTTCTTATGTCAGACAGATATGCAGTGCATTTGCATATGTAAGATTTAGTATCTGACGTTTATGAAGTATGGTTTATTCTGTGCACATACAAACTCTTTCGTAAAATAACGAGCATTTTGTAGTGTGTAAGGCTTCAAATGTGTTAGTCATGTGTTTAGGTTTCATTCCTATTTTCAGTGATTCATGCCAGGTTACTTAGGCTTTTTCCTCTTGACTAAAGTTTGTCCGGGAATCTAGATGTTACGTATCTTCTCCGTCAATGCATAGGGCGAAGCTCACACACCATGCAAATCACCCCAGTGCCAAGTAAATAAATATTGTTAGGATAAATATTGTTGCTTCACTGGCTTTTACGCTCAGATATTGAGGTAAGTACTAACATTAAATAGAAAACCTTACATAGGTCAAAATTCCGCTCAGCTGAGCGTCGATGCGAAGTCCCGTTCGAAACTCTCATAGCATGAGATTCGAGTCCTAATAGCGGCCATACAAACAATATATTACAACTTCTGTTGGTAGTTCCTGACAGACTACTTATTACCCAACTGTGAATAAAAAATAAAAGAAATAAAAAGTGGGATTTTTTAGAAAATCGGCCGCCAACTTGCAAGTTTTTCTAAGTATTTATTTTTTAGGCAAATGTTCCACGTTATATGTTTAGCGCAAAATATTCAAATTATACTCAAAAGAAAAAGCTTACTTGGAGCGTTACAGTGATGTAAAGATCATAAAAATATTTGTTCTTTTTGGGGGCATCAAAATCTGCCCTTGCGTTATATTTGTGGTCGCGTTATATTTGTGCAAATACGGTACTTATTAAGTGGTTTTCGATGGGGGCGTGCGAATACTGCTTTGAGCTGAATGGTACCGCATCATTCCTAGCTTCAACACTGCAAAGAGAGCCAGTGAGTCGCGAGTTTCCCTAGCATGTGAAGGCTACGATGATGCGGCACTATTTGATTCATACCACTGTTTGCACACCCCTAGTTTTCAATGGTGCCCAGGGAAATCTGTAACTAAAACCGTACCTTCATTTCAAAAACTAAAAAGTTAAGTATCGAAAAATGATAAACGGCCAAATCGTTCCAAGCATTATGTGACTGAAAACTTAACCATCCCAAGCAATTTCCGCCTCTCTAAACGGGCCCTCTGGCAGAGACGAATATGGCACGTCGAGTGACACCACGACGTGACACTGTGACGCCCTCGTGCCATGTGATGTCATGATGTCACTTGACTCTATATTGCCGCGAGCGCAGCTGACCAAGTAGGAAGCGCGCCCGTGGCCTAACGGTTATCGCGCTTGTCTTCTACGCAGTAGGCCAGGGTTCGATTCCTGGCCGCGGCTACACATTTTTGTTGAGGCTGTAATGTGATGTTCTGTTAAATTTGAGAACCGTCTTGCGGATTCGAGGTTAGAATGTTCTACGCGCCGAACCTTCTACGCCGAATGCTCCAGAAGCCCACACGTGTACAAGAGGGGCTCCGCGTGGCAAGCCGGACTCAGTTTCACCCCAGCGTTCGACTCTGCTCTTTCGCCGACTTCGACGCCCGCGACGCTCTACTGTTATCTTTTGTTTCCTTCTTTATTTTGGGCACAAGTTCGCCCGATTAAACGTTTAGTTTACTCAGTTATTTGCCGCCTCATCACTTGTCATTCGTGACAATATCATGACGTCACGTCATGATGTCGACCGACATAACAATGTTACGTGACGTTATAACGTCAGTGTCACGTGACAATATGACGTCATGGGATGCGACGTCAGAATGACGTGTCAGGGTCTAACCCGACGTCAGTGTCACGTGACATCATGCGTGCACGAGGGTCACCAAAATGTCAGGTCATGTGACACCATGACGTCGAGTTCTATCGAGGCTACATGCGAGGACACAAAAGTGCGAAGAGTTGGCCCTTATAAATGATACACATTTAAAAGGGGATGCCAGGTCACTTGAACGGGACTGTCGGGGCCACTTGCCTGAGAACTCGGTGAGGGTGTCGGCACGCAGGCGGTAGCGGGGCAGCTGCTCCTCCAGCAGGCTCACCAGCTCCACCTCTTCCGCGCCACAGCTCAGCTCTGCAAGAGGAAGGAGTATGTCGCACCGCTTGCACAGCGTGTCCGCATGCTTTGTGCAAGAGTGCACTTCAAACTGGAAATCCCTGCTTCTTTAATATGTGTGGGATCGGCACGTACCGACTGCCATTACCAAGCTTCGGCAACATACCCCAAGGCGGTTAAATGGGCAAGATTATTTACGAATGTAGGCTGAAAGCATTCTTCTTTCCAGGTTACGCCATGACTCTAATACCAATTGTATAAAAAAGTTACTATGATTGTCTCTTTCCAGCAGAGACAGCCATTAACCCTTCAAAATGAATACTATATCTGAAATTTTTTGCTTATAAACCTACAAGCTCGCTTCTGGGAGAGCCACATCCGCCCAACGTTACCATGATGTAGTCGGTTCACATCCACAAGATCCCTATCCTGTTTCGTACGAAGAATGCAAAAGGGCTCCATCGAGGCAATAACTGAGCATTGAAAGAGCCTTCTACCAACCACCTAATAATATAGCAAACCTTTCCTTTCACTGATTCATGTGGCAATTCAAATGCACTTTCTATAAAAATTCCTGTCTTGTCTTTTTTTTTTGTGATTGCAATTTTTTTGGCATTGATTGATGTGATGCATAATATTTATATCCTCTCATAGCTTAGGGCGATCCAAGTTATCGAGCCCTTGTTCAAATTTTTTTTATGGCAGCTCGTTATCGAACTAGTTCATATTGCGGTAAATCTACCTATCTACCTCTTTTCGAAAGTCAAAGGCGGACATGTCCAAAGATGACCAAGTTAGCTATGAATGTAACTTGTGGCGCCATCTACCGACAGGCGCAGCGAGCACGCAACACGCTTTGTTGTCTGCTAGCTGCGCTTATCGGGAGATGGCACCACAAATTACATTCATTGCTAATACAACCATTTGTGAACACGTCTGCCATTGACTTTGGCAAGTTTGTTGGTTTCATTTTTTACAGGAAAAGAACTGTGCCTTGAAATTTCACCAGAAAGAACTGACCACTTCAATGGACGTTCGGTGAAAGTTTGAGCTTTCTATGCGCAGGCACTGATATTTATAACTCGCTTTAAAGCATAAGATTCACTCTGCAAACCCTATTTATCGATAAAATATTTCTTAAACAAATCAGGGTGCTTATACAAAAGTCACCAAAAAAGCTTTTTTTTTTTTAATTGGCAGCTAAGGGGTAAATTAAAATAGTTATTCAAATCCTTAGTTCATGCCAAATTAGACTATGCTGCTGCAATCTGCGATTGTGGTCAGACTATACATAGACATGTCTACCCTGGAGTCCCTTCAAAAATTCAGCGCTCGTTTTACACTTCGCAGGTATCAATGTACGGCCAGTGTATTGTCCGTGAACACTAACTTCTCACGATAAATGCTCTCGTCTACAATATGTTTTTCTTTTTTCTATAAAAAGAAAAAAGAAAGACGTTTACAATTCTTTGTAATGCGAAATTAGAGCGCAGGTCTTGAGGAGGAGGAGGGGAGGGTATGCCCCCCTCCCTCCCCTCACTCCCATTTAGCAGGAAATTTTCGCTCGATTTCCCACTAAATTTAGTGACAATTTTCCCGCTAAATTTATAGGGGAAATTTTCCCGCTATATTTAGCAGGAAAATTGAGCAAAAATTTTCCCGCTAAATTTAGCGGGAAATTTAGCGGAAATTTCCCCGCTACATTTAGCGGGTTAAGTTTCCCTGCTAAATTAAGCGGGGAAATTGATGTCACGTGATTTCAACACCAATTCAGTTTCCCCGCTAAATTTAGCAGGGAAACTGTGACATCCCCTAGTGCAACGCTTGGTTACGTTGATGCCGACGGCAACGGCGACGCCGCTCAACCCGGAAACGGGCGCCTAAGAGCTGCGCTCTAAAACACACCAGCCTTACCCCAAGAAGAAAACCTTTTCCTCTTACATTTCTTCAAGATGGCATTCATCATTGACGAACCTCGGCCTATCGCAATTTCTTCATTTCTAGAACACTGGCAGAGTGGAACCACCCACGTGCATACCAACGTTAAATTATAAAAAACAGTTGTTACTAATTATTTTTGTGATAGTGTCCAATCACTGTGTTCACCGTATGTTCCAGACTATGGTCCACTTTTGGCATACGTCTGCACTTAGTGCCTAATCCGAACGTAAATCATCATGCACGGCGCAACTTGACAAATACCTGCTGCATTAGCTCACAAAGAAGCTTGTATCGTACGTAAATCAACATTAACATACTCGGTTATTCGTGAAATCCTTCGAGTCTCATGACAGTGAACGATCTAAAGGAAAACAAATCCTCATATAGTCCGCACACGTAAGTAGTCCGCATCCGGCAAAAATTTCAACTTTTAAACACATATATATAGTTTGCAGAGTATCATCCGGAAATGACGGTAGTTATCTACGTCTGTTGAGTTTGGTTACCCGTACCCCTCTGTAATGCCACCTGGGCCCCGAGGGTGCTGTAGCAAATAAATAAATAAACGAGGCTTACAGAAACGCAGCGGCAATGCAAGCACCCAGAAAACTTTAGAGAGCCCCTCAAGCGGGCCTGGCTCTTCTTTAAACTTTACACCGGAGCTTGCGAGACGACTCGCTCACTCGTCGTGACAAACTGTTTCCAGCTTCTGCGCGTTGAATTTCCTCGCATTGTCATTGGTGAGGCCATGCACCTTGTGTGCTTCCTTCTGTCCTGAAGTGCATCCATTGTTCTTTCCCGAATAATATCGTGCCAACCTCCAAATAAAATCCTCATTGTGATCTTTCATAGATGTACCGGGAAGCCTTTGATAGCAGCCATCTTATAGAGAACTGAGGTAGACGTGCCTGCAGCGTACATATATTAGAAACTCTATAATTTAGGGGGTGTCTGCTTATTAAACTTTGTAACACTTCTACCATTCAAAAGTATTTGGGTTCTTTCAATATTAAAACAAAAGAATCTAAAAAATCTTTTAGTGTGCTCTACCCTCCGTTGCACCCATCTCGTTTATAAGAAGCAAAAACTAGGTGGGTTGCTTTCTAGTTTTCTCGACGCAATTTGTTAGGACCAAGGTAATCATACCGATGCTTTTTTTTTTCATTTTATTCTTTTTTACGGGAAACTAATTCTTTAGGAAATTGAAGACGTGCCCTAACCCAACAAAAATCACATTCAAGCATCTGACCATAAATTTCAAAAGTGACGTAGGGAAACAAGTTCAAAAGCACTGAGGTGCCGTAATGTCCACCCCCGCTTTTACAAAAATTGCTTTTTTCTGAAAAAAAACAACAAAAAACAAAAGTGGCCCATTTCTAGAAACTTTGTAAGATGAGCTGCACACAAGTTTCGACAACGACGGCATCTGTATTTCGACAACGGACTTAAAATAACGAAGTTCTACTTTTGTATTTCAAATAATATGATGCTCATGAAATGGTCAAGGGCAACTGACGTAGGCACGGGTAGACGGGAAACAAGGTAGGAGCATTTTGTCACATATCTACTTGGGCTGCACACTGAACACTTTCCCACCCCCCTCCCTCTACCGCATTTGGCCTCTGGGAAAAGTGAATGACGGTCAAACCTGCTTACATTAAGCTTGTGAAAAAGCAGGTAGCAGTTCAACATATGTATACCTCTCGGTACATTGGAAGGGAAGAAAACCGAGAAAAACCCAGAACACGCCTATACGGCCCCCATACTCTTAACTCGTTCCAATCTACTGTAAACGACCTATTTTTCGCGGGCTCAATATTTTGCGATTTAGGTAAAGCTGAAGTTTTGGAATAATTCATGGGTTCTAATTTTTGCGACGTGGTGGGATCTCAATACAGATTCCAATGCGTTTACATTTTACAGGAATTGTTCGCGGGACCTATTTTTCGCCAATTGTAGGCGATTCGCGAAATTCGGGAAAATGAGGTTTTTGCGAAAATGAGGTCGTTTACAGTATTTTGACACACGTGTTGCCTATCGCGCGCTTCTTTATAGTATGACAACGGCAAACAGAAAAAAGACTCCAACCTGCTCTTCTCGAGGAAGCTCGATTACTGCGAAGCTTCCTCGAGTCACTTTTCCTTAACTTTTTTTCTCGCTCGGCAAGCCCAGGCGTCATTAAAGGAAGCAAAAAGTGGAAAAAGAGCTCTCAAGTCGAACAAAAAAGATTAAAAAGAGGGTTTTTTTCTTTTTTTTTTGTCACCAGGACAGGAAAAAGAAACCTGGCAGTGAGCCTGCGTCGGAAGTTACGCAATAGTACTTCAAATCTTGCACGCTCTGTTCCTTCGATAATTTATCTGGTAGTTCATGGTCTAGTTACTTTTTTCATTAAAAAACACAAATATCACTTACTTTACTTTTGATGCATTATCTTTGCTCCGGAGCAAGTACTGAATTGGGATATTAGATACAATGCTCCTTCGACACTTCGAAAAGAAGCAACAGCCACAGCAGGAGCCGAGAGATATTGCATCCTCACATAATTCAGCACTCCTATGAGCAGGGTTCAGCATTTTTGGAGCCTATTTTATTTTATTTTTTTTTATAAAAATTGGGGGGTGCTTTTTGGAGTTCATTTTATCACAAGTTCCGAGCTTTTCGGAGCTTTCATTCCTTGCGTACGTGAAATTTCTATTTTTTCAGACACTTAGCATCATTGGCCTAGGTAGAAAATGGCGGCTTGCAAATTTAGAAAAGCAGCCTTTCTATTGACAGTACAACAACAGCCGAGAATTTTGCGACATAAATTATATTTCCTTAATGGTAGTCTTTTGAGCTATGCAAACTGAACCCTCCCCAGCAGGCTATTCATTGTCTCTACATTCAAAATAGCCATTGAGAAAAAGACAACCTAAAGCATAATGCTGAAACCAACATCCAAATTCACCCGCACTCTCCAGTGGTGCGACGTCACGCGTTGTATGACTTGCAAGTGGTAAAAAAAAAAGCACTATTTTATGCTTTTTTTTTCTTTTGTCTTGCTGGCACAAGCTTTTTTGGCTTCATTTCACACCATAAAGCTTTCTTGCGACCAACGAAGACAAGCTGTGTGACCCGCGACACCCCCCCCATTACTACATTTGATGTCACATTTTAGGCGTTGCCAGTAGAATCTCGGACCAAACGTAAAAATTAAATACCTTTGCAAAAAACATTAAAATTATTGTGACTTGTAATTTGAGTTACTAGTTCAGGTGTGTCTATTAATGTATCAAACTAATTTTTAAGCTAATCAGCGACTGTCAAAGTTTTGCTGGAGCTCCGACGTGTAAGGTAATGTGCGCATAAATTTGAACCGTTGACAAAAGGAGGCCAAACAAGCGTCTCTTGTACAATAGAACTGGCTCCCTTCAAAAAAATATCTGCAATCCTTTTTTCTTTTGATTCCGGTTGTGGTTTAATGAATTGTTTACACCCAATTTGCTATCTATATGAAAATATTCATATTGGACAATATTTTATTTGATCGGCCGATACTCGTAATATTCATATACAATGCTCAGTAAATTTTTCCTGTTCAGTGCACAATCAACGTTTTTTTAAGAATCATGAAATTCCCTAGGTGTTAGTCGAACACTTAGGTTAGAATCTGTACGACGACGCTTTGGAAGGGTTGTTATGACCTGCCACATTAGATGGAGAGTTTTCAATGATTATGCGCGCCTTTTAGACGCCCTTGGCCTTTTGCCTCTCACAGATGGACAGGCTTGCTTGTGGTACGGTGTTTGTCTGTAAGGTGCTCGACCCAGTTATTGATTTTGCCCCGCTACTTGGCAGAATCTCAATCCTGGTCCCCCAACGATGAAATATGTCGACAACTTTTTTTTCTTACCGTTTTAACTTGGCATCTGACACTCCATTGACATGACTGCAGTTTATGAGCAACACGCCTAATAACTCGGCTTCGCTCAATTTAAAAAGTTCAGGACAAGTGTACTACTCAAGTTTCCTCGCTAGTTATGTACTTTCTTTTCCCTCATGTATGCGAGGCAAAAGGCCTATCAGCTGGTGGGGGGCACAATAAAACACATAATGGAATGATTGATTGATTTATATTTGATTTGGAGTCACATTTTATAAGCTTATTCAATTTGCGGCTAATTTATTAATATTCATATTCAAGTTAGGGTAAGTTTTTAATATTTGTAGCATTCCTTACTTTTGTATAAATTACATACCCATTTATTACATAAGAGGTATAAAACATGGTTTTGATTACCTCCAAGTATCTTCCATTTTCTGCGATTGTTTTTTATCCCTGTTCCGCTTGATGTGCTCTAGTTGGTGCATTGTGCGACAGGATGCTTGCTACTTGTAAGCATTTTATGATTTCAGTGGCTTACTTACATATTCTGAAGTGATGCTTTTTGCAGGCATGCCCAGTCCCATGCACAAGCAGTTTTTGTCTCTGTGAGGCAGATTTCTATGCACAGTCATTTCAGGAAATAAAATCAACATCATTGCCATCATCAATATTATTATACGATTCACGGTCAAACAATTGGTATTCAATCATCTAAAAAGAGCACTAAAGAGGGCCGTTCCAAAGAACACCTTTTACATCCGGCGAACCATCTGCAGTAGGCTTGTGCAAATAGGGGATTTTCAGTTTGAAGCGAATAGTGGTTTTGGCCAAATATTTTAAAGCGAATATCGAGTAGTTTCTCCGAGCCTTTCACTACTGTAGCACTATGCTTAACTTAAAACACAGGTGAACTAGTGAAGGTTGTGCCCAAGCTTCTGCTTGTTCATTTCTAAGCTAAGTTAATTTTAATCTAACTACATTTATGAACTGTGACCTTAGAAAGTCTAATGCCTACATTCGGAGGGCAATTAAATGATGCATTGGACATAAAATGAAACCTTTAGAGATGCCCAGCTATACCAATTCGAGGGGTTTATAAATCTTCTTGCTATATGGAAATATCCTTTCATTATTCTCAAATTCAAAAAAAAAAAAAAGGACAATCACGAATGATTAACGCAGATTGTCTGGGCATCTCTCTAATATATACTTCTGCACAGTTCAATTTGCAAAATTTTCCTGCAATGTAGATATTGTAAGGATGTTAGTGATACGAGGGTTTAATGTTGTATGTGATTTACATTAAATGTAGATAAGGTGACGGTTTGACCGTTCCAAAAGGCAAGCTCGAAAGGCCACATGCTTCCGCGGGCTTTCTCCACCGAGCGTGCGCTTCGTCCTTTTCTTTTGCTAATATTATCAACAATCACAAATTTTTCGTTTCTGTTTAAATACACCAGGCACACGCGCACGCACGTCATCCCACGGTGACAGTGTGCTTTCCGCTTAAGCATGCCGACTGCAACATTTTTATTTTTTGAAGCATCGTTCGCGGCAAGTTAGTCCCATTGAGCACGCTTCTGACCGAGCACCGGTGCACTGCGGCGAAGTGCAACAGCGGAAGCGAGCTCCGCGGGTGTCGTTTCTTCGCAAACAGGTCCCTCCATGTTGTTGTTTTTTTTTTTTTTTTCGGGCAAATACATCCCCCATGTTTTTATTTAAAAAAAAAAAACAAAAGGTGCCACCTATTATGCCTATCCGCTAAATTACATTTCAATTCGTTAAGAAGACGACCCAGATGGTCCCTTCAAAAGGCGTACGTGCCGTCAAGTCCAAATTGCACACCAAAGGAAAGATTTGGAGCCACGCCAAATAAGAGGCCTCTACACGCTCACAGACCGAGAATGGTAGGGTGCGCCTTCCAGACACCCCGCTTCCGGCACCTGCTCCACGCCTTCCACCCCGCTTCGGCTACGCACGCACACTAGAGGTGCACGAGGCGTCGAAGCGTCTTCGAAGGTACGAGCGTCACGCCAGAGGCGGGACAACCGAAGCCCCTCCCTGCCGTTCTCTTCTCGTCGGCGACTGTAGAAAGGCTGAGAAAGCGGAATTTCACCCACCGGTGAGGGTGTGGGCGTTCCTGGTGCCGCCAGAGCCCGACGGGGCCACGTCCCCGCCCTCCAGCTTGCCGGCGTTGGGGGGCCTCCCAGGGGCACAGCTGGGGCCGCCCCGCGCGGGGAGACGCGTCCCTCCGGCCTACGTCAAGCACCCCCAGAGGCCGGACCCGCTGGGGGGGCACGACGGTACGGTACGCCTCGCGACCGAGGCCCCACCACCGGACGGGACGACTCTTCTCCGCCGGAAGGGTCAAGGCTGCCGTCCTGCGGTCGACGTCTGGAACGAGAGGTGGCGGAATGTCAGTTGTTCAGGATGCTTGCTATGATGCTCTTTGATAACCACCTTCTCATAGAAAACTTCTCAAGAAACACATTCTGTGCTAAACACGTTCATTCGACCAAATGCGATGAAATGCGGTAGCTTTATGGGAACATCGTTAGTGAAAACAATTGGGGAAGGAAATGGTATGGTGATGAAATGGTTGTAATATGGCTGTACACACATAGAAAATGACGTCAAGGACGGCGTCTAGGACGATGAGGACGGTGTTGAGGACGACCTTAAGAATGACGTCTAGGACGACAACTAGACGGCATCTAGGGTGACGTCAAGGGCAACCTCTAGGACGACGTCAAGGACATCCTCAAGGACGCCATCAAGGACAATGTCTAGGTCGACTTAAAGGACGACCACTAGGATGACCTCTAGGAAGGCGTCAAAAAAGACGTCTAGGACGACTTCGAGGACGGTGTCAGGGACGTCAGGTCACGTAAGCTTCAGCCACCAGCGCTTACAAGCTCAAGTGACTGGCGCTTACGAGCAGAGAGCTTACGCAATCGGCGCTTACGTAACCTTGATTATGCAACCTAGCACTTCAGCTACGGGCATTATGTGACCTTGATTACATGACGTTGAGGGCATGACCTTCAAGGGGCACAGACACCCCAAAGGTCGTAATTTTTTTTTATTGTCTAAAACGATGCAAGTTATAGTCATAGACACGCAAAATTTTTGGCGTTTTTCTCCCCCGCTGCTCACCTTCTTGCTTCTTTTGATTGGTGCCGTCAAAAATCATAAAATTTAGAAGCTTTGTAGGCGGCATTTCTATAACATTTAATAACGGCAATCGTAAATCATGTTTTTTAACTCAATTGCGAACGCGCTACGGCCCCTCTTTTTGAAATACCAAAAATCAGTCCGGTGTGATGTCGCATCTTGGATTTGTATCCTCCCTCGGAAAACTTGGCAGCGCTCGAGCAGAGGATGATCAATGAGTCGGGGGAAGAAACCAATTTTTTCCCGGTCTGCCCGGCGCCCTTCTCTCCCTCCTTGCATCGGGTCGCGATGGCAACGGCGCTTTGCTTTGTAGCGTGGAGCGGAGGTCGGAAAGAAAGTAGACTCGCAGGAGACCGCAAAATTTGACTTCACTCCACTGATGCGGATTAGAGCACTGCACGGGTCCGGGCCAGCCTGGCCCGCCGGCCGGGTTCGGGCCGGGTAGCAGGCATTTTCTCGGGCCCGGGCCGGGCTCGGGCTCGAACAAAATATTTTTCGGGCCATGCCGGCCCGGGCCAGCCCGGGCCGTGGCTAGGCACTCGTGTGCCGCAAATTCTAAATTGTTGATAACAAAAAGGTGGCTCATTGATCTTTTAGGTTTAATGAAAACATACAAGCAAAATGCAAAATCACGAAAATGCAAAAAAAAAAAAAAAATCCCTACAACACCGTTCAAAAAAAGAAAAAAGAAAGAAAAGAAAGACGTTTTGCTTTTGGAAACCTTCCACGTGGATGGAAACGTATGGATTTTGCCAGCATAGTGGGTAAGTGCGGTCAAGAAAACGAGGGTACTCCAGTCACAGGGTACAACATGAGTGTCTTTTTCCTCTGCCTTTCAAACTAAAAAAAAAGCGAAGGAAGAAAACGTGAGCTTGGCTTTGCACTTTGTGCATGAGGCCTTACTATGCCACCAAAGATAAGCTAACAATAGATAATGTTGTGGTTATACAGCCTTTTGAGGATGTACTAGCGTGATTGTGATTGTTTCTTCACGAAAAAATGTAGCGAGCAAAGTTCTCTATGAAACGAATTGTACAACGAAAAGTCACATATCTCTTCAAGAAATGCATACAGTAAATAAAATATTGCCGTTTTTTTTTTCCCTCAAAATCATTTATGAAGTGCATATTTCGCCCATATTCTCGAAAATACATTGTCTAAGTAGGGATATTTATCGTGTCAAAAAAACTCGGTCCAAGTTTAAGAGAAATTTAAATCAAATATGCTCGCTTTATGCTTAGACAGTTTAGTTAAAGCCTGCAAACTTTCGCGGGCTCATGAATATAATCTGTCGGACTCAGGCTGAGCTCAGGCTTATATTTACAAAAAAAAAACACATTTTGTCGGGCTCGGGCCATGCTCAAGCTTCTGTCTAAAAGTTGTGCCGGGCCCGGGCCGGGCCAGGGCCGTGTCTCTTCTGGGCCGGGTCGGGCTGGGCCTTGCCTCGACCGGGCCGGGTTGGACCGGGCCTAGAAATTCCGGCCCGTGCAGTGCTCTAGTGCGGATCGCACGGGAACTTCAATTCGGCATTTGGAAATTGCTTTTTTACCTCACAAATACTGAATTCCCAAGTTTCGAATTTTGAGGGTAATGTCCCGGCATTGTTTTCAATCGTTTCGGATAATAAAAAAAAAAAAAAGATTTTGATGTGTCAGTGCCCCTTCAGCATGGTTGGGCCTATAAAGCTACAGCTTTAAAATGCTTAAGCACCTACTAAACTATAGTGAGTACAGCTTACCTTCACAAGTGTCCCTGTGTTATCTGAAACCATGATGTCACATCATATGATGTCACATGACATGGTAAACTTCGCCACTAAATTTAGTGGGAATACCTCCCCACTAAATTTACCAAGAAAATGATATACATCTGTCCTCGACATTACGTCTGCCTGTGACGTTACATCTCATCCGTGATGTTACGTCTGTATGTGACATTATGTCTGCTCATAAAGTTACCTTGGTCTGTGAAATTATTTCGGTCTGTGATGCTATGTCTGACCGCGACAATAAGTTTGTCTGTGACCTTAGGACTGCCCGTGACTATGGATCTGTCCATGATGTTACGTCTGTATATAACATTAATTCT
Source organism: Ixodes persulcatus (assembly GCA_013358835.2). Taxonomy (NCBI): domain Eukaryota; kingdom Metazoa; phylum Arthropoda; class Arachnida; order Ixodida; family Ixodidae; genus Ixodes; species Ixodes persulcatus. The sequence goes on from JABSTQ010009459.1 coordinate 76,632, forward strand.
TTGTAACATTATGTCTGTCTGCGACTAAGCCTGCATGTGAGGTTACAACTGTCCATGACATTACGTGCATCTGTGACATTACGTCTGTCTGTGAAGTTATGTCTGTCTGCAACGCTAAGTCTGTGACGTAACAACTAGTCGGAGGTTTTTCGAGTTTTCTCGCGTTTAGTTACATCTTCGGGGAACACGAATGTAATATTAAGATTCATGGGATAAAAATATTCAAGAATTCACCTTTAACTCTTCTTTTTTTTCAAGAAACTCTTCAGCTTCCCTTTAAAATGAAATGGTTCCTGAAGGTCAATAGTTGCACACACTGATCGTTGCAGCGTGTCACGTAGCTCATCTAGGTTTCTGGTAAAAAATGTCCGCATAACGTCTCTCGTTTCTCTGAGGTACTCCCTCTTGATAAATAAATAATAATAATAATAATATAAATGCCAAGGTTTTGACCCAAACATGCAAAGGAACAGCATAAGTGCAACCCATCTCGTTAAAAGAGTGTCAGGTTTAATGATACTGTGTCCCATGGGAGTTGATCAAACCCACTACTTTTGAAAGACTCCAAAACCAAGTGGAGGAGATACCAAGAGTCCACCTAGCTACTTCGTTTCACTTTATGGTGGACCACAGCAGACGCTACGAGCCACCCCATCCAATCCAGAAATGTGAATTATCAAGTGACTACACATCCCGTGCGTCCCTGCACACCTCCTGAAGGTCACATGACCAGTGTTGCCAATTTAAAGGATTTTCCGCTAAATTTAGTGGTTTTTGGCTTTGTCTAGCAGGAGAAATTATTGTTTTGCGGACGGCAGGAATTTTAACCACTTGCATGCTATCTTGGCGGTTTCTTTTTTAGGTATAAAATTTTACAGCGGAGCTGTTAAGGGCTAGGTTCCGCAGGATCGTGTCCGGTATCAAACGCATGTCGACACAAACCTACCTGGACAGCTACCGCCATCTATAAGTGACAGCAGCAAGCACACAACCAGTCTGGTTGCCGCCGTTGCTCGTAGATGGCGGCAACCATCTGTTTTGCGCGCTGTTTCCTACGCTCTTATCAGTTTCGGTTTGGACTCAGGATGGGTCGGCCGCACGCCCTTTCGGGGAAAGAAGACAGGCTGCGGAAGGAGCGGCGACGTACGCAGCAGCGCGAATGGGTCCGCAACCGCCGCAAAGCCACTGTCGCCTCGACCTCCACTGCGTCCAGCGCTTCAGATTCCCTTGCCAAAGAAGAGCACATCAATCGCCTGGAAAGCCAACGCCGAGAACAGAACCAGCGATGTAAAGGGCGCCGGCGGGCCAACGCGACGGACGACGATCGTGCCACGGAGGCCAAGCGCAAGCGCGAGGCCCGGCGATGACAGCACTCCACGCCGGCTGAACAGTTCCCGGGTGCGACGGCGAGGTTCTGGAGGGAGTTTGTAGAGAACCTGTTTGGCGTCACGTGCGCCGTGTGCGACTGACCCTGGTTCGTTGGAGACATATCCGCGATCAGCGGCATGTCGGGCGAGAAGAAGCGGGAAACGGGCGCGTACGCGTTGCGGCAGTGTATCGAGTACAGCTCCGCTGGTCTTCCTTCTTCACGAGAGTGGAAAGGCTGAACGTTTTTTTTATACCAATTTACCATCAAATATGCGTCTGTGAGATCATAAGCCACAGTTATTTTATCTTTCTTTCATTAATATTCTGGTCAGTTAAAGTAACACTTGTGACGTCATCAAAATATCAGAGTGTAGAATATCAGAACAAAAATCACGGTTTTGTGCGCGCAAGCTTGAATAGCTTGAATGTGTCAATGTACCTTTGAAGTTTTGTCAATGCTGCAAGGTGAAACGGGCCCAGTGATAAACGCTCAAAAGTTTAGAAAAGACTGGCTACAAGAACCTAAACTTAAAGATTGCCTACTGGAAGTTCCAGAGGACACCAGACGAGCCAGATGCCAGTAGTGCAGAACGGAACTATCTGTGAAGCACGTGGATTTGGTCGTACACGCTGCAACGAAGAAACATGGTTCGGTCGCTGCACCTTTCTCCTCTGAAAGGCAGACGACTCAACACGTTAACTGGAAGTCTGACCAGTCACGCAGTGCTGAAGGGTACCTTGCCACATTCTTATGTGCCTATTCCGCAATTTTGGCTTCGGATCACGTGGGTAACTACGCCAAAGTCAGTTTCGGGACAGCGAAGGGGCTAAGCATCTCCGGCTTTACCGCTCGAAGCGCAGTGCATAAGTCAAGAACGTTCTCTCTCCTTACTTTGTTGACGAGTTGCTTTCCGACCTAGGATCTGGAAGCTACAGCCCGATTCTAGATGAAACAACGAACATCTCGGCGACGAAGCCCTTAGGCGCCGTTGTCGTCTCCTACGGCGAGAGGGCTGGCAAGGTAGTCTTTCCATTTCTGAGACGAGTGGAACTCGCCAACTCAAAAGCTCAGTTCATTGTGGACGCCGTAAAAATGTGCTTAGTTTGGTTTCGCATCGACCTGCACAAGATGGTGGGAATAGGAACGGAAAATGCAAGCGTGATGGTCGGAGTCAACAATGGACTGTATCAGAAGCTTAAGATGGAAGTTCTCAACCTTCTGTTGGTGAAGTGCGTGTGTCATTCACCGCACGCGGAAGTGCCGTCGCAGAAGCACTTCCGAGAAATCTCAAATTTTTGGCAAGCAAGATCTACAACTGGTTTGGCCAGTCACCATCGAGGCAGCTGTTCTACCACAAGCTCTACCGAGCCCTGAATGACAAATCTGACCCGCTTGGGATAGTACAGTCCTGCTCAACAAGGTGGCTGTCAATCGAAACAGCAGTCCGAAGGGTCCTCGACCAGTGGGAGGTGCTGAAGCCACATTTTGGTGCAGCAAGTATGTTCGAACAGTGCTACACCGCAGAACTCCTGCATTCTACAATGCGCGACATGACAAATTTGGCATACTTCGTTTTTGCAAAGCCTATTCCTTCGGAATTGCAAAAGGTTAACGAGGAATTTGAGTCTAACTCAGCCGACAGCCTGAAACTGATAGGCAACCTAACATTGCCGACCAAAGGGCGATTGAAGAGGTTTTGTTCTGGCCACGTGTCGAGCAAACCCACCGAGTGCAAGTGTCGATGCCTACGTTGATCCGAGAGCCAACCTCGGCTACGAGGTTGAAAAAACGCTTCAAGACCCGAGAAAAGCAGGTTTCTCTGGGGAGTCCAAACGAGAGCTTGGAGGACGGTGCATCGCGTTACCAAGCCACCTGGTGAAGTGGCTCCAGCAGAGACTACTGGACGACGTCCGAATGCCGAGGCAGGTTTCCCTGATATCGGTTGGGAATGCCCTGCGTGCTCCGAAAGAGTCGCCACTGCCACAACTCATGAAGTGGCCACAAATAAAAATTCCAGCAATCGAGCTTCAATGGGTTAAACTCTGTCTTGTCCGCTGGAACAATCGTGAAACGACTGTCACCTTCTGAAACGAGTTCAAAAAGTACAGGGATGCCTCCAACACAAACCTCTTCCTTGATCTTACCAATTTTTCTTTAGCGATATTTGTAGCACCTTGGTCGAACGCGGAGGTTGAGCGGGTGTTCTGCCAGATGAACATAGTCAAGTCCACGCAGAGGAACAGGATGTCTACAGAGATGACCAATGCCATTGTGACGGTGAGGGCTGGCCTCCAAAGAGAGGACAAATGATGTTCTAGCTATGAATTCCTGTCGGATCTTCTGAGAAAGATTGGCACTGCGGAGGTTTACCTTGGCAAACACGGCGGCGACACACCGGGAACCAGTGGCACAGGCAAACAACAACATCAAGATGCCGATAAAGCAGACGACATCTTTCTGTAAACGAAGGGGCGTGGCGTGACAAAATTTCTAGACAGAAACAAAAAGAAGAAAAGCCTCCTTTTAGAGTATGTTTTTAATATATATACCAATATTAAACAGTTGGGCAAGAATTAAAGCAATAAAATTTGTTAAAAAGTTACTTTCGCGCAATGTTTTTAGCAGTTTTTAGCGGTTTTCGGGGTCCCGACTGCAGGTTTTGAATTTTTGAGTTGGCAACACTGTGTGTGACACTCGCACGACATGGGATCGGTTTCGTTGCCTTGTAGCTTCCTATGCGTCAGTCGCTTCAACGAACAAACAGGCGCAAAGCGGTGATGCTCGATGTGCGTGCACCAGTGCAAATAGCCCCTTCTGCACTTTTACCCCTTGACCCAACAAGCACCCATTACAGAATTTCCCAAGATTATCTCCAAACTTTGGGTGGGGGCCTTCTCAGTATTCAACTTATATCTCTGTCAGACGGGCACCTAAAAGGACCTTTACGCCAAAAGCCTTTAGGATTTTCAAATGACCTTTAAGTTCTGCCATGCCAGACAGCGCAAGTAAATGCCATTCAGACTATCTTTACAGCCATTAAAGTCTGGTAGCGCGTTCAAACGCGTAAAGCACGTTCACGCTAAAAGAATAATAGTCTGGCGATATAAATAATTTTTTAAGCTTTTCCTAAGCAAGCAAAAAGACAAAATGATAAATTCAGTCGAGCTATTACAACAAAGTTTACTTTGAGCCGAAGCAAAGTGGTTTTTTGGCAATTAGCGGCAACCCTGAGCGTCTCCCGCTAACTGATCAGTGCTCCCGCTCCTTTCCATGCTTCTCCTACTTCTGCTACACTTTTGCCCCGTTTGGTTCGGCGTCGTACTCGAGCTTGCGTTTCATTGCAAGCGTCCACGTTTGTTCCCTCGATGGATCTTCCTCCCAATGTTGATCCGGCTACGACGGACCCTGCGTCTCGTGTCGCATTCCTGATGTGCCTGCGCGCCCACCATGAAGGCGCTTTGGCATCGGTCACGGATGCTTTGACGACGATCAGCACCGACGCTCAATCTGCCCGACGAGAGGCTGATTGACTAAAGGAAAGGCTTCTCATAAAATATAAGGTAGAGAAATAAAAGCTAGATAACTATGGCTGTAAGGAAAATCGAGAGGAGGAAAACCGAAGTGTTGAAGAGGACGACGCGAGCAGGCAAGCGGCGGGACGACGAGGCCTTATATAGCTGGGGCCGTGAGTACAGAAAACTATTAGTAGAGAGAGGTCCGTACAGAATATACAAGAAACACTCTTTCTCAATAATAAAAATACAAAAAACATTGATTTTAGATATCAGTACAATCTTTCATTTCAATTCGCGTCTCTATAGTAGCTGCTGACGAGAGTACGCCTTTAGCAGCCGTAAAGGAGTTGAGGGGGCTCGGGTTCACGAACAGGACCTTTTTTACGCTAAACGCCATTTGAGTTGCCGTGTGGCACTACTTAAATGACTTTTACACTAAAGGTCCTTTGGCGTAAAGGTCCTTTCAGGTGCCCGTCTGACAGGGGTATAATTCTTTCCGACGGCGACTGGTGCCTGCTTGTAGCCCGTAACACTGGTCACAGCGTGCACGTTTTAGGTGGTCTGCCCCCTCGGCTGGACGACAATACACAGACATTTGCTCTTCTATCCAAATGTTAGTCCGCCAGTCACATATCCTGCCTCTTAGCATGGCATCATTGTTTTCATATTACATTGAAAAATTTAAATGCAAAAGGATTATGGCATTAGCGAGGTTTCTTTTGCAAACGCACACGTACATTAAAAGCACCGTTCACGTCTACCGTAAAAAGTAAAAACTGGATTGTGCATGGATTGTGGACTGTGGATTGTGCAAATAAAGATAGCAAACACCGTTTGGGTGCAGACACAAGGTCTGCGAAAGAGGGTTGGATGTGTATATGACCTTGGATAAATTTTGTAGATATGAAGTCTGAGAAAGAGGGTCGGATATGGGTATGACTAACTCTAAAGATTGTAGACATTATTTAGGTGAGGATACAGTCTCCTAAAGCATGTCAGATGTGGATACAACCACAGATAAAGATAGCAGGCACTGTTTGGATACAGATAACGAGATATAAATATATATAAAAATTGGATGTGGACATAGCCATGAGAAAAAAGATTGCAGGTGCCGTTCAGATGTGGATGAAGTTGACAAAAGCGGGTTGGATGCGTATACAACAATGAATAAAGAGTATATACACTGCTCAAATGCAAATGCAAAGTCTGCAAAAGAGAGTTGGATGTGGTTATGAATAACGGATAAAGATTTCAAGTGCTGTTCAAAGCAACTTTGGATGTGGATATGACAGCAAATAAATATTGCAGACGCTGTCTGGAAGTGGATACAAAGCCTGCCAAAAAGGGTCGGATCTGGATATGAAAAGAATAAAGACTGCCGAGGCCGTTTGTATGCAGCCACGGAGTCGGCAAATGCAGATCACGTACAAAGAAAAATTTCGACTCAACAACGGATATGGATGGACACTTATCTTTAGAAGTGTGGGTCTCAACGAGCACATTATCTGCGAATAAAGTGAGCATTGGCCTGGTCTACTGATATCAAAAGTTATTAGCCTTCCAAGTCCATCTCCACAAAGTGCAGGCCAAAGCAAGGACCTTCGTGAAAACGTAATTTGGTTAAACAATCACTCGATAAAACAAATGCCATTCACTGAAACAATCTTTAGCGAGACGGGATTCGTTGAAGGTCGACCCGCAAGCAGAAAGGAGGAACCCCACTTTCCTCCTTGCCATTCCTCTGCAACAAGAAAGAAGGAAGCCACATCTCCTCTCCTCCACTCATTTCCTGCCTGTGAGAAGAACATCAAAGGCGAGCAGGAAAAGAGAGGAAGAAAAACAGGCATTCTCATCCAGGCCAAGAATGCTTTTTGCATTTTGGACATGCTGAGCAAAAAATCAGCCCAGCGGCAACACCAACCATTAATAAATCAATCCCTTTTTTCCTTTCTTTTTTTCTAGGCAAGAACGATTTTTGAGATGTCCAAAAGTACAAAATGTGAAACAATGTCGTCTAACAGGGTGGCCAACATGACCATCTGAGCAGGACCAAAGTTTTGCAAGTAAAACCGGAGTTTTTTGTTGTTGTTGTTGTTTTGTAATCAAAATGTTTGCCCCAGTGCTGCAGAGTAACTAATTACAAAGTAGTTAATTCCTGTAATTAGTTATAATTTCCGTAACTAGCAAGTGTAACTGTAGCTTAGTTACGTTTTTCAGGCAGCTTGCCACTTGTCCCCCATGACAGTTACTTTTCAAAACTCTCGACGCTTGCAAACGCGTTCGGTGGCTTGCTCACTCACAATTCTTACTTGACAACATGAAGACAGCAGTTCCTCATTACTTGGGTGCCTTTACGCAGATCTAGCATAATTGGCAGCTGTTGTAATCACTGACAAGGTCACAACAGCAGGAAGGGGTTTCCGTTGTCCCGCCTCCGGCCTGAGCTTCCTAACTTCCACAATGCTTCAACATCTCGTGCACATACAGCGCACGTCCTGCAAGCCGGGCATTCGAAATGGCATGCCCTGCCATTCTCATTCTGTTAGTGACTATATAGTCACACTACTTTAGCTTGGCTAAATTTTAACAAGAATGCTGTTTTACTGAAATGGGGTCAATGAGCTTTGAAAAACCCCAGCATACTTCTTATATTTAGAGATACCTCGGTCTATACGAGTCCACTATTATTAGAACACGGAGAACAGGCGTGATTTCTCGAAAGAGGTGCATATTTTCGTAAATTATGTTTTAGATCTGCAAAGGCACGCACTTCAATGCTCGTGTGTCAGTGATGAACAAATCAAAACTTTTATGGTAACACATGTGTTATGAGCACATTTTTTTCACCGGAGGAGCTTTTTAGTGCACTATTAACTGCATGCGTACAAATGCATGGACCAGATATTCGCACATGCTGCCCATTGAGCCATGGCCAATAGGGCAAGGAGAACGGTTCTTCCTCACTCGGACTGGGAATGAGTTTACAACAGTCAACGTAGTTTTAAAGGCAAAGTTTGAGCTTACAGAACGGCACTGCCTAACTTTCCAAGGGCTTGAATAACGATCGTGATCGTCAACTGAACACAGCAGGCTTCTAAAGGAGAAACAGAGCTGTGCGTGTAAATGGAAAAGGTGCGGCAATGATCAAAGTGCATTGTTTGTGTCCTCATTCAACCATCACAAGACAGCAGCCAGATGGAATACCAATGGCTGAGCAGTTAGTAGTGATGAGGTTGCATACTTTAATAATTCACATGCTAAAAAAAAAAAATAAAGGTTGTTTTTTGCAGTAATTTAAATTACACCGCTTGCATCTTCCCTCTTTAATAGAGCGAGCGGGTTCTCACCAGTTCTGAACTTGTGAGGACCCCTTATGTGCACAAGCTAATTAAGCAATAAATTAATACTTCCACCTAAAAGGAAAAGGATATCTAGGCTAATTACTTGACATGGACTAGAGGCTCATATTTTCTGAACACATTGACTGTGTAGTGGAGTGTCCACAGTTGCCACATACATGTATGCGATGTAGCTTCCCTTGTTTCTTTTTACTATTCTGGTTATTTGGTTCCTGATAACTAAATAAACAAGTACTATGCTCAGTGAACTCTTTGCTTAGGAACATTTAAAGGGAATTTTTATTGATAGAATCAAGCTGAATGCACTCCCATTTGTGTGCCTATTACTTTTTCTAGCAGCCTCAGGGGTCATGGGGGCCATGTGCTCAATAAACGGTGTGGCTGGCAAACAGCAGTCCCCTCACGTCGATTGTTTCTGAGATTATCTATCTGTTATTTAATCAAAACATACACCTTTCAAACTCTCCAACAAGCAATCTTGTAAGGCCTACTTTGCGTGATGTATAAATTATGCAAAACGTTTTATTTTTTATTTATTTTTTTTTTAGCATGCAATGATGGAATTTAGACATCTCTTGAGGGCGGAAGCGATGTGATCAGTCGGACAGAGGCGACACTGTCGTTTGCTCGCTGCACCGATCGGGAGATGGCGCCACAAGCAAACCCCTTGGTTAAATTGGTCGTCTGCATCTGCCGTTGACCATGCAAAGAGTGTTGGTCACATTTCTCAGGGAGGGAGCTACGCATTGAAATTTCACAAGGTGAAATCCAACACTAAAATACACCTTGGATGAAAAGTTTCAATTGCTATGTGCAGGTGCCAATGTTTCCAGCTGATCTTGGAGTGAGCCCCAGTACCGACAGGTGCGGGCAGTATCAAAGATACATGTATCTTCGATACTCTCTTTAGATACATTTTGTGTATCAGTATTTGGTATCGCTTGCCAGAAATTAAAGTACCAGTGTATCGGTATCAAAAATACATTTTTAGTGCATTGTGTGTTTTGCTAACGCACGATACAAAAAAAAAAAAGTAACACAGATTTTGAAGATGCTGTCAGTCAGACTTTGGGAGAGTGGCGCTCGCTCGGGCAGTAGCACAATGAAAAAAAAGGAATTTTTTTACCCCTTTTCTATCCTTCATTCATTGATAAAAGTTGCTTTCACGAAATTCAACATGGCAACATGCTCGTCTGCTCCTGTAGATAGGCTCTCTTTCATTTGCTTCGCTTATAGCACGGCCACATTGCATGGCTCTTGAATCGACGGTTTGAGCAAATGCTGTTACTTAAAACCTTTAAGTAAAGGTTACATCTAAACAAAAGAGACCAGCAAAATTTACTTTGCCTAATAAAAACTTTCAGCCCTTTTATTTTTGTTGTTTTCTTTTTAACTTTTAACGCAGAACGTTAAAGGAGCTGTGCAACAATTTCAGTGCTTTGCTTAAATAATTTTGGAAGTTGGTGTCTCGACCTTTCTGAAGAAAAGAAGAAAGAACTGCTTTTGCCTGCATGTCCTAGTTTTTATTTTAAAAATGGCCAAAGATTGAGGTTTTCGGCACCTCTCAACTCCTTCGCCATCTTCCGAGTCACGTGCGCTGCGACGTCAATGGGGGTCGCGTGGGGTTCCGGTGAAGCTATCTCTCTAGAGCCATCAGTGAGCAGCGAGAACTCATCCTTGCGTGACCACGTGCTGGCGCAGCGCGAACAATATGGTGAAAGAAGAAAGTCTCATCCGGGTCTGGCCATCCCCGTCCGGCTCTGCCCCCGTCCCCCTCCGGCTTCTGGCGGCTGTTTGCGGTAGCAGATAGAGCTGACGGTTTTGTGGACCTAGGATAGATGGCGCCACTAAAACTCCGTATAATAAAAGTTTTGTTGTGATACCAGGTTTTTGACGCATTTCTATTTATGTTGGAACGACAAGATTTATAGAAAAGTTACCTTTTATCAAGCAGGTATTCGCATAACTTGCTATATTTCTACAAGAAATATAGCAATATTCCCCGACCTGCAGCCGCTTGCGGCTGCAGGTTGGGGAATATTTTAATTTTTGCCTCGCGATTACGCGGCAGAATCGCAACATTTCGAAGGAAGGAGGTGTGGTTTCTATCCTTTGTAACAAGATAAACAATGTCAAAAGTGGAAGATGCCAATTCTTTCAACGTTAAAATCGTTGCACAGCTCCTTTAAACTTCGAGTGTCTGTTAAACACTGTGCTGGTGAAATAAATACTTGGAATGCATACCTGCCAACCTGTGGACTTTCAAATTCGTAAAAGTCCTGCGGCCGGGGGGGGGGGGGGGGGGGGGGGTTACTGCGAAGCGATAGTGCAGCTTAATGTCAGCCTGGCCAGCGTGCGAAACGCTTACATCACACGTGCACGTGCTACAGAATCGAAACTTTTCTCGCTTTTTGGGCGGCACGAAGCACGGAAATTTCGACGTGTAGGACTTCAGGAACACCTGAAAGTACCTCTTTTGAGGTTTGGAGTTTGGCATTGCGCCGCGAAGCCACAGTGACCAGGAGAATGCTACAGTTACACGTGCAAAAAACACAGACGCTGTACTTCTGGCTTTGAACCTGGCCGAAACAACGAGGCCCAACAACGTCTGAACACGCCGAACCAACGTGCACTTGTGCACCACCGAACACACGAACAAAGGCTTTGAGCTTTGGATTGGTTTTCGATCCGTGGCCACCGGATAGACGGATAGTAAAAACCACGACGCTGCTGTGGACGGTACCTATCGTCCTCTTGTGGCGGTGCAAGATACCGCCAAATACGGAGTTACAAAAACAACAACAAAAAAATAAAAAATAATAAAAAATATATTTTTCGTAAGATTTGAAGCAAGATTCGTAAAATCGTAAAATTAGTCCCAATTCGTACATTTTACGAAAAATTCGGAAGAGTTGGCAGGTATGGGAATGGAGAGCATGCTGGTAAGGAAAGTATAAATAATGAAAAGAACACAAAACACAATGACGGATGATTATTTTGTCCTTCTTTGTGTTTTGTGTTCTTCCCATTATTTATATTGGGGAAAAAACTGTTTGGCTTTCTTAAAGCGGCACTGAAGTCATTTTTGATAAGGGTCGTTTTTTATCTTATATTGTTTAAATGTGTTAGTTCCCAAATGTGCCAAGTCCTATATTACAAAACCTTTTATTCATCTCAGGGCAAGAGTAAAACTCTTTTTTTCTCGCAGACTACACTGTGTGGACCAATGCAGATTCCGAATGATTTTATTATAACTTGTTTCGAAGAGAGTCTGATAGGTGCACATTCAGATAAAACTCCTCTTGTTCTCCTCGGGCGAAGCCATCGCTTGAAACTAGCCGACAAGCGCCCTTCGTCGACCACTTCACTCGAAAGAAAATTCTTCCCTAATAGGGCATGACGCAATCTTCGAACACGCTTTTAATGAGGAAATAAGCTACGCACAGTTGTGGTTTCGGGTTTGTTGGGATGCTTAGAGCGTCTAGGTTGAGTTGTCACCACAATCAGAATCGACTCCCGTGCCTCTTTAAGCGCACAAAGCATGCACCTTTCAGCACACGTCAAAGGCAGAGGCAACCCAGTAAATACTCCAGCAACAAACAAAAAACATAAGAAAACGTTTTTAGTTCATTCCTCTGTATAGTCAAGTGCTCATAGACCGGTTTGCATGAAGAACATTAAAAAAAACTGCTACGCTGCTGATGAAAAAAAATTGTTTAAATCGTCACCATGGCTTCAGTCCAATGCTAGAGTTCTAACGAAACCAGCTGCGCCGAAAATGGAACCTAAAGAAATTCGTTTAATCCCTTTCAAAAGCAGTCCACTATGTCGAATACAGAGGCAGACTTAGCATTTTGCCCCCCTAGGCAGCCTTTAGCAGTGCCCCCCCCCCCCCCTTTAACCCCCGCTCTGGGGGGGAGGGATGTAGCTAAGTATGGAGTTAAAAATTCCCAAACTAGCTAGATTTAGAGCTAGAATTCCCAAAGTAACTAAATTTCAAGCTAAATTGAAAAACAAAACAAAAAACGCCAATTAATTTTTGGGCGGCCACAACTTGGCCGTTCCCAAATTTCTGCCGCCCTAGGCAGCTGCCTACTCTGCCTATTGGTAAGTCCACCCTGCGTCGAATACAGAAAATATTCCAAAAACGAGATATATTTCGTAACTAGCTAATCATAATACCAGCTTTATTAATTATGGCGATTTCATTGATGTATCAAAGTATCGACGATACAGTAACGAGTATCTATATCAGAAGTCAATTTCAGTTCTGTATTTTGCATCAGTACCAGAAATACAATTTTTTAGGGTATCAGTATCAAAGATACTTTATTGCGCAGTATCGTGCCCAGCTCTGAGTACTGATAACACCCTATGCATTTGGGGATTCAGATATTCCACAACGATAACATCATTGGCCGAATTTCCCCACATAAAAATTAAACATTCAATCGGGAGCCCATCCTATCCTCACCAGCCTGGTCCGACCATGTGCCATCGATAACAAATGCGAAGGCATGGATGGCAGCCTCTAGTCATCTCACCGAAATCAACCCATAAAGGCTGTACTGCCACTACCTGTCAAGAAAGCTCACCATTTTGTTAAAACGCCTGAGAGTGGTCGAGAAAATCTTTAAACGACCAAAAGTAGAAGAAAGCTCATTTCTGTCGCACATACAGTACGGAGCAGCATGAAACGAGCTCGAAAGGGTTACTTCCGTTGAAGCGGCAACGTACAAAATGCTGCCCGAGCGATCCTGGGTTCAAACCGGCGGCTCGTCTTTCAAGTGTAGGAGCCTACCTATGCTGTCCTGGGCGGTAGAGCAGGGATCAGTAGACTGCTCGATTCTCAGTGCGCGAATGTTCCGAGTGTGCCGGCCGAAAATGCTCGCGTGCGGCTGTCTTTGTAGGTATGGAGGGACGCCCAGTGACGGGCACCGCGCCCGTCGCGCGGGTACCCCTCGATTTGGGCGCCTCCGTCGATACTAGGGACAGCGGCGCCCTTCAGCCGGTTCCGTCACCCACAACCGAACATCCGAGCTGTGCCCTAAGTTCAACCTCCAAGCCGAGGATAGCTTGTACAGTACAGTGTACCGTAATTATGGCAACTCCTAACCTAAACAGCTTTGCACAAACGACCCGTAATCCAACGTAGCCGCTGCCTACTCGTCGCTGCCGTTGCCTCTGCTGCCAAAGCTGCGTCCGATGCTATTTCGAAGCCTCTTGTCACCGGTTATCTCAGAAAGACGGAGCAAAAGTAGCGATGGTCACACTCACCATGGCATTTTAAGTCCGTAACTTTGCTCCACACACAAGCACAATAAACATCTGCTTTCACCTTGCACGGAAAAACCGTCACCTCTCTCGCGTGTTGATTTAGCCGATTCACCTGCGCCGCTGTTGCTCATTCGTCCATCAGACTGACGGTAACGTATGCATGAATAAATAATTTATATGAATAATTATAAGTTGGGACAATCTTTGAGTGAGTTTCCTTCAAATCTCTAACCGCTTATTGATTACGGGTGTAAGGGTGGTAGTTTCTGGAAAACCAAAACATTAAAACAAAATGACGTGATACTAGTTTACTGTAGTTTCGGTTTCTGCAACATGTTGCGCGCTGTTGCGCAAATACTCGTTCCCCCGCCAAAAAAAAAAAAAAAAAAACACACACACACATGTCAGAGAGGAATTAAACACGTCCGACAAGTTTGTAAGCTTCGCGCGACCCGCAAACCTCGAGCCCTTGCCGAATAAAAGCAAGAACAAAAGCTATCCAACCAGTTTCCTTCAAGAAATGTATAAAATAAAAATAAAATGCCGAACAAAACCTTTTTGTTTTGTATTTTTGTGGCACGTTGTCTGCCCCCCTTCTTCAGACTTCTCTGTCTCTTGGTGTTTTTACTCTTTTACGCTCCAGTCAAGGAGGTTATAATCATGCCCAATATTTTTGTGTTCCTAAAAGCAGGGCCAAAAGCAAATAACCAAAAAAAAAAAAGTTTTTTGGGGGGCTTTATGGAGATTTTGCATAAATCAATTTGATTGACAACAGCGGTGTCCGTAGGTGAGGGTATTAAAATATGAACCCACTTAAATACATATTTTATTTTTCCAATGAACATGCCAATTATTGTTCCTTTTATTTTTAATTTTTTTTCTTGCAAAATCATCAAATTACAATGTGGGCCATTGTAGTATTTGTTATGATGACAGAAAAATTTGTGTAATGCTAGGGAAATAAAATTGGTTTACTTTGTATCCACTTCAGCTTGCCAAAACAAATATAACAGTGCAACATGCCAATTTATGTCTCATGCAAATAGTTGGGAACTGCTAAAATGGAAAGAGATGCCCGTCACCAATTATATACGTTGATTTGTAATATTTTACTCGCATAAACTCGCCCTTTTATATGTATACCATCTAATTATGCCTGTTCTAAATTAGACTGCAAATGTTAGGAAGTACAATTTATGCCGTCCTTTTCAAAGGCCCATGCACTGATCATACACCAAATATTGCTTAAAAAATATTGTTAGAGAACCGGTGTTCAATGACATATTCTTGCAATTTCTTAACTTTATTAGGGCCTATATCTCATGACCGGAAACTTTGTTAAGAATAAATTTGGGATCATGAAATAAGTACCTTTTCAAGCATTCAGCTGTGATCTGTTGACAATGACTATCTCAAATCCACAAACAGGCACGGCAATACAAAAATGTTTAATTAAAAAATTATAAGTAAAATTGAAGTAATGAAGGAACTATCTCATAGGAAAAAGCCGTGTAAAAATGACATTAACCGCACATCAAGTGTCTGACTGGAGATTTCCTCAAAGTCGCGAGTCGGCAAAACTTCTTAAAGGGACATCGACAGCGTATTCACGCTCGCTGAGGTTTTTCTTTGAACGTGACCGACGGGAGTCCAAATAACCAAAACATAATTTGCGGCTCAAAGTTTGCTTTCTATTAGTTCGAAAACAGCTGGTCAAGAATCGGCCGGTTTCAGCCGTGGCACTCAAACTGTGTGTACCAAATATATATTGTGTGTCATCTAATGCACACATTCAATATTAATAAAAGAAAATAATATAAACCCCATTTTTATGGCCTCCAAGAAGCTGCAAATACTGGGTGTATCAAGGGGCGGCCAGGCTCTTTAAATCGACCGCAAAATTCGGTTTCTTAACCTATCGCGTTCCAATTTTGTATAGCGTTGGCCACAGGTGGTGCATTTTTTCTATGAAATTCGCAAAGAGTGAACTTACCTGAGAAAAAAGTAAAAAAAGAAAAAGGCTTAGCTCCTATGGAAAACGCAGCAAAGCCACCCGTCTTCAAACCAAAGGGCGCCCTTTGCTTTGAAGACCGGTGGCTTCGCTGCGTTTCCATAGGAGCTAAGCCTTTTTCTTTTTTTACTTTTTTCTCAGGTAAGCTCACTCTTTGCAAATTTCATAGAAAAAATGCATCACCTGTGGCCAACACTATACAAAATCGGAACGCGATAGGTTAAGAAACCGAATTTTGCGGTCGATTTAAAGAGCCTGGCCGCCCCTTGATACACCCAGTATGTTGAAAAAAAAAAATGTTGCACAGATCACAGGAAGTACATGCCCATGTCATTCTCAATATGGCGACGTAATATGGGCTGGACGATGCGGTGGCGGTGCACCAAAGACCAACGTTGCGACAGATGTGGGGCCACTACTTGGGAACTGTCGCTCGTGGTACTGGCCAATCCATCTTGAAGCACAGAACATCGAGGGGAAGGGATAAGTGAGAAACAATCACACAACAAACGGTGGACGCAAATTTGTCGTCGTCTTCTGCTCCATACGCCGGAGAAGCATAAAAAAAAATGTGGTCGGGTGTAGCCACGTGACTTCTGGCTATAAACTTCCGTGCTCGTGTTTCGGTTTTTAGCAGTTGAGATTTTGGCTTTATTAAAAATATATGTGGCTCTGCAGCAAAATATTGATTAGGGTAGTCTCCCAAAACTATATCAAATCACCTGGGAAAAAAAAAAAACATATTTGGGGGGTGTTGCGTCTCTAATCCACGGCCACTACCTGTGAACCAAATAATGCAAGAGCAAAAAAACATTCAACTTTCCTGGCGACGAGAAGCTGTGCAAAGCCACAATTAGGGCGTCGGGTTCGACTCCGGATAGGGGGACAAACGCCCTTTGTAAAAGGGCAGCCTCTTTTATTCAGACACCTATAACTTGAAGGAATGCGCAACGACCGTCAAGAATTAAGCGTCTAAAGAAAACTGGTTTCCATCTCTGAGACCGCATTCGCAGACCAGGCACACGAGCAACGGACAGTACTGCCGAACAGTACC
Organism: Ixodes persulcatus; assembly: GCA_013358835.2. Classification (NCBI taxonomy): domain Eukaryota; kingdom Metazoa; phylum Arthropoda; class Arachnida; order Ixodida; family Ixodidae; genus Ixodes; species Ixodes persulcatus. The sequence continues at coordinate 93,220 of JABSTQ010009459.1, forward strand.
GCCACACAGCTGACTTGCAGATTCACTTGTGCTTTTGCAGGTGAGGGGCGGAGAGCTTCACCTTGCCCGGGATGTTTCGAGAAATGTCCTGGTCCTTGCTAGCCCTCAGCAGGTCCCGCTCCCGGGCGCTGGTGGCCTTGTCGTGCATGAAGACCGTGAGTGCCGTCTTGGCTGCCTTGCCCCTGCGTCCAGTACCGGGAGTCACCTTCACCTTGTGCTTGAAGTTCTGCATGGCTCCGTAGGGGGCGCACACAGGCACTGCAAACAGCAGTCCGTCCTCCGGGACGGGGCACCCCGTGAGGGTGGCCAGGAGTTGCCTGGTCTCGTCCCCAGGGGCTGTTTCCTCCTCTTCCTCTTCTTCATCCTCTTCATCCTCGTGGGGTTCTTGAGTATCTTCTACACACACCTTGTTGACGACAGGCTCCAATGAAAGCCGCTCCGAAAGGCATCGGTCTGGCTGAGCCTCTTCTGACTGAGGATTCTCTGACTGAGGATTCTCTGACTCAGGTTTCTCTGACTGAGGTTCCTCTGACTGAGGTTTCTCGGACTGAGGTTCCTCTGACTGAGGTTTCTCGGACTGAGATTTCTTTGACTCTGCTTCTTCCAACTGGGGCTGTATTAACTGAGCTTCTTCCAACTGAGGTTGCTCTAACTGGGGCTGCTTCGGTTGCCCCAAATAGGGCTTTCCAGCCCCCGGCTTCCCTGGCTGGGGTTTCTCTCGCGCTCCAACATTCTTCTTAGCACCCTTCTTCTGCTTGCGTCCCTTGGGCTCCTTCGCAGTTCCTGCAGACGCGAGGATCTCCATGCGCAAGCGACGTTCCTCTTCGTCTTGGTCTTTGTACTTCTCCCTCATCTTTTTTAACTTGCCATGAGTTCCCCTTTTCGCCCGTGGCTTTGTCTCCAATGCCGGCTGTGGGTCCGACGGTTTTTCGACAGGTGCTGCCGGAACTGCCTTACGAGGCCAATGTGGCCCCCTAGTGGTGCTCTTGCTTTGTTGGGAGTAGACTACTTCCTCCGCTTCCTCAGAGGGCACAAGCTCATGGGGCAACTTCACCACAGTGTCTGGGAACACCTCTCCCGGTGCTCCATCGGCCTCATCCTCGGAGCCAGACCCTTCCGAGATTTCAAGCTCTTCCTCCTGCTTTTCGGGGGTGGCGGACGCATCTTCTTCGGCCGTGCGCACCCTCCGTTCCCCGCTATGCCGCTCAACACTGTCTTCGTCCAGCTTGTACAGGAAGCCAAAGCCCATGATGAGGTAAGAGGGTGGTAGGTAGTTCTTCTTACCCCGGATCATAAAGGCACCGGGCGTCAGATACTGCCCCGTGGGGGCTGTCTTGGACACCTGATGGTGGTGCACCCACCAGGCACTTGTCACCACCTTGGCATCCCAGGCCGCACTGTAGCAGATGGCCATGGTGCCGGCCTCGTTCAGAGTCTTCGGTGGCACAGAACCACCACCAGGGTTCTTGATGACAATGCTACTGGCACCGTGCAGATCGGCATGCACATACACGTCGCCTGGGTTCAGGTGCCGTTTGACAATCATCTCGTTCTGCTGGGCATCCCGGCCGCCGATGACAAGGTAGTCTTCTGAACTGATGAACCAGAAGAACTTCTCGAACCAGAAGGCCTTCCTTGCCCTAGCAATATTGGAGGTGAGGGCCACTTGCTTAAGGGCCTCTTTCGTTTTCTTCTCTGCGGACTTGTAGGCCTTGGTCGAAGACTCAAGGGTCTTCTGCTGCTTCCCCGCCGCATGCCTCTTTTGGTCATAGTACCTGCGGGCGTTGGCATAGGCAGACAGGTCCAAGTCAATGTCTACGAGGGTGTCCTTTGCACCTTCCTCATAAGGGTCTCTCAGGAGCATGGCAAAGTGATTTGTGTCCAACTTGAGCTGCTTAATGGACTGTGCCACAGGGTCGCCTTGCTCTTGAGCTTCACGCAGCAGCTCCGTGATCTCTGCCCAACCAATCTGGTTGGCCAGGGCACTTCGGAGCACCAGCAGAGCACGCTCCACCAGGTCCAGGTTGATCTCAATGAGCTCCGCCTTGTGCTTGTCTTCCCGCTGAACTTGCTCCAGCGCCACGATGCGCTTCTCGTGGTCCATGCGGATGTTCTCCAGCTTCTTGAGTGCCTCCTTCTCTTTCTGGTGTGCCTTGAGGCTGATCCTCTGCATCTCGAGGCTCGAGAAGAAACTGGTCCACGGCGGCACTGAACGAGCCCAGTTCCACGACGCGTTCCTTTTCGTGCTGCCGCCACAGGAACGGATGGAACTCTTGGTAGCTGGTGATCTCCGTGCTGCCGTCGTCGGCCGGCGTCACGCGCTTCTCTACACGCACAAGGATGTAACCCTTGGAGGGCTCCGTTCGCGCCAGCTCCATCAGAGCCTCAGCGTCTCGCAGGCACTCCAGGAGCGTGGCTACATCTCGCGAAGCGTCCACGTCAGCCACCTTGGCACCGGTCGAGAGGCCCCTGGCACGGAACACATGCTCCAGTAGGGCGGGTCCGTACGATACCTTCGGGGTGAGCAGCTTGCGCAGCGTGTCGGCGGGCTTGGCAAAGCGTAGGATATCAGTCAAGGCTTCAGCGTCCAGCGCCGGGCTCAGGGCACTCTGGACGGGGTATCTCTCACGCACCACGAACTTGACGTCGTCGTCATCCTTCCCGGTCCTTGGCCGCAGGATGTTGAGGATCATGTAGTCGCCGTCAGTGAGCACTAGGTTTCCTCTGTCGTAGAGCTCAAGGATCACATGGTAGGCGGCCTCGTTGACCCCGAACTGGATGTCCACGATGCGGTCTGCGCCCAGCTGGCTCACGCTCTCCACGCGCTTGTTCCTTCAGGTGCTTGCGCAGCTTCATCGAGAACCCCGACGGGCTCAGGTTCTTGGGCCAGGCGAAGTCGGTCGTGTGCAGGCGCACGCCGGACTCGACAAGCAGCACGGCCTTCTCATCGTGCCGGTTCAGCTTGAACAGGTACGTCTTCGAGTCGACGTCGTAGACCTGGATGACGCGCATGCCGACGAGCCGCTGTCGCAGCTCGCAGATCATCGCCACGATGTCCACCGTGCTGAAGCGGGACTTCATGGTGCCCGAAGCGCCTTCGCGGGGACCGCGCACAAAGGTCACACGCACTTGGCCGAGGCTCGCAAACAACCGATGACACCGAGACGTTCACTCACAGGATCACATCACACCACTCAGCTTGGCAGAGTGTAGAAAGTTGGAAACAGAACCAAACCAACGAAGAGCCTGCGAAGGGCAAGCAAACCAAGCAAGTAGCGACAATCGACAAACAGCTGGTCGTAGATGTAGATGAATGTATTTCAGCACACTAACGTTAATCGGGCGGCCTTTCGCGCCATCTAACAAAAAAGGCATGCGGCATGGTCAAAGGATCCCCTTGAAAAGAAAACAACGAAATATCATCCTAGAGGAAAACCAAAAAATCAGTGCAGCCTTTTTGAAGCTATCAAATTACTGTTTTATTTTATCTAATCAATCTAATCTTTTTAAATTGTTAACTAGAAAAAAAAAGGTAACATTAGTGTAGCTAAGGTGGCGCTAGCTGCCGCCTCATACGAAGGATATATTTAGCTACTACCATCCATTCACTCATCAATCCAAGCGTCAAAATGGCTGTTCATGCAGACGCTGCGAAATCGAATTTACCCGATTGCGCTCTCTCCGCCGGTGGAGACTTCGTGGCTTCCTTAAACATCAATGGCATCATCGACGAAACCGAGAAGTTTCCTAGTTTCCGGGAACCGCGGGAGATCGGTCAGTTCTCCCTGGTGGGCTCCGAGCGCGAGTACAGGGAAGGCAGCGATCAGCTCAAGTACCTCCACATGCCCAGCCATCGGCACCGTCTCATGTGGGACCTGAACCGCGGCTACGAGCAGGCCATCCGCAAGGAGCAGGAGGACAGCCGCGAGAAGCTCGACAACCTGCTCAGGTGGATCATGGCCAACAAGGCCAAGTTCGCCGTCAACAGTGCCGCGCAGCCAGCGCAGCCGCACGACCCCGCCAGGTAGGTACCACGCCTACTTCCCGCGCTCGACTCGTTCGAAGGAGGGCGCTGCGGTAACGATCAGCTGCACCTTCAGCGAACGCTGCTTTAGCGACTGTTCGCTAAACATTCTGCGAACGAGCTTGACAGCCTCTTCGTTTCCCGTAGGCTTGACTCGAAATTGGCTTGGCTCATTCCTAAACCATGTTTGATCTATCTCATACGTCCAACCACAAGAAGGCTTTGAGAAGAAGGTAACTAAGCGGAGCCGATATTGACGAAAACCCACGTACATCCTTTGAAACGGTGATTTGTGAACTGTAGTCTCCCAAGAAGCTGTTTGCAATGTGGCAGAGCCCATCCCACACAAACACAACTTGCTTGATTCATACATGGGGCTTCCAGAACAGAAAAACATGTTTGGCCAACACCGATGTTTTCAGTTGGCCTTTAAGGGGCAGCTTGATGAAGTATATTAGAACGTTTTAAGGTGTCTTTTGGGGGCTCTTGTCTTGCTCGTATATCAGTGCATATAGCCTCCCACGAGAATGAAGGCAGTCTTTTTGGCGGATAGCTGTAACACTGTACCTTTTTAACCAATATGAGCTAATAGGAAGTATTCACTGGCGGCGATAGCTGTGTGCGCGAATGCTGAGCGCGTACTGATGGCGAGCTTCCGCAGTTTTTTTTTTTTTTAAACCTGCATTCCGCACCATCAAGAGTGCCGGTCTTAGCAGCCTATTGATGTGAGCTTGTTCTGAGCATGCGCTATAAACAGCACCCACAAATATGGCGTCCAGTGAATACTCCCTATACCACAGTACTGACATTGTGCCCCTATCATTGGCACCTGCCAAATGCTCTACAAGAGAAGAACCAGATTAATTTAAAAGAATGTTTTGCAAAAATAGGTTTTTATACTTTGGGGTTAGCGTATCAGTAATTGCGTCCAAATAAGGAAGGGGAGGGGAGGGGCATAGACACATGATATGTCCTCAGTGCCGGATTGGCCGAGATGGCTCGTAGCATCCGCTGTGGTCCATCGTGAGACGAAACGGAGTATAGGGAGTATTCACATTGTCTCGCGCTTCAGTGCGGGCCTGCTCTCCAACATTGCCATAAGTATTGTAGGCCGTGAGCTTCAATGCGCTTGGCATGCATATAGAATCATGCGGAGGCGCATTTCTAACCGCCGTTCTTGACGTGTGTCGTGCGATGTTCTTGCAGCTCAGCTCCTTGCGCTCGCTTTCTTTTAAAGGGGTACAGAATCGAAACTTGAAATATCCCGGAACACTTCGAAATGGGTAAAATATGATTCATGATATCCGCAAAAAATAATCACACGCTTGTATTTTCAGCGGATGGCTATAGTTTTCGTTCTAACCGACGGATTCTGGCGAGCACTTCACAATCAGTCATCGAGGCGGCACGACACATCTCGAGATATTTGCCCGTGACGTCACGCTCGCAACGTCGCGGGCCCATAAACGGCCAAGGGTACCGCAATTACGATCATCGTCACTAGCCAGCTTTAAGTATAAACCGCGTGGAGGCAAAGCGGCGAGTGATGAGACTAGCGACAGCGACCCGATTTGCTGTCGCTCGGTCAGTTGCGTGATGAGGCAAACCGCATGAAAGCGACGGGAGCAAGCGACCAAGGCGATGAGCGATGTTTTCTAGAAATCCAAAAACCGAGCGACGCGACGAGTGACAGTGAGAAATCTTCGTCGCTCGTCGCTGATTCTCGTCGCTGTTGCCGTAGCTCATCTCGTCGCTTATTAAATCTCTTACATGCGGTTCAGCCTTTATTGTCAACAAGTTACAATCCCACCAAGTGGGAATACCCGAGGTATGGTGTAGTAGAACCGAGAGGTGTTCCAAGCGCCGCTCGTTCCTGCGCACCTCCATCGGACACGCCGCTCCGTGGCACTGCTCCTACTGGGCCTGTGACGTGAAACATTTCGACGAAGCTTGCCCCCCCAACTACCATGTGGTATTGGGAAATATTTTTATTCGTCTTATATTGCTTTTCTTGCATTTACGGACGGAAGACAGGTACTTGTGAGCTGCTGTCATTAAGGAGGCCACGTCTAAACAAAGAAATAGGCACTAAAGTTTAGCTTCCATGCCCCTTTAATGTTTGTTTATTTTGTGCTGCCATCCGGCACTACCGAGAAACCCCCCCCCCTCCAAGGAGAAAGGGGCAGCCGGTAGGGAAGTGCAAGTGGGGCACAGGTGTCCCCGCTGGTGCCTCCGTCTCGCCGCACATGAAAAATGTGTGTCCCCTTTCGGGACAGAAGTTGGACCCCGTCGTGGTGGTGGTGGGGGAGGGGGGAGGAGGGGAGGAAGGGAAAGAGGAGGGAGGGAAGGGAAAGGAAAGGGGAAGGAAGGAAGGTAGGTTTTTTGACAGGAGATGTCCCTAGCATCAGTGGCAGGCGTGCATCATCCGCGGGTCTTTATGAACTAATGCAAATGAGTTATTCTCTCAAGTCGTCATAGTTGCCGCTGCCTCGCCATCGAAGTCACCTGCTGTGCTCAGGGAGAGGATTTTCGACGCCCGGTGTCTCTTTCCACCCGAACAATAACTTTACTGCGAGCGAGCAAGCACAAAGATAGCTCTCCGAAGACGTGTATCCTCGAGAACCTTCGTAGTGGCAATGAGAGGACATGCTTGCACTAAATGTCGGCAAACTGAGTGTGCAAAACAACTTGGTTGAGTGTTGTTCGCATACATGCGGCATACGCACTGCAACCTATTTTACTATGTAAAATTTTTAATTCAGGAAGTGTCCCTTAAATTCAAAAAGAAAAAAAAAAGATGCGGTGTGTTATGACCAAAGCTCTTTAATGTACGCCCCGATTTTGAATGCGTGCATATTGCGAAATTTAGACGACGTCCCTCCCCTTCAATGACAGACTTGCGAGTTACTGCGGTTACTGGCTAGCAACGAGAACAGTGCACGGCAACCTGTCTGAAGTTGGTCGTTCGGAAACACCGACTCTAACCGAGTGCTTCCCGTTGGCCTGATGTCGACCGGCGGCTTCACCTGGGCCTCTCGGCGCGGCAATCGGCCAATATTCATATTTTCTGATTTCTGATGACTCGTAATCTGCTTGTTTGTTGTTGAACCCACCATGGCACAATGAACCCTACACAACACCTGCCACGAATCGCAGCTTTGGACGTAGCAATGGTTGTTGAACGGCGATTTTCCTTCTCGCGATGTGTCGCTTCGAGCAGAGCAAATACCTGCTATAATGCAGTGTTATAGCCACCTGCCAAAATGTCGTCCCCTCGGTCGGAGAACTCGTAGAGGTGACGGAGACTCGTGAACCGTTCGCAGCCTGCACACGGACTTTGTGTGCTACCGGGGTCTGCTGACGAAGTTGGCGTGCACCCCGTACGAGGCCAAGGAGGACTGGCTGGTGGCGGCCACCCTGTTCCGGGGCACCACTTACCTGTACGCCTTCCCCACCGAAGCGGAGAAGGCACGCAACGCCACCCAGACTCCCCGCCAGGACCGCATGACCTTCTGGGGGCGCAAGTTCGAGCAGTACATGGTCACCGGTGAGGGCACGCCGGCTGGGGGGGAACTGTCGCGCCGACCTTGCCCCTCGAGTCGCCACGGCATGGTACGGACACAGGTCGTGTGCACATCCCGGCGTTGCACGACACGGTCACGTGGTTAGTGTTACGTGACCACCGTCTGCCAACATACGACGCCGTGATGTGACACAGTGACATGACGCGACACGCAAAAGATGTGGTTACCCTTTCTGGAATGTGTAATTCCACCAACGTGCTCACCCTCTAAACACTCTGCTAAATTTAAAAAAAAATACTTCCCTGCCAATTTAGTAGTTTGCTCGTTTAGCACTTTGCCATAAAACAATGTCACACTCCGACAGTGGCGTCACAAGGGGGGGTGGGGAGGGACGGGTGCAGTGCTCAGAGAGGTGCAGCTGGGCAGTGAAATGGGGGGGGGGGGGGAGTGTTGCGGTGGGTGACCCACCGCCTCAAGTGCTACTGACCCTAGTGACTCCACCGCACTCCGAAGGCCAAAACCGTCCCTGTAACACGTTCCGCATTCAAGCCTTTTTGGGGGAGTTCCACATGCACTGCAGCACCGAGACAGCGCAGTGTCGGTGCTGTATCGGTGCTAGTGTCGGAACTGAAATTCGGCGCCGAACGATTAGTGCCGCATCGTACGTATAAACTGGAGAAGGTCGGATGACGACGATGTAGTGCAAAGCAGGCAATGTGTCTGTGGTTCCAAGTTAATTCCGTGCTGTACGTGTGAATGGGCTTTTGGCATCCCTTCGGCATCTCCACCAAGTAGTCGACCTTAGGTCGGCCTGCGAGACGTGCGGGTAGCTTAGCCCCATGTGGCGGTACAAGAAACTCTGTTCAGATTGCGAGATGAAAGCATACTTTTCGTGTGAGGCTCATAAAAATATTGTGCGCTCGAGAAAATTAGTCATCTGCGTCGAGTCTTTATTTCTAATTCTTTTCGAAAAAAACGGCGAAAAAGCCCAAGGGAGCACTCAATCTCGCCACCCCGCCGTCTCATTCCGCGTAATAAAGTCCGTCTGCTATGGTCATCAGAAGGAGATGGTTGTGTCGCGAGATCGAGGCTATTTTGCTGCACTTTTCAATGGGCAGAACCCAAACTAAAAGAGTTTGAAATGAAGACTCAACGCATATATCCGATTTTCTCCGGCGTCTAATATTTTGACGGGTTTATGTGAAAAGCACGTTTTTCGCATAACGTGGGGCTGAAGTATCAAACTGCCGGGGTCGGGGCGACGCCTGGTGCAGGTCAGCCCGGGGTGCCACCCGACACGAACGCCCAGGTGAACGAGCGTGAAGAGTTCTGCGTGGTGGCCCGCTGCCGCCTGGAGGCCCACTCGCTGGTGCTGGGGGCCGAGGTGGACTGCCGCGACCCCCGGGCCACCCCGTCCGCCCACCGGCCGGGCTCCACCTCGGCCTACGTGGAGCTCAAGACCTCCAGGGACTGCCTCAGCGAGCGCCAGTACCAGAGCTTCTGCAGGTGCCGTGCTCCTTGCCTTCCTTCCCCCGGGGCGGTCTGCTTGTGAATGCGGCTGTTTCTCCCCTAGGGTACGAGGGATTTTCGTGCCACGCAACCAACTTGGAGGAAGAAAGTACCTAGTGTTGCAGCCGATTCCGCTCGGCAAAGCCTGTTGTTTCCTTTAATTCTCCCTTAACTCGATCTTCTCTAGAAATAACTCCACGTGTCGCTCCTAAAGTACACAAATGTGGTTCATTTCACTTACATTGCAAACCCGTTCACCCTCTTTCCGTGTGCTAGAGCGTTCTCGAATAATCAAAGTGAGCAGGGACTTACTTATGGTAGCCATTTGCCAGTCTCGGTTTGTGCCGCATGGTCCAAGCTGGCGCAGCTTCCATGGTGCTCCGATGCTGTCGTTTCGTTTGGCGTCTCTTTCGCACGAGAGCACATGCGAATGAGACGCAAGACAAAGCCACATGATCTCTTGGGAGTGCTGAGCCGAAGCTCCGTAAAAACTATGCTAGCCTCGACGACATAGCAGAAAGTAGTCAATGTGGTGTCTTTTTATAGGTACCTCGTCCTCACAAAGCCGGTTGTGGGACGAAAAAATCCCTCTCGCGGGAATTTTAGCCACCGGTAGGGATACCCGCATGCACTAGCAAACCGGCCCTGGGGTATGTTGCCTGGAATACATCTCCAACCCGGGTGAAGTTACCTGGCCTGATGCTAGAAGGGAGCAACTCAAACCACGGACATCATTTGCAGTTTAATGGCAGATGCCTCCCGCGCAGATGGTACGCAAACCAACGTGCACGAGTTGATGAGAGCAGGTGGGGAGACCGAGCAAGGGCGTTAGATGCTCGCAGACGACCGTTCCTTGCGGACGATAGACGCTTTTGGCACCTCCTTGCGGTTTGCAGTGCAAGCGCGGCCCGAAGAGTAAGTGACCCTGATCGAGCAGTTGGAAACACTGAAATCTATACTTTGTTTCAGCTTAAGTCCAGACGCAGCCAACGGTACAGGTTGGTAGAGAGGAATTGAGCTGCTGAACTCACGCGCTTGCTTCAGTACTCGTGCGAAACCACTCATGGTGTGTGCGGGAAGCTACGCATTTTCTTGCTTGCGTGTAATGCTTCCTCACCGCTATAAATTCAAGAGCTTGTGATCTCTCCTCTTTCGATAAACTGCTTTCACAATGAGAACACAACCGCGGCTTGCTATTCACAATTGAAATATTTCATATCTGAATGAATCTTCTAGTATAGAGCATGTCACCTGACGCTTGGGTTTTCATGCAAATATTTTAATTCAGGTGGCTTCGGTTAAGAGCAAGAGTTAGAAAAAAATGGGATGAACGAAAGAATAAAAAACAAATCTCGAGAGAAAATTATTTAAAGTGCAATGTGGCATGTAGATTCAGTAGCGGATAGGACCGCCTTGAGCCGCTTTCAGGCTTGCAATCCTCGACAGAGCCAAGCGCACGAGTTCGGGGGCTAGATCCCTCTTGGGAGAATGCGCATTATCGCGCATTCTCCCATTTAATGAAATGAGAGTGCGAAAGGGACTAGTCAAGCACACCTGAGAAGTGAGATCTAGCATCATTTGAGAAGTAAGGCCTAGCACTTGAAAAGAAACAGCAAGAACTTTCACTGTTTCTCCGCTGCGAGCACAACTACGATCCTCACTGCAAGCAAGACCTCGAGACTTCGTGACTCCCTCTTGCTTTCTCCTTTTGTAATCTCCAAACCCCGCGTCTACCGCCCCCTCTCTCTCCTACCGAGGACGTTGCGTCAGTGTACAGCAAGGGGTGCACCTCGGAGCGCACGGGGCCAGGCGGGCAAGAAATGCCGGCCCGGTACCATAACGTGACCCTCTTTGCATCAACAGACATACGCCGGCAGACAGGCGAAAAGTGACGGCCTCTTCACCGGAGAGGAGGGGGAAGGTTTTCTACATTGTTTACCATACAAGACATTGAGAACACTCGCTTGTGCCTTATTTAATTCTGTATGGCAGCCATTTCGTCGTTGACCTAAACCGTGCTAAGTAGACGAATTTCTAGCGAATCGTAAATTAGTTTGTCGTCTAAAAGACGGCGGCAAACACTCGCCAGTTTTAACGTGGAGCCTTTTAAGCCGCAGTTGTAAAGACCTCCTCTGTCGTTTTTCACAACCCCGCCACAGTCATACTTTATCCCGGAAAGTATAGTGGCGACGTGGCGGACATCTCCGGCAGGTTCAAGCTGCTCAAGTGGTGGGCCCAGTCCTTCCTGGTGGGCATCCCCAGGGTGCTGTGCGGCTTCAGGGACGACGACGGCAAAGTGGGCACCATCGAGGAGCTGAGCGTGCGCGAGATGCCCCACCGGGCCAAGGTGGGCACTCCAGACATCCTCTGGTGGAGGGCACCCTTTACGGCGGGGCCTCGAAAAAGCCCTGGAACGCATCGGGCTGGGAAGCGACTACGGTCGAGGAGACCGGAGCCGTCGTATGGGGAGAGTTTCGTCGTCTTTCGAAGGTGCCGACAGTCTAGCAACCGTGGCTTTGAGTCTGGCGACGGCGCGGCTAGGTGGCGCAAGCTACCGCCCATCGTAAAGGGTACGGCCGTTAGCTCACGTCCATCCATCCATCGATGGTACGGTGCCCGGAACGTGTCTCCGACTGGTGCGTTTAAGCATCCCGTTCCGCCCGTGCATCGACAGCGGTGCCGATGCGGCGACAAGTTGCGTAGCAAAGGCCAGATTGTCAGGATTGTCACGCAGTCGGATGTCATGCTGCCGGCGGTTGGGCTCTCCACCCCATAGACTCCTCTCCGTGAACTCTCCCCGTGGAGTCGGCCCGTGTCCACAGAGTATGGCAAACGACCGACGGGCTGCAGCCGGTCACGTGTCGATTTTCCCGCTAAATTTAGCGGGAGAACTGAATTTATACGTGTAGGTCACGCGACATCGATTTTCCCGCTAAATCTAGCGGGGGAACTGAATTTTTGTTCAGGTCACGTGACACTGTGTCATGTTTCAGTAGTTCAACTTGGAGTTAAGTAGAGGTAGCTGGGTGATTTCAGATAAGATCGACCAAAGGGTGGCTGAGTTCGACTTGGAGTTAAGTAGAGGTAGCTGGGTGATTTCAGATAAGATCGACCAAAGGGTGGCTGGTCGAAATTTTTAAATCAACTGATGTTTTATATGCCGTTGTCTAGTGTCCGGTATAAACAAATCTCCACTTAGTTTTGACCGGAAAAAAAATTTGGGCACAAAAAAAATCGTAAGGCATGAAGAGGTGGACAGTTGCATTAACGCACACTGATGGAGGGGGCATGTTTGAAAATTAATAACTAGAATGATAAAATTAGGAGAATTTTAATACTTTTTAGATACAAACTATGGGTACAGCTTGCTTGTAATATAAAGTAATAATATTTATTTAAATTTTATTTATTGTTCTAAAAATTGCCTAACATGCCTGCTCGAACGACAAATGGCAAATTTTGGAGGCCTGTATCTCATGAAATAATTTAATCATTATCATATAATTTGCAGGTAGTATTCTAATTATATATGGCTATTATTTAAAAAATAAATAAGGAATCTGATTGATGGGATAGTCCCGATATATTTAGGTAAACATGGGAAAAAAATCAAACAACGAAAACTTCCGATGCAAATAAAAAAAAAAAAACACCACCTTCGATTTTCTTTTAAATTTGGGTACCCTGTCATACTCTATTTCGGCATTCATTTCTATTAAGAACATGTTGCATTATTTTATTGAGAAAGAAAACCCAACTCCCCAAAGTACGGTCCTTTTTCAAAGCCTACACTTAGCAGTGTCCTCTACGAGAAGTAACTCTGAGTTCCAGTTTTAGGAAACTAACACACATTTTTCATATATTTTTATTCATATGAGGTCACTGACAACTAGAGCAATCGGTCACACACTAAAAGTGAGGAGAAACTATATACAGCATTTTACATACAGCGTACAAAGAGGTATCAATTTAGAGACTAGTGATTCGAGAAAAGAAGATGCAGTGTGAAGTTTTACTTTCCGGTACAATTTATATTTAAAATAAAAGAAACAACTTTACTTCCACACATAAAAATAAAGATAGAATACTAAAATTGTTTAGGTTAGTTACGTATTTCTGGTGACAAACTACTTCAGGTGAGCAGTGCCACCGCGCCAAACTGTAAGAGCTTCGATACTCTCGGTGTACGAATGGATCGTGGCAAGCCGAGATATTTTATCCTGCGCGAGGATAACGTTTCGTGATTCTCGTATGGCGATCAGATAAAGATTATAAGCTATCACCAAGTAAAATAGTAGGTTAAATGCCTCGCGAAGAAAACTGTGATAAATAAGATGTCGCTGCATTCAAAATGAGCAGTCCTTGGGGCATCAAATTTGGCACTTTACACTAAGGCTTTCAGCGATGTACCCATTTAATAAAGTTTCTTCTAACCAGATCCGACTGTCCGTGCTACATATATGTCACAGGTTCCTCCTGTTGATGACTTGCACAGCCGCCACACGTGCCAAGACTGAATGCCAGGAAAGGCGTGCACCGTCAGCCATTCTTCTTTTTTTTTTGTAGCGTGAGCTACACTGGCCGAGGTTGAGCAGTTTCGCGTGGCTCGCATAATGAGCCGTGCTGCGCAAGCGCGAGGAGCAGTGACATCACACGGCGCACAGCTGGCGCGCCAGAGACGCCTCCGCCGTGGGCTCCGTCGCCACCGCGCTCGCCTCTCCGGTCTGCGCAAGCGCAAGGAGCAGTGACGTCACACGGCGCATAGCTGGCGCGCCGGAGACGCCTCCGCCGTGGGCTCCGCCGCCACCGCGCGTGCCTCGCCGGTCTGTGCAAGCGCGAGGAGCAGTGACGTCACACGGCGCACAGCTGGCGCGCCAGAGACGCCTCCGCCGCAGGCTCCGCCGCACCGCGCGCGCCTCGCCAGTCTGCGCAAGCGCGAGGAGCAGTGACGTCGCACAACGCACAGCTGGCGCGCCGGAGACCGCCTCCGCCGCGGGCTCCGTTGCCACCGCGCGCACCTCGCTGGTCTGCGCAAGCGCGAGGAGCAGTGACGTCACACGGCGCACAGCTGGCGCGCCGGAGCCGCCGCCGCAGCGGGCTCCGCCACCGCCGCAGGCTTTGCCGCCAACGTGCGCGCCTCGCCGGTCTGCGCATTTCAGAGGAGTGACGTCATAGCCGCGACAGACGTGAGCCGACGCCAAGGGAAGCTATAGAGACGCTAGTTTACGCCCGTGGAGTGTACTTGATGGAACGCTAGGACGCCGCTTCACGTCACCATTAAATGGTGACGCGGAAGCGCTTCTTTTGTGGTCGCGTCTCGTGAACGCTACAGCTCCCCCTGGCTGAGAGAAACAGACCTATAGCCATGGTGAAGGAGAGCGAAATTGCTCCTCAGCGGCGCAGAAGAGCGGCGAAGCTTAACTCGGATCCCAAAGTAGTTGCCCGGCAATTAGCGGTTAAGCGTAGGAAGACCGAACAGAAGAAGGCTAAACATGCTGCGGAGTCATCGGAGCAAAGGGAGGAACGTCTAGCAAAGCGGCGTCGCCAGGAGGCTGAGCGACGTGCCCGACCATCTCAGCAGTGGCAATAACAAGACGCCGTCGATGACATCAAGGCTCGCCGATTGACTGACTACACGGTGAAACTTAGCGAAAGCGCCAGTGCGACTCGGACCTTCGAGACGGACTTCGTAAACAATCCGTTTGGATATGTGTGCATTGTGAGTGAAAGACTGTGGCGCATGAAAGAAAACTGGACGCCGGTAAGTAGTGCCATGCGTGCAATGTTGAGTTTAGCGGCGCCGCCTGTGAAACCGTGGCGCGGGTTTGTACAACATGCAAGAACTTTCTTGTTAAGCAGAAGATTCCACCCTTTAGCGTTACCAATGGGTATCGTTACCTGCCCATGCCACCAGGTCTACCGGTTCTAAACGATGTGGCAGAACGTGCCAGTGTTCCAACTGTACAGACGACCCAATGGGGAACCACCATTGATATTGTGTATCAGAGACAGACAATCAATTCCAAAGACTGCGTTTTGGGCCATAGAGATGGCAGCGTGTTACTACACTGACCACCGAGCCGTCTTTGTGGCAATAGAGAAGCAACCAGACGTTGAGCAAAAAAAAATAAATATACATGTGTCACATAATGCATATACCGTGTGCGTGTCATTGAAGCAGCAGTAAGCATGATAGTCAAGCTAGTCCTAAACAACCAGGAAAGCTAAGAATAACCAACTGAACCTAAGCTCACGCTACGTATATCCTGGCATAGCCGAGCTAAGCCTTTGAAATTTTTTTTTTACGATACGGAACAAGCTTATTTTCGTCCAGATACGCAAGATGCACCCAGTTTCTCAAATAGAACGCTCACCATTGTCCTGGCCGTCTGAATAGCGTTTATTGAACGTTCTCTCAGGTTGTTCAGCGTGGCCTGGTGCTTCACGAGTCCGCCAACTTCGTCGCATGCATTTTCCCATGTCCAGATGCAGAAAATAACCACTGGGCTTGTGGGCAATCATTCTGTGCAAACTGGTGAAGCTGGTAGCGATTCTTAAAATGACTGGCAGCCCCGTCACTTACGTACGTCACGTGCGAGTATACCGCAACGTTGTCTTCAACCCACTCTTTCACTTTTTCTAGAGCCAAGCACACGTGAGAGCGACGTCGTCACACAGGTCCTCACTGATGATAGCAACGCTGTTTGTAGATTTTCTTGTCGTCACTACACATGTAAATATCAACTTTTTTTAGGGGCGAAGCTCCTTAGGGGCTAGCCATGTCCGTCCGTCCCTCCGTCCGTCCATCTGTCTGGCGTCCAGTGCTCGTGCTCCTGTTCGTGAGCTCACGTGCTCACGAGCACGTCAGCACGGGCTCACATGCTCGTGTTGGGCAAAAAAAAATGATGAAAAAAATTATGAAATATGTTTGCGCAGTCGACAGGATTCGAACCTGTGCGGGGAGACCCCAATAGATTTCTAGTCCATCGCCTTAACCACTCGGCCACGACTGCGGGACGAGTAGGGGGCTCTGAGATGTGGTAGTAACTCAAGAGCTAGGGTTTCTGTCATGGATGAAAAGTTGCATGTAGCCGCTCAATGTCTATACAGGAGAGGGAGCTGCGGTCAAATGCGTAGATAATCGCGTTAAACTTTGCATGCATTGGCTCAGCGTTTATAGACGAGAAGGCGCTGCGGTCAGATGCTCAAATGCGTATATAACCACGTTCCATACCACACATTCTCTTTCTGACATGGATGAAAACAAACGAAAGGCTCGGCATGCTGCGGCTCAGCGTCTACGCAGACAAGCACCACCAGAGCTTCGCCCCAATCAACATTATTCACCCCGTGTTTCTTCAGTGGTATGCTTTAGGTAACTTTTTCAGGAAGCACGATGGTCCAGTTTTCAGCACAGTCAAAATGAAAGACAATGCTCCCGCGTTGCATGCAGCTGCTTTTCACCGTAGATCACTTTACCTTGCGTACGTCGGATATGGTTGTGAAATATCCAACTTTCAACCATTACCTGAACGACTTTTAGGAAAATCTCAGGATCCAATGTTGTTGTTGTTGTTTTTTCACAAGGTCGCTGGACTCCCATGTTGTAAGCACAGTCTCTTCATCCTCTGGGATATGAAGTTCTTCGAGTGTAAGAGACTGGCCTTTTGGGCAGTGATCACAGTCCCCTTAAAGACACAGACTTGTTAGTGGGTCGCACAGAAATGCCGAGTTCATTTCACCAGTGTTGAATGTTGAGCCTGTAACGTTCTCTACAGCGCAATACAAAGGTAATAATTGGCGCAGCACTCACAAACACACACTTCCTTGAGTGTAATATATTTGACCCATCTAGGGCGCAAGGAATAAAATTTCGTTAGCTCGACGCCGGAATCAGGATGCTTGTCTTTGTATACACGAAAGGCCTCTCAGACTGAGCTTGTCAGGAAGCGCTTTGGCACGAACATTCTCTCCCCGTCGAGCATGACAGAGATCATGTCCTTCTGGTTGGGACTTTGGCGCGAACAATGTAGCTCGTCTTTTGTGAAGTACTCTAGGGCAGCAGAGAGGCTCTCAGGGCTCACCTTGCACCTCGTGTAAGGATCCGGCTCATACCACACGCCATGCTTTTCCTCTCCTAAAACGTAAACACTGTCACCATGTTAGCCTTTCCGAGGTTAACATGGCGACAGTGTTTACGCTCTATTGTATTTAGGCTGGGCTCAAGTATTTGGGGGTTCTGCTCTCTGTCCGTGTGCCTCTTTGTGCCTGATATTATCGCCCGCGAAGCCAGCGAGTGGGATGGCGACAGCTACGACTGCTCAGTAAACGGTCATCAGCGGCCATATTTTGCTGGTTGAAGCGAACCCCCTCATCCTTTACAGCGAGCGGGGAAATGCGAAAAACGATTGTATCGGCCGTTTTGCCAGAACTAGCGACGAGTGTCGCCTGCTACTTTCGTCAACTATTGCGCCATAATCGTGATCTTCGCATAGGGGTCACGTGACCCCCATGAGGTCACGTGACCCCGGTGACGTCACATGACCCCCGCGAGGTCACGTGACTCTCGTGAGGCGACGGCTACGCCGCTCGGAGGGAGGAGTAGCAGACAGGATGAGGACGTGAGGAGGAGGGAGGAGGGCTATACCTTCCCCTCAGTACCCTTCCCTCCTCCTCCTCAAGAGCTGCGCTTTAATTCGGCGTTACAGGAAGTTGTAAACGGCTTTCATTTTTTTATTCTAGATATAAGTCAGGGAAATATATAAGAGAGAGAGATAGAGATAGAGGGGAAGAGAGAGGAGCATATAGTGCCGTAGGAAAATAAAGTAAACAGAGTTCCCAGTCGCTGATGGCTGCAGGATATTTTCTCGGATCACTAGTTCGTAATATGATAGCTCTTTGTACACAGTAGTTTCTTCTCAATTTTAGTGTGTGAACGATTTCTATAGTTATCAATAATCTCATTTGAATAAAGATATATAAAAGATGTGTGTTAGTTTCATGAAAGTGGAACTAGAGTCACTTCTTGTATAGGGCACTGCTAAGTGTAGGCTTTGAAAAAGGACCCTACTTTGGGGAGTTGTTTCTTCTTTCTCAATAAAATAATGCAACATGTTTTAATAGAAATGAATGCCGAAATAGAGTATAACAGGGTACCCAAATTTTAAAAAGAATCGAAGGTGGTGTTTTTTTTTTAATTTGCATTTCGTTGTTTGATTGTTTACCCATGTTTGCCTAAATATATCCCGACTATCGTATCACTCAAATACCTTATTTATTTTTTAAATAATAGCCGTATATAAGTAGAATATTATGTGCAAATTAGATAATAATGATTAAATTATTTCATGAGAGACAGGCCTCCAAATTTTGCCATTTGTCGTTCGAGCAGGCATGTCTGGCAATTTTTAGAAAAACATATAAAAGTTAAATAAATATTATTATTTTATATTACAAGCAAGCTGTACCCATAGTTTGCATCTAAAAAGTATTAAAATTCTCCTAATGTTATCGTTTTAGTTATTCACTCTCAAACATGCCCCCTCCATCAGTGCGCATTAATGCCACTGTCCACCTCTTCCAGCCTTACGATTTTTCCTGCCCCCAAATATTTTTTCTGGTCAAAACTAAGTTTGGATTCTTTTATACCAGACACCAGACACTAGCAAATAGCATATAAAAACATCAGTTGATTTAAAAATGTCGACCAGCTACCCTTTGGTCGACCTTATCTGAAATCACCCCGCTATAATTAGCTTGCCCACTCTTCTCTGCCCTCCCTTGTTCCCATCCAGTGCCAATGTCTCCTAGATAACAGTTTGTTTACTAATTTCAGTAGCTAAACTTGGAGCTAAATAGAGATAGCTATACTAGCTTGCCCACTCTTCTCCGCCCTCCCCGCTTGTTCCCTTCCAGTGCCAATGTTTTCTAGGTAGCGAAGCCATAGTACTGGAGTTTTTGTGTCACCTACCAGAGCCCAGTGCAGGAGCTCAAATTGGACACAAGTGCTGTATAAGGAATTGGCTCTGTTCTCATGTCCAGTCGGAGACCCCACGCTGACCTCTGCTATACTTCGTTTCACGATAACTCGACGAACCGTGGAGGCTGTGGCCCCCGTGACCCCAAAAAAGCGTCGGAGCAAAGCACGTGACCACTCGACGGTCAACGCAAACGCTCCCATTACGTGGCGTCACGTGCTCATGGGTCGGGGGGGCCGAAGCCTCCACAGTTCGCCAAGTTATCGAGAAACGGAGTATAGATGACATAAAGACCAAAGCACTATGGCTTTCTTATCTAGACATTGCCCAACATTATTACTACAGTTCGGTGTGTGCAACTGGTGTGTGCAGCACTTGCTCGTGCATTTTCCACAGGGACTGTGGTCAGGAGCCGTCTGCATGAACTTCTGCAATCGGATGCTGTCCTTCATCAAGAAGTGCGTCACGGAGGACGACCCCAAGTGAGTGAGGCACCGGTCGCAGTTTCGGTGTCCCGCCCGATGAGTGTTGTTGCCACCTACCCGTCTGCTTCAAAAAACAGCTGCAAAAAAAAAAGTACTTTGTTTTTTTTTTTTTGCGTTACATCCTGCGTGCCAATGATTATTTGACGTGCGGAGTGCCTTCAAGAAAAGCAAAATGAGATGCGAGAAATTATCTCTTGTTGTGGAGTCCTGGGTGCGGTTGCTGGGACAATATTTGAGGACTTCAAATTTTTTAAGCTGTCTATTTTGAGAGATTGTTGGTACATTGATATAAGAATAGGATGGCTTGTTACCTTTATACACTGTGTGCATATATAATTGCTGAGAAATTTTTCCCCCAGCGTTGAATAGTGGTTTGTTCATAATGACAAGAACCGTATACCGCAAAATCCCGAGCAAGCGCCCACTAAAAATTTTGAGATAATCGTGTAAAAGTGGGGGATGGGTGAGGTGTCCTTAGGTTTGCACATCTCAATTGCTTTGTGTGGTGCAGAAATGGATCATCTGAATGGCCAACTAAGTTATATTAGCTGTACATAAAGTTTGCTAGTAATTGTGTTGTGTGTATGTTTATACAGCCAGAAGTTAGTCTGCCTCAACGGGCGACTTGTCTCTTAGCTGTAGATGAGCAATGTAGTCAGCGCAGTACGACCACTAGCCTGGGGTCTTCAATGTGTACCACGCAGTAGTGGCGCACAACCGCATGCCGGTACAATGCTCATCCAGATTGAAACGGGCAAAAGTGGGGATTGAACCCAGGATTCCTGGGTTCCACGGCGTGAGCTTTCGCTCTGCGTTATTAGTAGAGTTTGGTGGCCGAGCACGTTAATGCGCCGACGCTCGACATCTGTCAGAGTTCAAAGCCGGTGATGTAGACTGGGACATCACAAGTTAAATTCCTACTTTTGCCAGTCTTGATAGGCCTGTTTGTGCAATCACTACCGAGCAATGCATGGGAGCTCCTCCGAAACGCGGATGGTCGCATTCTGATTAAGGTTTTTGCCATACATTAAGCCCAGTCCATTCTGTAGAATACCTTCATAATACTCTAAAAATACCTTCAGAATACTCTATCAGTCTTTCTTGGCAATCTGATTGTTTTTGAGAACTTACGAGCTCCTCTTCCTTACCTCTGCTGTCTGCTCTTCTGCGCTTCACCGAACCATAGTAGCAGCACAAGGGTTGTGAACGTTGCAATAGCTTCTACGCCGATTCATATGGGACTCTTTGTGAACTGCGTCATGCTCTTTGCAGGTGGCCGTGGCAAGTGTCGATGGGAGGGGTTGGGGGGGTTATTCCCCCATTTCAGGACAGAGTAACTGCTAGGGTGACTCTATGTCCCTCTCTTTAGGAGAGGCCATTCTTTAAAGTTTCCTGGTGGCGACGGCACGTACGTGCAGAAAAAATTTGAAACGAATTAGCCGTTAACCAGGGTTCTCCCCCGCAGTAGGCAGCAGTGGTTTTGCCGCCCATTAGTCTGGCCGACTGGCCATCTTCTACGTTCAGCCTGCCTCTATATTCTGCTTCCGCCGGACAAGAAAATGCCGATTTCGAAAATGCATGACCCCCCTGATTGTCGTGTTTGGCAGACTTGTATGGCCAAAGTGTCTAGCGACCGGGAAAACTGGAGGGAAATTTTAATTACTGGGAAAAAGGGAATTGTCAGGGATATTGTCAAAAAACGAGGCCAGTCAGGGAAAATGAGTCAGAAACGCCATCGAGTGCCCTGAGCAAAGATTTGAGGACTTAGGGGCAGAAAAAGAGGCAATAAACTCTGCTTAGAGCGGAGCGCAGGCTCTGCTCACCCGATGTAGGGTATGCTACCCGATGCAAAGGGAACAGCCGACAAAGCCGGTCCAAGCCTTGGATTAGATTGGGTTGAGGGCGTGACACTAGGGTAGATCCAGTTAGAGCTACTAGATTTAGTAACAAATAGAAAAGCCGTAGACCCCAATCCAATCCAAGCCTTAAGCCGAAAGTATCCGAAAGTGTGCATCTGGTGGCCATGCTGCCATTCAGTTATTGACGTGTGTAGTTGAGCGTCGTGTTTCCATCATGTTTTGCGGAAGTGGCCTCTTCACTGACGATGTCGGCGGCAAGGAAGGGCTCGTTTAATTAATCCGGACTGGACGAACCCGAATATTTCGGAATATGGAAGTTGGATTAAGCCCGCGCAAAATGATCCTCACAGTGCTCAATGCCTTGTGTTGTAATGGTCTTATATATTTAACCTGCCTCTACGGTGGTCAGGGAATTTCAAAATAACAATTTGCTAGACACCCTGATGGCATTCCACAACAGAACTGCATAACCCTCACAAACAAAATTGCTGCTGTGCGGCAGAGAAAGTGCCGAGAACACCAAAAGTTGCAGCATTTTCCGCCTCCTCCTCCTCCGCCCCCTCCTCCTCCTCCTAACACCCTGGAAATTGTCAGATGTCCACATCTCAAAAATCGTTCAGCCTTTCCACTCTCGTGAAGAAGGAAGACCAGCAGAGCTGTACTCGATACACTGTGTGCTTCTTCTTCGTCGTTGTCTGTTTTTCGCGCTGTTTCCTACGATGAATTCCCACCAACGCGCCCAACTATCCATTCTTCTATTATAACTGGAAAGGTTGCCGCCATCTACGAGCGACGGAGGAAACCATGCTGGTTGTGTGCTTGCCGTCGTCGCTTAAAGATGGCGGTAGCTGTCCAGGTAGGTTTGTGTCGACATACGCGGACACGATCCTGGGGAACCTAGCCCTTAACAGCTCCGCTGTAAAAAAATCTACGGAGAACCCTGCCGGTAGCCAAACGTTGCCTTGGCGAAGTCAGTGCCAGGAAGGAGCTCGTGCTGGGAGGTGCTCTTTCACGAGCGCCAGTACAAGAAATTAAAAACGCGCTTTGGGAGCAAAACAGTCAGACGCGATCACCCTAACCAAGACGCACGTGGGGGTGCCCAAAGTTACCCCCGTTGTTCCTCCGACACGACCAGTTCAACTTTCACTTTGCGTGTCCTTTGCAGAGTGGTGCACCTGTTTCGCTTCCTGCCCTCCACGCGCGACGTGGTCTGCACGAGACTCCCAAAGCCGGGAGACTTCCAGATCCTGCCTCCCTGGTACCTCGACTCCTTCGGCCTCTGACCAGCGCCACCTGGAGGCTAGAATTGCAGCACTGCGATTGTGTCCAGTGCTCCGTGTTGGTGGGTCCTGCAAAAACCCAGTTGCAGCGTTCCGGCCAAGCAAGTCCAAAGTGCTGTCTGAAGACACTACCGCGCGGCACCTGCATCGTGGCTACAAGGACAACGAAAGATGCAGCGCGCCGGTTTTTTCGTCTCGCCTCAGCACGTTCACCGCAAAAACGATCGTTGGCGCGTCGGTTGTAGCGTGTTGCAACCTATTGGTGGGTCAGCCAAAGTCCTATTGCTGCATGTTGGGAGTCCTAGCTTTGTTGGACATTCTTCGTGCACAGCACGATAAATGGCAGTTTTGGAGCTGCATGGCATGAGCCAGGCGATCGTACGTTCGGAATTCAGAAATAACAGAGGTGAGCAGTTTTCATGCTGACAACAAAGCGAGGCTCCGAGACACTGAGAAAATTAACTGCAGCGAAATTGCCAGTCATCTTTCGTCGCAGTTGTCTACACTGCACTGTCGCAATGCACGAGAGTGCAGGTTTGATTTTTCTCGCTGGACAACGGCAGGTTTCACAAAAATATAAATCTGCAATCAATAATCGTCCAAAGTAGCCCCTGGAACACGAAGATGGGAACCTCTGACTTGTCTCACTGTAACTGTGTTTGCAACACCGCAGTGAAGCATGTGGCAATGTTCCCACCCTGATCGTTCATAGCCACTCCCAACCTTTGTCGATTAGGGCGCTACCTCTAGCTCTCTTTTTTCTGGCACAAAGCAGTGTCCAGGCTGCGAGGGTTCTGCTCACGGTTCCCGCCTCTTTTGGCAGAGGGCAAAACATTCTACAGCGAGGAAATTGGAAAAAAAAGTGATAGCTTGATAGACTTAGCCACACTTTTGCCGGGTGCATTTCGACTGCCCTAACAGCATGCAGAGATGAAGCATTGTTTCTGGAAGTTCGGTACACAAAGAGAGCAACACCGAAACACCTTTGAAGATGCAACTTTTATGCCCATGGTCCGTCGCGGAACAGGGAGACCTGTGGGAGAGGAATCTCGAAGCATGGTGAAGGGCAAGTGTAGCTTTACACGGAAGGGGCATTTCGAGGCGAATAATTTGGGCGGAAATTTTAAGGGTCACTTGTACTCTAATAAATCGGAAGTCTGCAACTCTCACGTTTGGGCTGGGATAGAGACTGATTCACCATTTTGCTGCCACAAACTTTTGAAAGTTTAATGCATTGAACCAACTTGTTTAAGGCACACTTGATGGTTGTTTGCACATCAGATTGAATATGTTTCTTAGATGTACTTACATCTCCGCTTGATAACTGCTGGGGTTGTTTCATAGAAAGCTTTCCGTTTCCACCCTGAATGGCTTGGTTCTGTTTTCTACCCTCACAGAGATGTGCTGTACAAACAAGAAATTTTCAGCATTGCTTTAAATTAGTTTTGCTTCTGCAACGGGCACAATGTAAATAGCAGTACTAATAATTTACTCAAATTATTTAATGACATTCGAGGCTCAGCTTTTTATACCACGCACTCTAGCGGAAGGAAAATGAATCTGCCGATTTTGCGTAGCAGAAAAGAATTCATTACACATTTCATTTCCCATGTGGGGAGGCACCAACAGTACTATAGTACTACATACGCCAGTGAGAGAGTCCTAAACTGCGCAGTCTTATTTGTCCGTACACACCACTGTTTTTGTGGCAACCTGACCCATCCCCACAGAACTCCGGTTGCTGGAGTTTCATTGGGACCTGCCTCTTTTCCTCTTTGACGATGCCTCCAGCACGGGAAGCAAAATGCCTCACGAATGTCTTCCGTTGCATGAAGTCCACACGTATACATATTTTTCTCGTGGTATCTCTCTGCTTTAGCAGTGTTTTCGAGCTTTAGCAGACGACTTATTTATGGTTTAATCCATCTTCACTTGTTTCTGGCCAGTCGTTTCGGTATCTCGTGTCGGCACATTGGCCTGCATAAATGTTTTTCTTCGTTCCGCGCACCGCAATTTTCCGTAGGGATGTACCCAGGTGGTGGTTGTGTCTTGCCCGCCTTCCAAGATGGAACACGCTTAGGCTTAGGTATCGTTCGATATGCTGAGAGAGGCCTTTGTCCGTACATTGTTCCCGACTGCTCTTTGGCACGTGCACAACTGGTTGTGTTTACGGAGAATTTTCAAACGACTGCGCTTATTCCAGATGCAACGCCCCGTGCACGAAGTCAAAGACACTGAAGGTTACTGCGTATCTGAATGAGCCACAGCGAACAAATGATCGGATATCTAGCATTGCAATCAGTGCAACTTCAATCCGAAAACTGCCTTTGCTGTTTGTCACAAAGCTGTGAAGCTGCCTTGCTCCGTATGGTTTTTCTGGCTTTCTCCCTTTTTTGTGCTCACATGACTTGCTGTTTGTATGGTTGGTTCCTTGGCTTCCTCTCGACAACATGGAGAAAATAAAGGTTTGATTGAAAGATTCAAGCACATGCAGTTGTGTGTGTCACGAGCAGGAGATAAAAATTGTTATTTGCTCACAAACGAGGGTCTCGTTAAGCCTGCTTTTTTTCAGATAACGAAGATGGCCCGAGCCTCCGAGGAGTTTATTTTTAGTAAACTCTGGCCGACTTTCCTTGCACAAAAATGCAGGGCTAGCTTTTAAAAAAATATTGTAGCTATTTTACAATATGAGTGCCTCAAGGTAATTTAGAAATGATACATAGACATATCCAGGGCTCTTACAGGTTCATAGGGATAATTTCATCCACCATTTTGTACTTATGACCTGTCTTGCACATGCCAAAGGCAAGCATTCCAAGGATTCACATGGCACTCTAAAATGTGTACTGCACAGAGGCTTATAGGTCTCGTCACGGTGACATCAAACAGAATCGCAGATTAATGTCATGTCGATACACCTCAGAACCTTTTCCGGTCACTTCTGAATAGGGATGCCGCGAACTTTTTTCGAACCGAAGTTTCGATGATCGAATCAAGCGATTCGAAAGGTTCGAAAATTTTCGAACTTTCTATATCATAAAATTCGACGGGAGTCGAATTTTCAAACTTTTTAAACTAAGAAGTTTGACGCTTTTCGAACCGTCGAACTTATTAGGCTAAAAGATTCGATCCTTTTTGAACTTATCACGCTCAAAACTTCTATGCTTGTCGAACTTTCGAACTTGATGCATCAAAAAATTTGATAATTTTCGAACTTTCGAACTTCTTGCACTAAAAAGTTTGAAGCATTTCGAACTTTCGAACTTCCTACGCTAAAGAATTCGACAATTTTCGAACTTTCGAACTTCTTTATCAAGAGAATTCGAAAGGTTTCGAATTCTGAAAAGTCAAAAGTTCGACGAACTTCGAAATTTTAGGGTTAAAGTTCGACGTTCGTCGAACTTCGAAAGATCGGCGGGCGGTTTCGTTTGAATTCAAGTAGTGCGGCACATTCGTAATTTGTTTTTTCTCTCGATTTTTTACATGCGGTGCTGCGTTCCTTACGAAAGACGATGCCGTTTATTTAAATGTTCTGGAATGCTTAGTTTTAAAGAAATAAATTTCTGAAGAGGCGAGGAAGGACGACGGGTTTTTGACGATTGTCGTTTGTGCCATATTTGAAGCGCGCTATAGCCGAAGCTATCTATGGTAGAGGTGTTAAAATTTTAAGAATGATCTATGTATAGCCTAGGTAAGTGTCGTCTTAAGATGCGATTATTGTTATTCAAGGTGAGTCTCGAAGAAATGTCCAAACATGTATCTACTTGCCATTATGCCCTAAACTTGGTATTTATTTTCGTCTAGGTTGTTTGAGGTATCGCATTTAAATTAACACCACAGACAGTACATATCACTGCTATCTGCAGAATACAAAATAATGTATTTATTGTTTTTTCACGTTGAGGAATAACTTAACTCATGGGAGAAGATTTTGAATATATTGTTCCAAAAAAATAAAGAAAACATTTTTTTTTTTTTTTCGTTTCACGTTCCTGGGACGTGTTTCTTTTACCCTGTGCACATGAGAAACTTGTTTCGAAGTTCTGAGCCTCTGAATATGCAAGAATACGACACTTCCGGCGAATTCTTGATAGTTTTTTTTTCAGCTTTTTATCCCCGCATTTATTTGTTTTATTAATGGCACAATTATTTATGTCTAAAAGGCATAGCTTTGAAGTGACAAGTAGTGCCTTCTGACGAGTTTCCGACAATGACTATATATATCTACGCTATCTTTTATGCAGTGAAGAGCGACAGTAGTTAAACATACATATGTATAAATAATTTCAGATTAAAATAAGCTCCACCACGCCCTCTTTCCCCGTATTGTTTTCTTTAACAGTCCGAAATATCCGGAAGGGAAGGGTGGAAAGGGGGGCTGGAGCTCCCCCCCCGTGTTTCCTCTTCCGACGCCACTTGTATGGTAGAACGCTTCTCGTCCTCGAGTTGTGTCGGCTTCTGTGCTTTTTGCGAGGCGATTCCTCCGTCCCGGAAAATAAACCTCCAGGACAATTACAAACTTAACTTACAATATGCCAGCGTCACTCAGGGGTTTCTCTGAGCCTCAACCTCCCGCCCACCCCTGGCCGTTTCGAACTGGATGAGTATCGTAAAACAGTGCGTTCGTGTGATCACTACCGCGTAATGCACGTTAAAGACCCCCCCCCCCCCCTCCCAGGCTGGCGGCCGCAATTGCTGTTCTATGGTCACACGCCACTCTGCACTGGCAAATATTCCAGCACATTCGGGACACTCGTTTTCTCATTTAATTGCCTGACCAACTTCGCGGAGTCTGAATATCACACCCTAACTTTTCTAAACCTGATTTCTTGAAAACCAGCGAGTCGTGAAAACATTATTTGAAACTGATACTGTGGAGGAACATGAAAACCGGACTTCGAACTTTGAAAACTTGGACTTAAAATAAATTCGAAATCTTCGAAGTTTTTTTTTCGAGTTTAGCGTTAAAAGAGAATCGAAACCTTCGAACTTATGTAGAAAAAAACCGAAATCATTCGAATTGTTCGAACTTTATGTCTATTAAAATTCGAAGTGTTTCGAATTTTATATCCAAAGAATTTCGAAATCTTCGATTTTTCGAACCTCAGATCCCAAGAAATTCGACTTTTTCGAATATCTAGAATTTCAAGTAAGGAGAGTTCGAAATCTTCGAATTTATCGAACCTGAAGTAAAAAATTATTCGAAATATTCAAACTCGAAATTTTAGAAACCGTGAAAGCTTCGAACTTTTCGATTTCGAAACTCCACTGTGATTGAAAGTTGCTAATTTTTCGAATTCGAACCTCGGTCGATACGAAAATCTCGATATGTTTCTAATTCGAACCTCAGTTCACTTCGAAAATATCGAAACCTTTCGAAATCGAACCTAAGGTGGTTCGCGACATCCCTACTTCTGAAGCTCTAAAGCACTTAGTTAACAGCTGTTTTATTTTAGATTCCTCTTGTTGCATTTGCATTTCTCTGCAATAGACTTTTTAATGACATTTGTTGTCAAATCTGTGCTTCAGCAGTTACAGAAGACATTTTTAAATTAAAGCAGTCCCTAATCAGAGATGCACAAACTTTTTACCTCGACACTTTAAACAATAAATCAAACAAGGAAGATGGCAAGTCGGAAATTTTTTCGATATGGTATTGACATTTTGTTATGTGGCAACTTTCCATAAATCTCATGACCCGATTGCTCATTAATATTTTCCACATTCCTTAGTGGAATATACGATGGGTGTGCATGAAACATCACTCTAGGGTAGGGTGCTTCTGCCCAAGACTTTCATGCTGTAGGAAAACGATACTGCTTAGAATGCAAATGTGCAAGATGCAAACGTTTCGGCTTGCACAAGTGGAGCCCACTTTTATGGACATTGCGACAGCCAACGGAACCCTTTGAGCAAGATGTTACGCTGTTCGTGCACGTCAAATGTGAGCAAGATATTTAGCTACGGTACCGGCACAATAACCTTGAAGCAGATTAGCATTTGCACAGGCGGACACCTCACTTCTTAGCAGACGCCCTTGCCATTATCGTAGCACCAGCTGAACAGCTACCATGTTAGAGGAACCTACTGGAGTTAACCATATAGTTAAGGCTGGTTCACACTTGACAGTGCTTACGAGCGAGCACCATAAAACCTTTCGAGATCCTTTGCAAGGAAACGCACAGTGTTGGGAGGCTGTGGAATACTGGCATTTCCTTTTTTTCAAATAGTGCTCACATTCAATCTCGCAAATGCTGCGAAACCTTCGCTCTAGTGAAATGCCGCAAAACCTTCACTTTATGGAAATGCCGCAAACCATCGCTCTAGTGAAATTCCGCGAAACATTCGCTCCAGTGAAATTCCACGAAACCTTCACTCGAATGAAATGCCGTTCTAGGGTCACCCCATTGGTTGTGCCAGCATATTCTCTCGTAGCAAGCGATTGCAAAAACTCGGTCGCAAGTAAACGCAAGCATGTGAATGGGCCTCAACAGCCACGTTAAAAGCTCAAACCGCGACTTGCCATAGGGTACTTGCACGAGACTATGATGCAGTGCCGCTCCTGGCTTAAAAAAATCTGCCGAAATCAGTGTCGGCGACGTTTGTCTGCTTTCGTCCCATGTTCGCTACATCTTTTCATGTGCAGAAGCACGATTTTCCGGATTGCTCGAGTTCTTTCGCATCGCAATCGACTGCGCCAGCCAAGGTGGTCGGGTACATAAAAGAGTACCTGTGACTAGATTTTTGGGCATACTGGTCTTTATTCAACTACAAGCCGGCACTTGAGAAGTCTGCTCGTCGGCGGGCAAAATGGCCCCTCGCAGATGCCGCCGGGCACCTCCGAAGTAAGAAAATCAAAGCAAGTTTAGGTTTCAGTATCTCAAATATGTGCCCAATTGTACTTCTCGAGTAGAGTTCTCAAATGAGCAGTCTGCTTGCTTCTGCATTTTACCAACGCCAAAGAACATGCTAACGAAGAATCGCTTACATGCCATTAAAATAGGGAAAACAGCAAAAGGCCTTACCGGCAGGGCCATAGACTCCTTATTGACGTTGGATATCGTAGTTCTCGAGCACTCTGCTTGGTGGTGTGTCGGGAAGTGACGTCTGGTGCAAGCGAGATAATCAAATTTGGGGGCTCTGACTGAATTGGGGGTCTTTTGATATAAAGATGGTAACCATGGCAATTACTAACACTGCAATAGTTCTAAGAAGCTTTTTAGCATTTTTTCAAAAATATTTTTAAGAGTCTTCCTTTTTCCTTTTTTAAATTAAGGGCAACACTAAAGGCCCGTTCACACACTTGCGACCTCTTAGAACCGAGTGCATTGGAACCTCCTAGTATCTCTTACGAGTGGACACACTGGCGCCATCTATTGGGTAGCAGTGTAAACTTGGCGGTCCGGCATATTTTCCTATTTCTTTCGCGCATTATCCTTTCCTTCTTGGCTCGAAAAACTTTTGTCAACAATATAAACGGGCCTTTCTCATAGGTATTACGCACATTTGACCTCGGAAATCCCGCAACACTTTCGCTCTTGTGAAATGCAGTTCCAGGGTCACCGCACAGATGGCGCCAGCGTGTTCTCTCGTCCTAAGAAATTTTAAGAGGTTTCAACAGGTCTTGTCTTTCTCGCTCGTACTCGGTTGCAAGTGTGTGAACGGGCCTTAACCAGACTAAAATAAGGTTCAACCTCCTAAACATCAGGGAAAATCTGATAGACTTGGAAGGCGTGCACGTAAATCCCGAGTCTTGTTCGTGTTCGTTTATGTCGTCGGCACTCTCATTAGTCTCAGGGTTGTCTTAGGTTAACATTGCATCGAAAGCTCCCAGAGTCTGTGTAATGCATCTAGAGGAACAGCTCCGCCATTTTAGGAAGGGCATGAAAGTAGATGTCGGTGGTCCCAGATTGCTGGCGAGCCTTTGATAGACACGAGAAAGCATCAAAATGTAACCTGCAAGGCTAGTACCTTGTCAGTTTAGCTTCATTTTGCAATACAACACCTGCGTGTGCATGCCGTAAAGAAAAACAAAAGCTGACGATAATTGTTGCGCATTTGTTTATACAGCGGGAGGTTAGTCGGCCCCAGTCGGCGTCTGGTATTTGTGATGTAGACGAGACATTTAGCCAGTCCAGTCTGGGGTCTTTAATGTCCATCCAGATTGGGCAGGAGTGGGGATTGAACCCTCAGTTCCAAAGCGCGAACTTCTGCTCTATGCGCTACAAGCGGCGGAGCGCCAACACACTTGGCCACCAATCCACCTAGAAGTTGACAAGCAGTTGGAAAACTTAAAAGCATCGCTGCAAAACGAACACGCCTAACCTTTCGTCCACTTTCTCTTTATGGTCCTCCGCCACCCTCTTTCTCCTTTGTTTTCTTTTATAACCACCGACGTTGGCACTTACAATTTCCCACCCTGGGAAACTCTGATTTGAGGCAGACTTGAGTCAGTGCGGCGTGTGATTTCGAGCAGAGTGAGGGGAGACAGAGTGCACAGGTCGTCTTTATTGGAGAGGTCACGGCTTGCCCGTGCGGCTGGCCTGGGCTGCCGCTGCCTGCTGGGCGGCTTTCTTGCTGCGCACAAGCTCCACCAGGTCCTGGCAACAGAGAAACAATCGATTGGAGTTGAGCAAGCACTGGAAAAATATGTTAACTCGCAAAAAGTGTTTCCTATTCAATTCGATTCGCAGCACATGCTTATTGTTCAGTCTATTCGAGTTTTGCAAATATTTGAAAATATGATTATACTATCTTCAGAATTACCAGATTTCTAGTGGCAAGCTTCACCAATTTGCACCAGTGCACGCACAGCAAGCTTCACCAGCCTGCACTGCGGCTCTAATCTGGACATTTGACGAAAAGGTCTGCGAGGAATTCAGATGCCGTGATTGGCCGACGCCGCGCTTGACCTTGGCACTCCAATCGCAGCGGTCGAATTCCTCGCCAGCTTTTTTGCCAAGTGTCCAGTTTAGAGCCCCAAGTGAGCACACATGAAGCTTCACTGCCTCGTGACAGCACTCGTGCATCAAGCTTTGCTGCAACAGAGCTTTTACCAAATTACCCAAGCATCAGGAGATTGCTGGGAATGTAGGTACACGCATTGCATGTGCTCACCTTATCTGTATAAAAGATTCGAAGTAAATAAAATAATGTGTCGATGCACATGCAAAGTGCCATTTGTTTTGTGTTTTTACTTGAGAACAATTACTGCAGCAGAGGGCAGGACACAGCATGTGTAAGTAGTACACTTGTGCACGCTCCTTGGTGCTTCCGTAATTTAGCAAAATGTCCATTTGCACCAGTGCTATTGCTTGGTGCTCTCGCACCAAGCTTTGCCGTTTTGCACTAGTGTTGCCACATCAAGCTATACTTCTGTGCACTGGTGCACATGTGTCAGGCTTTGCTGCTTTACACTGGTGTGCTCGGCTAAACAGTTGACACTCGGCTGGCTCGATGGGCTCGGAAACTTTGCTCACTATTTTTAGGTCCCCTTCTTTGGGGTTGCAGTGACACAGGGCCTAACTGCAAAAATGAGGCTGTGTTTTTCGACCTGCACAGACTAATCATGCATCGCAGAAAGCTGGAACACTGTGAATGTGAGGCTAGCAGCGGTGTGGAATACAAAACTTAAGAATGTGATGGAACCTAGAGCAAAAAGGAAAACAGAAAAACAATATTTCTCTGAGCCAAAGTCCACCTATGGCTAATATTCGTGACACTAAGGAATGGCACTGTGGCATTTCCGGCATTTATTTCATTAAAAAAAAAACTGTGAGTACGAAAAAACAACAACACGGTTTTTTTTTTTCTCGATGGCAAGTCTTTTCACTGAAATGAATGCCACGGGCACCCACATGCCACTTCTTGGTTCGAAGAAAATTATGCCCAGGTGAACGTCCCCTAAAAGAGAAATTTTGTTTTCTCCATATTTTTCGCTTATGTAGCGTAAAGTTCTCAAAATTTCACAAACTACTATCACAGCTGCTAGCATTACATTCACGTGGAGTTCCAGCTTTTCATGATGCATAGGTAGTTAATGCCCGGAACAAATCTCCGACCGGTGTTTCTACTGCATCTTCGTTTTCTCCACCCAGTTTCCACTTGGCAACGTTGCGATTGAGGGTCGGAGCATCGCAGGCGCTGGCCCTCGGAATCGAACACCCGTGTTTGGCGGCCGAGGCGTCGACGCACTGCCGGTTGTGGCTCGCTCTGCAGACGGCCCCTCGACAAAAACCCCGGCAATCGAAGAAAAGCAGGCGCTCATGCTCGCTCGTTTGCCTCCACAATTTATCGTAGGGAGATCAAACACTCTCAAGGTGCCATTTTGCACACTCCACCGCGCAGGAGGGACGTTAAGCTGACACGTCTCACATGACAAGGCCGCAGTGCTGGATTTTCTGAGCCACCCACCGGACACAGATTGGACCCGAGTGCTGCACCGGTGACTGGCCAGAACTTGCTAGTGGTACAAATAAGCCACGCTCCAAATACTGGCACTACGTCAACCGACTATATATCGTGAGCTGCACCGTCTCGGGTGCTTGGTGCATGGCGGGCACAGTCGGCGACAGTCGCCATTCGAAAACGCATCTTCCTGAACTTCAGACGCGGTGTCGGGAAGCACAGGCATTGTTGTTTTGCTCCGTCGTGAACTCTTTATAATGTTTTTGGAGGACACTAAAGCGTTTGCTCCGATTTCGAATAACCTGCAACAATTATTTTAAACACAAGGTGGCTTTAAGCGTGGTTACTCCGAAGCGTAGCTCACTCAGCTCTAAAATTGCATTCAATCGACGAGTAGGCGACATAAAAAATCTAGCACCATTGCCTCGTTATCGAGGAGCCATTGGATAAACGATCGCCTCATCCGACGGAGTGGTCCGCGAGTGGTCCTCACCTTGTACCGCCGCATGCAGTCCTTCTTGGAGCGGTTGGGCACGCACTCCGCGATCCGGTCCCAGCGGTCCGCGGTGCTGCTCGGGAACGTCTTGAGGGCCTGCTCCAGGAGGCGCTGCTCCTCCGCCGTCCACGTGCTGCCGGCCTCGGGCCCTGCTCGGCGACACGCCACTCTCTTTTGTATGTCCGTGCGACGGTTACAGGGCATCGCCGGTCTCGCCAAACTGATCCAAAAAGCAATTCGTCCACCACTTCGCTTCGGAAGAATTAGAGTGACAAGGGATGGAGACGGACAAACACTATCTTTGGTAGGTTTTGAAAGAGTGGTTGTCCATCTTCCTTCCCAAATTTTTTGCTCTTTCCAACCGAAGTAGTACTTTCAATAATGTCTCAATGGCACGGTACATGTGAGGTGACCAGACATCCCATTTTGGCCGGGACAGTCCCGTTTTATAGGTCAATTTCTGCCGTCCCGTCATTTACTTCTGAATAAGGCCTTGCGTCCCGTTTTTGTGGCGTGCGTAATTGCGAAATGAGTGCTAAAGCGAGAAGAAATCTAAAACAATACGTAATACATTTTAATAAAATAAACATACAGTCAAATCTCGTTAATTCAAACTAACATGCAGGTCCCATTATATGCGTCTCTATGGGACGAAACTCCCGGTAATTCAAACTTCGCCTTATTCAAACAAGTGTTCAGTCCCCCTTGAGTTTGAATTAACGAGATTCGACCGTATTATAAAAATGTTACCTCCCATAAACCTCCCATGAAGTAAGTTTGGAACTCTTTCTGTGGTTGCATGTCCATACATTCTGACCACACAGACGTATGTTCGGGGCACTTTTCCATATTACTATCTTTAGCACACTTCGGTTCTGTTTAAAAATGAAGAAAGGTGCCAGTGTACTCAACTAAACTACCGTAAAATACCGAGCAAGTGCCCACTCAAAATTATGGGATAATCGCGGAAAACTCGGGGATGGGCACTTGTTAGGTCCGAGAGCAAAAACGCAGAAGGATCGCATAGTCGGGTGGGCCCTCGCTCGGCCCGACCGCCGAATTCAAAATGGTGGCCGTTTTATGCACTTGGAAAAGGGCCGTCATTCGCCGAGCGTGCGAACGTACAAAAGCAGAGAAACCTTGCAGAAGCATGGATATGAACAGTTTATTGAGAGAAATGAAAAAAAAAAAGAAAGAAGCACTAATGAACTCTAGTCTTCGTCAGTGAAGCCGTCGAAAGACTCTTCTGAGTCGGAACAAAACATTAGGTCCACACACGCGTCAGCAAGGGCACCGCGGTCATGGGGCACCGATGGCGATCCAACCCATGGAGCAGTTCGTATTTTGTTGCAGGAGCAGTTTGTATTTTGAGTCCCACTCGCGCACTCTTTTACGGTCAATCTTGAATTCACGCTATGTCCGGCTTACATTCTTTTCGTGGCGCCTATGCCATTCAACAACTTCGACTTTCCTAGCAACCGTATACGAGTGCATCGTCCAAACAAGCGAACCGAGCGAACGCAAGCAATGAAGCGCGATGAACACGGAACTAACCGAACCACCGAACAACAAGCGGAAGCGGAGGGGCAGAGGCACACGGGCACACGGCACGTGTGCAGCACACGCACTAAGCTCTGTGCGGCTTTCCATTCGCTAGATCCTCCATTCCAACGTAGTGTATCTTCACTGCTTCACTCTTGCCACCGTGCCCTTGCCTCTCTTCCTTTGTACACCAGCTCGCCTGTATCTTTTGTTATTTCTGCCATTTGACCTTCGATAAAGTGAACTCCTCTAGTTCACTTTAACCTCGATTCCCGTGGCGCCGGAGTGTTGCCGTGTTGCGCCGGAGCCCTTCGCCCGATTCCCGCGGCGCCCTTCGCCCGCGCTGTCGTGACTCTAACTAATGCCGGTCGCTTCAACTTCAGGAGATAACGGCCGTCCGCGGCGACTGGGCGCTTGCCATGTCCTTCGCATATTTTTTGAAA
Source organism: Ixodes persulcatus (assembly GCA_013358835.2). Lineage (NCBI taxonomy): Eukaryota > Metazoa > Arthropoda > Arachnida > Ixodida > Ixodidae > Ixodes > Ixodes persulcatus. Next base: position 128,766 of record JABSTQ010009459.1, read on the forward strand.
TTTGCCTAAAATGGGGGGTGGGCGGTTGATGTGTCCTCTGTTTGTTTTTGAAATCCTTCAAAAATAGGGGGTGGGCTCTTAATGTGACATGGGCCCATGCTCGGTATTTTACGGTATCTTCAGAAAAGTGTGCGTTTGTACACTCTTCCAATTTGTACAAGGAACTGAATACTGTATTTACTCGCATAATAAATGCCCCCCCCCCCCCCCCCCCCCCCCCCCCCCCCCCAAACGGGTACCAATATTTGGACTTTTTTTTTTCCCTCGTGTAATGAGCGCACCTTCAATTTTCGGCTCCGCGAGTCTAAAATTGCGTACAGTTTAGCTAGCCACCAAGCCAATTTATTTTTGCCGCCAAGCGGTCAGGTCAAGTCAAGCTAAGCCAAGCCACTCTTATAACTGCAAGTGTGTAGTTGCAGAAATGATCAACCATAAAACCGAGCGGCGTGCACACTTGACGAAGCCTGGGTCGAGGAATTGCCCAGTAGCGGACATTCTTCGCCTAGCGATGCATTGATGTCAACAAACACGTCGTCGTCTGTGGTCCGCTTTCGGACAGTGAAATCGTGAAACGGTTAGGCCTAAGAACGGTCGCGGTAGGGCGCTTTTCCTTCGGCAAAAGGTACACCGAAAGCGCCCTCAAAAAGGTTCGCAATTTATAAAGCATGGTTACTGTGGCGCTCCCCCGACCAGCCGTGGGTGCGCCTCCATCAGTGGAAACGTGCCACAGTACCTTGCCGTGTGGCACAGAGACGTTACATCTCTGTGCTCTACAATACGCGCGGATTCCGAATGATTTTATAATAACCCGTTTCGAAGAGAGTCTGAGAGGTACACATACGGATAAGACTCCTCTTTTTCTCCGCGAGCGAAGCTATTGCTTGCAACTCGCAGACAAGCGCCCTTTGTCGACCACTTCACCTGGAAGAAAATTCTCCCCAAAAAGGGCGTGTCGCAGTCTTTGAACACGCTTTTAACGAGGAAATAAGCTATGTACGATCGTGATTTCGGGTTTGTTGGGATGCTTAGAGCGTCTAGATTGAATTGTCACCACAAAAGGACAATCTCAGAATCGACTTCAGTGCCCCTCCCACGAAACAAATTTTGGACTGGAATAAATCAATTTATATTGGGATGTTACTAATAGCACATCGTTCAGTAGGCCAAAAGAAAAAAGGTAGAAAGTCAAACGCCTGACTTTCGGTACGAACATTTTAAAACAGCGGACTATTTCGTACCTCCTTCCCTTCGTAAGCTCTCTGCCTTTTCACTGTGATACATCCGCAGTCCTTGCAGCGCGTCACCGGGACCCCGCAGAGCGTCACCGGGCCCAAACGCACGTCACACGACACCGGATCTCACTTATTCCCTTCACCCCTACGCTGACATTGTGGTGGAAGGTATGCGCTTGCCAAATTAATCAGCCGTCTCCCTTTCATCGCCTGACCTCATTCTCTGTGCGTGGGTATGCGCGAGAGAGCGTGATCACGTGGCAAAGGTGTGGCTGGCCCAACGAGCACGTGCTTCCACAGCACTGTCAGCTTCGGGGTGAACGGGGTGGGGAAAACAACTTTTGCCTGAATTTTGAGCGACGGGCTAATCTTCTATACTTCGTTTCACCTTATGTGCGAGCGAAGGCAAAACTGGAAGCACGAGCACGGAAGCTCCGTGCATTCAGGCTTTGCTCGAGCGCGCGAGCTGGGGAGAAATGCAAAAAGCGCTGGTCTCGCGCTTCTAGCTTTGGCTTCGCTCGCAGATAAAGTGAAACGAAGTATAGGGGGAGAATGGCTGTGTCCGGCTACACAAACGAGAGTCCGAGCAAGAGGAAACTCCCCCCTTTCCGTCTTTTTGAACTGTTCGGTAGAATGCGTGATGTACGAGTTGAGGAGGAAAGCTAAACAAAAAAAAGTTGGAAAAGCGTTTCATGACTCCTTTAAGGGGAGACCCTCATCGCAAAACAAAAAAATACAAGGTATTTTGTTTACATTTTTTTTCTCAATTTACAAGTTGAAAAAACATGTATATTGTAAGTGTTTCACTCAGGAGATGCACATTTATATGGTTATATTGATTCAAAGTTTCATATCCAGGATGTTTGTGAGCATGTTTTAAAAAGCTTTTCCTGTTTTCTAAAAATCTATCTTCTTGTCACAACACAAAAGTTTTTTTTCCCTTTTTCGGGGGGTCTTAATACTACATAAATCAGCGAGTGCGACAAGACTTCCATTTCTGAGAAATATTAACAACAAATTTTCTGAGTGGCCAAGATTTTAATGATTCATTCCTCATTACTAGCATCCATTTTTTATAATATTTTCGATACTGTGATAACATTTTTTTAGAATGACGCTAAAATTTTGAGGATGGCTTTGTTGCACTCTCTACCTTTTGTAAAACATACTGACATACCTTGTGCAATATTTTTTGTAAAAAAAAAAATATTGGACAAAGTATGTGCACAAAGTATTGTTATTGTAAAACAAATTTTGGCAGAAACGTTTGTGTGAAGTTGCGGTTTTCTTGAAAACTATGATAGGAAAATTGAGCTTATGTTTGTGCTTAGCACATGACCTGGCTGGAAAACTTAATATAAACAAGATCAAATTAAAGCTAAATGTTCAAGACCAGGGTCTCCCCTTAAAACCCCATTTCGTTAGAAAATCTATTACGGGAAATGGCAAGGAACCAGCCGTGCGACAGATTCCATGTTCAAAACAAACAAATGGCAATCGCTCGCTTCTGCCCCATCGAGCTTAGTACAACGGTTCGTCTCTTCTCATTACTGGTGCGTCCTGAGCCCATATTAGACGTAGGAACATCTTTAGGCGCTTCGTATGGAGGGTCACCTAGTCATTACTTTCGAAACAAATCTTGCAGCCCTCCTGCACGCCTTTGTTATTGCGAAGTTTAGTCGTAAATAAAAATGATTTATTTCCAATAATGTGGCTTCATTGCAGAAAGAGGGGGTTGTCTTAGATTCGAGGTAAAATTTGGGTGAATCTGGCAGGCCCAGACGTTTGCTCCGCGCGGTCGACGCAATTCGTCGCAGGGAGAAATGCCGCGTGAAATATTCGGGTTGCGCGGTCCGGCGCCTCCGCGGATGCCGTGCACTCACCGTCGAACCTCTGTGAGGGCACCGATTCGTCCTTGAAGGACACCTCTCCCTTGCCCACCGTGCGCTCGTGCTGCTCGTAGGCCTTGCGGTTGGCCTCTTCTTTCAGCTGCGGGTCTGCAGGTCGGATAGCACTCTGTTATCGTAGCTTGTCCTTGTCGGGGGCTCTCGAGCAATGGCGCGGTTTGTCATGCAACTTGATTACGCATCTCGAGCAAGGCTGGGCAAATGGGGCGAGGGCTACTGGCAGGTTTGAAGACCCTTAAAAAAAATACTAAATTCCCAAACAAACATTTTTGTTTAGCTGCCTGGACGGGACATGTAGGTCACAAAATGAGGCTTCCCAATGAAAAGGAAATTTTCCACAGAATTTTGCGCTAGGAGCGATACACATTATAAGTAAGTGGCAATTCTAAATTCTATTTCGAGACGTCTGCCCTGAAATAGAATGCTTCCGAATCAGTCATGGAGTCTCCAATGTAAATATTACAATAAACTTTCAGGGGGAGGGGAGGGGTTCATTTTGGGACACATCTGTACTACAGTGCAACCAACTTATAACAATAATGAGAAAACCCGAAATTCCAATCGTTATAACTGATTATCGTTGTATTTGGACTAGAAACTGATCATTTTCAGTCAAGAAACTCTAGAAAATGATTGTCATAAGCGGTACATCGTTATAAGTGGTATCGCTATAAATGGGTTGCACTGTATTACCACACTTAAAAAAACATTTTATTGGCCAATGAAAGCAGTTGATTGATTATAGCGCATCAAACGTAATGTTTCCTTTACCAGCAAAATACTTTGTTTTATGTTTACCTATTGGTAATGCTCACCAGCAGCAATCTGGAGACAAACAAGCGGGTACCCCGAAGACAAAGCCCAACAAGGAGCCGCACGGTACCCCACCCGTGACACCACCATGCACTTCCCTCGTAAGACGGTGCAAACGCTCTCACGCCGCCATAAGAGCGTGGCACTGGCCGTCCAACAGTTAGTCAATCGATCAATCGCTCGCTTACCTAGCCTCTGGAGGCTCTTGGCCTTGGCCAACACGTCCCTGGCCGTGCGCTCGGCCACCGACGAATGCTGGTTCAGGAAGGCTGCCACCACCTCCCACCTGCACCCACGGAGCACGTGTTCAGCGGAGCACCCGAGCGCACCGTCTACAGCCACCAGACAAACCGTGCCGGGACTGTCGCCACTCCGTTCCTCGACCGTCCCGCGAGCGCCGCCATTTTGGTGCTCGTGGTGCAGAGCGAGCGTCACCAGCGATAGTTCATAATGAAAAGTTTGCCTTCCCGAGCTTTTGGGCATGGTTTTGAGAAGCTCGGACGACATAGTATTGCTTTGTTGCGGACCGACGTTCACGGGGGAAAGAAAAGTGCCTCCTGCTATTTCAAGCACCAAGCTGGCTGAAGCGCTTTTGCTCTGGAGCGTAGCTTGTTTAGTGACCCTAACGCCGCCAATACCAGGACCTCTCATCCAGCTTCGCAGGGCGGACAATGGTAGTATGGACAATGCTCGTCTGTGCCGCCGTTGCAACACCCGCGTGTGCTAATGCACCCGCGGGCTCCCTGGGTGCATTAGCACATTTGGGAGGGAGGGAGACCCCCCCCCCCCCCTCTTCCCCCAAATGTGCTAAATGTTTTATCAGTTTCTTTTTTAAAGAAAAAATTGATTTACACAAGCCAAAAGGTTTACCGTAATATCCCGAGTCATCGACCATCCCCGAGTCGTCGCCCACCCAACTTTTCGGGCAAATATCGATTTCCGAAAGAACAGCGAGTGATCTCCCACCTTAAGGGGGGAAGGCTGGTCTTTAACTTTTTGTTTTTTTATTTTTCATTTATCATGCTGAAATTTAGTATACTGATGTATTTCTCATCAGCGGCGGTAGCTGTCCAGAGTTTTGTGTCGAGATTTATTTGTCCACGGACACGAAACTGGGGAAACTAGCCCTTGAAATGGTATCAAAGATTGCGACGTGCCCGTCCTTCCGCGATTCAGAGCAGAAGCCAGAGGGTACTGTCAAACACACGACAGCTAGTCGAGGGCAATCGCCTCCCGCACCCTTCTCGCACAGGAAGCGATCGCTTGCACAATAACACCCTCCGATCTCTGCTCCGTATCGCAGAATAACAGGCATGTCACGATCTCCGATCCTATTCTTAAAGGGCAACTCCGCTCAATTCCGAAAAATTTAGGCTTACATGTGATTCCATTTCACAAAGCATTACTAAATAGCTCTACGTCTTTGGATTCGCGAAATGTGGAATATTATTTGTGTAATCATAATTTAAACATCAGCTGATACTGAAACCGAAACCGAAAAGAGGCATGGCCACGTCACGTTGAACCACGTGGTCTTGTGACGTTCGTGGGGGGCGAGGTACAGGACACGCGACGCGGGCAGGTCGCTTCGCATGGCGTGGACGGGGATGGCCCGGAGGAGAGGGGGAAGGGGAGAAGCCGAAAGAGGGGAGGGGGAGCAGAGAAACAGACTGATAAGCGCGCAGGGCAGAGCAAACTAGGGATTCCGCGTTACGGTGATCACGTGGACGCCGTTGAGCCAACACCGGGAGGAGAAACTCGTGACATCATCGTTCAATTTCACTCTGAGAAGTAAAAACAAACAAAACGTGAGAATGACGTAGACATGCCTCTGACGTAGTGGCTCAACGGTGGCCGCTCCAACTCCGAGGCATTGACTGCGCTGATGATTGCGCCTCACGTCGCACGCTAGAGTTGTAAGATTTCGGCGACTTGGCTCATTTGAAAGTTTGGTGGCCAGTTTATTAAATATATAGACGAAATTAGATCGTAATATTTGACATGGGGTCTTCCTATATGATACTGAAGAGGGCTGCATAGTTTTCTAAATATCAAAAATGAAGCGTAGTTGCCCTTTAATTAAGAAATTAGACGTGCATTCGTCTAATCTGGGAGACCACTTTGGGCATCCAGGGGTCCCAACCTGTTGGCGGTGCCGGCCGGGAAGAGGTTGACGGCCTTGACGAGCAGCTGCACGTCGTCGGGGGGCCAGGCCTGGTCCTGGGGGCCTCGCTCCTGCGCCCGGTCCTTCGAGGACGGGGGCCCCGCCAGTAGCTCCAGCTTCTCACGTTCCAGTCGCTCTTCCAGTGCCCGAGCCTGGGGAGGCGCGAGTGAGGCCCCCTAATGAGAACGGCGGCACCCTTCCCCTCTGGCGTGCATGCTTTTATGGCGACGGGAAATTGTATGGCAGTCCTTCGCAAAAACACTCGGTGACGTTGTCGGCTACGTTGTAATCGCTCCCGGCTGTCGCCACCGAGCTGACGAAACGAAAACTTCCGTCCGTCGAGCCAGATTCGAATTGGCACCCCGTGGATAATCGCGATTGCTTCCTCTACCAACCGAGCTATCGACGGGATAAATTTCGGTAAATCACGGGCGGTGTACATTTTAATTCTTTCAACCTTCGACAGCGTGTTGGTGGCTCGTGGGCCTCGAGCATGCATGCATGGCCAGAGCATGGCGTGTTCAAAAGAGACGGCCTGCTGTTCTCACCTCGTCACTGACCGTACACCGACTCGTGTTTATAGACAAACCGGAGCACCCCTTGCAGCACACCATCGGCACCGCACATGCGCGATAGACTGTGGGCAAGAAGCGCCGCGTCCTGCGTCAACAAACAATTGAAATTGTTGATTTTATGTCTTCCTAGCAATGTTTGACTACTTTAGAGGCCCGAGTGAAATTAATGAGGCTCGTTACACCGCAAAATTTTGTGTAAATAATGTGACGTGCAGCGATTCATTCTGCGTGAACGCCGCAAAATGCATGAGCCCGATTTGCACGATGAGATCCTACTCGCTATTTCGAGTCGCGACGTCGCTTGGACTGAAAAAGCGTGTACAGTAGCTGCGACACCCGACGTCGCTGCTGAAGATTGCAAGCAAGATCGCACAGGGGCGGATTTAGGGGGGGGGGGGGGGGGGGGGGCGGCCGCCCCCCCCGAGACGCCAAAAATAAAAATAATTTCAAATTTTTTTTTTTTTTTTTTTTTTTTTAAATATTTGGTTTTGGTGTAGTGATTATTTGGTCAGCAAACTAAATTTGTGCTGTCGAAGCAGGACAGTAAAAGTTCAGAACCTAAGATAGCAGCTTTGCGGCGCGGGCTCGTCCAAAGCGTCTCTCCATCCTGTACGGAGGCGGCGGCTTTGGTATCGAGGCTCCCTGCTCCCTCCGTCTCTCTGTGGAGCCATCCTGTGCCGCTGAATTGGCACCACTGGTTGAAAGGCGAAGAGAGGCGGGAAAAGTCCACTATGACCGCAAGACTCGGCTAAGGGGGTGGAGGGGAGGTTGTTAGGTGTCGACGCCCAGCCTTGTCTCTCGGGGAGCATGGTAATCTCGCTGGCGTCCAACCTTTCTCACGAACAACGCCCGAACCACTCAGTCGGGAAAACTTAACAGGTTTATTTCATAGCGAAATATGTGACCGAAGACGACCGTCTCTCGAACGGTCGGGATTTTTGTGGACACGCGAGGGAGAGGAGGATTCCGTGGGCGGTGCTTTTCCTGAAGCGACCGAGGGCAGTCGGACCAGCGGAGCTCTCCCCCAAGGGGAGCTTAACGTTTGGGAAAGGCGAGACGACGATTATCCCCCACTCTGGAATCCTACGAAGGGGGTGGGAAACAGTTCCAAGGTCTTCGAATTGGCTGATGAACGATCCCTGGATTGTTCCCCCACAGACAGCCGGCGCCGTTTAATCCCCCCTCCCACCACCGTGGCAGAGAAGAATCGGGAAAGCTCGGAACACACACTGTCGCGTTCCACCGCCTCGGCGCCAGCCGCAGGTAGAAGTCCGAAGGGTTGACACGTGACGTGAGGGAGGGGAGTCCTTGAGCGGCGCTTCCCCGGAAGCGACTGACGCCAGCCAGACTGGCAACGCCCCGAGCGTTCGGCTAAGCCTGGGCTAATCCTTCCCCCAAAGTGGTCCTAACGACTAGGAAAATACTTCGGTAAGCTTCCCACGCACTCACACACACATGGAGATGGGACGGGTCATAACAAGGTGTTGTTGAGATGGCGATAGCGAGGCGCGCATACCAAAACTCAACTGGTTTATTTTTGCTTCCCGTCTTGGGCGACGGGCGTTCCCCTCTCCTTGGCTACGTTCTCCCGAAGCGGGAGGGTGGGAAGAACCGGTCTATCGGGAGCGCAGCAAGGTCACGAGGCAGGGCGAGTTCTCTCGAGCGGTGAGCAACGTGGGTCACCACAGTGTACACGCGTGCGTGTGTGGGCTCTGAGTCATGCGCCGCCGGGCCTGAGCGAAGGTACCTCGGGAATGCCAGCGCTCACGTTTCCCAAGTCAGGAACGGTCGGTCAGGCTACTTTGAAGGGGAGTCAGTCGGGTAGCTTAGAGCGCCTAGAACAGTGCAGCTTGAAGATCCGCGAGGGAAACCAAACGTGGACTTCTTTACTGTGTTGCACCATTCATCCCTTCTCCGTCGCAAATCGCTGTTTTTCAGTGACGATTGACTTGGAGCACATGGTGACGCGCACGTTCGAGCTTAGTGGCGGCGCTTTCGACCTGTCGTTCACACGTTCACTCCTGGGCAAAACGGTGATTCGGGTAACGAGAAAGTGCTGTTGACCTCCAGAGACAAAGTGAGCCTAAGGCGGATGAAGTAACCGGGAGTCGAGTTCTGCAGCCGCTACAATGGTGAGTTGCACTTTAGTCCGTAAAATGACGTTGCTCTTTTGACAAATTATAACGAGGCATTTTCTGCACTTCGCTTGCGTATGAGGTGGTTGGTAGCCGTGACGCATGCCGAAAAAGTAATTGAAATAGATAGTAAGGAAAAGAAAAGCTAAATGGAACGTGTGAATTGTTCGTTTCTTTGCCACCATCCGCAGCGACATAAAAAAAACATCGCGCTGCAGACATTAATTGTTTCCTCCTCTTTCTATGCATAAAAATTAGACATAGACTGTGTGCGGCGTTTCTTTCGGTCGATGGATAATCAAAATATTTATGCGAAATTTGCTCACTAAATCTTTTTGTGGGGTGGAAGGACACTGATGGCTTAAGAACTCCCAGCCAACCAGCGTTTGGGACTTGGTATGTTATATTGAGCTAATTTTTGTAATAATTTTTCCTTTGTATTTGTGTACGCAGCCTTTACTACTTTCACCTTCCATTTACACTTCGGCTTGAGACGCATAAGACCGCACAGCTGATATTGGTAATTAGTGCTGAATCAGTCACTCGTGGTATTTATAAATTACGTCACTTATGAATGGGTTCTATCTGTTTAGTAAAACAAGTGTTTTTTACATAGAGTGAAGATGGTCCACCAAAGTCATCCAAGCGGAAAAGTACCACTCTGCATAACTTCTTCCAAGCTGTGCCCAAAAAGATTGTCACTGAGGCAGACATTGCAAGCAACGACTCGAAGCTCACTTTGAAGTCTGATGGCGTGGACGAACAAATCACGATTGAGGCTCTCCCGTCGCCCATGGTCGAGAATTCTGACGGAACTACCCCACTAGCCCCGGCCGTCCACACACTTCGGAATCCAGCAGCTGACTTTGGTTTGCAATATGACATTGGCAACTTCGTTGGGGCGAGGCCAGACGACCACACCGTGGTTGGCTTACTCGAATGCCATTGGATGCCACCGCAAGGTTACTCCTTCCCTTTCTCCGAACACAACAAGGGACAAACAGTCGAACGGAGGTACGTCAGAAGTGACCACCAACTGAAATATCCTTGGCTGGTTGTCTCGGATGCCAAGGCAGGTTTGTTCTGCAAATTTTGTCCTCTTTTTGCCACCGGGCACATTGGGGGGAAACACAAGACAGTTGCCCTTCAGGCTCTTGTAAAGGAGCCTTTGAAAAAATTTGCGAAGCTTCTGGGGAAAGATGGAGCTTTGGAAACCCATTCCAAAGCTAGATATCACATCGAAGCAGTGGAAGCGGACAAGGCTTTTCTGAAAACTTGTCGCGACCCAGCAAGGGTCGTGGCAAACCAGATCGATACACAGCGAATGCGGCAGGTGTCTAAAAACCGCGCGCGGCTTCTCTCGATTGTCGACAACGTTGTGTTCCTGGCCCGGCAGAATATTGCCTTCCGTGGACATCGGGATGACGGCCCAGTGGTCACTGGGAAGAACGGCAATGACAGTTCGGAGAATGGAGGAAACTTCAAGGAGCTGCTGCGCTTCAGAGTGAAATGTGGTGACCATGCCCTCGAAAAACATCTCTCCACAGCCACAGGAAGGAAGATCTCTCCACAGCCACAGGAAGGAGACGAAGTTCTGTCCGTGATCTTGGCACGAGTTCGACAGAGCAAATATTATGGCATTATGTTCGACGAGACAACCGACGTGGCTCACAAGTCTCAGCTATCTCTTGTTTTGAGGTATGAACATGATTTAAAGATCAGAGAAGATTTTGTGGGTTTCTTAGATCCTCGAGAACTCAAGCCTCAAGATTCAAATCAGAATCAGAATTCGTCCATGTCGGACAGCGGGTTCGACGAGGAAGAGCAAGACGAAGACGACGCACTGGAGCCAACACTGACTGGTACCAAGCTCGGAAAAATCGTGCTAAGTCTACTGAGGTCATTGTCTCTCGACCCCAAAGGCTGTGTAGGCATTGCAACAGACGGATGCTCAGTAATGACCTCCGAGCTCTGCGGTGCCATTCAGGAAATTCAAAAAGTAGCCGTGCATGCAGTTCGATGCCCCTGCTTCAACCACAGCTTGAACCTTTCTATATCCAAAACATCAACTGTGCAAAGTGTCCGAAACACCACCGGGACAATGCGGGAAGTCATTGCGTTTTTTACGGCCTCGCCCAAGCGTAACGCCGTTTTGAAACTCCAGCTTGGCAAACAGCTGACCAAGTTATGCGACACACGTTGGGTCGAACGTCACGACGCTGTTTTGCAGTTTAGAGAGAGCCTGGGAAGCATCGCAAAGGCGTTGGAAACGGTTTCGCAGTGGCGAGAACCAAGCTCGGCTGCCAAGGCGAGATCACTGCTTACATCAATCCTGGATGCCGAATTTGTAATCGCAACCCTAGCTCTCTACGATGTACTCTCAGTCACGCTTCCCCTAAGTCGGTTGCTCCAAAAGCCGGATCTGGAAATGAACAGTGCCTCGGACATCGTGAAAGACACAATCGTCGTCCTGAGCGAAAAGCGGAACCCATTAAACGTCGAGAAGACTTTCAAAGAAATTTTCGCGCATGCAGAAGAAATTGCCGAGAATATGGGAGCCCAACTAGATGTGCCTCGTCTAGTCCAACGACAAATGAACTGCGCAAAATTGCCTCCACAGACAGCCGAGTCATACTTCCGCGCACATGTATACATTCCTCTTGTGGAATCTGTCGTAGAAGATCTTAAGCAGCGTTTTCCGGAAGAGGTGCTGGAAGTGTACAGCCTCAACACACTTTTGCCTCGCCATGTGAATGAGAAGGGAGCTCCAGGAAAGCTCAGTATCCTGGCAGCAAAATACGGCGTGCTCCTCGGAATGGGAGATGTAGCTTTGCAGACCATCATCAGAGCCGAATTTTCACTGTGGGCGGCGAAATGGAGACGCGAACAAGAGAAGGGGCCTCTTCCATCGACAGCTGTGGAGACACTTCAAGAGTCGGAGCCAGAGCTCTACCCCAACATCAGGACTCTGCTGCGCGTTCTCGCCACACTGCCAGTTAGTGTTGCGACGGCTGAGCGGTCCTTTTCCACCCTTCGTCGAATTAAAACTTGGATTCGATCGGGGTGTGGCGAAAAGCGACTCAACGGTCTTGCCCTCCTCCACGTCCACCGAGATGTGAACGTCGACCAAGAGAAGGTGGTAGACCGCTACGCGCAGGGAGCACGACGAAGGAAGGCGATGTTCGTGCTCTGAAGAACCTTTAAGTTGATAACTTGTGTAAATAATTATGTCTGTATTCTGTCCTCCCCAATTGTAGGGGTTTTTTTTTCTTCATCTCATCAGATAAACATGAATCTGTTTAATAAATAATTTTAATGTTGCTCCACGCAATTCGCCTAGGCACTGCGCTGAAGACCATTTGAGCTCGCATTTTTGTTTTCTATTGGTTTCACGGATCCACAAGACCATAAAGAATCGAACAGTTATTTTTGTTTGGCTGTTTCCCGTAAAATACCAAGTCATTGAGAGTAAAGTCGCTGAGAAATCCCAGCCACTGTTTTTTTATTAGAGTTTAATTACTCCAACTAAATGCTCACTTTTCTCAAGAACTGTGCATTTTCGAGAGTGAGTCAATAAAATAACAATGAAAATAAGAAGGTATTTTGATCACGTTCTTCCAGGAATTAGAAATTCTCCATATTATTCGGCCGTCTTACATTTGTCTTGATAACAAACCCTTTCTTCTCCGGTCTTTGTGGTGTTTTTTTGTTGTTTTTTTTTGGTCTAAATTGATGTATTTTGTGTGATCGAGTCCCTGCACAAACTCTTTCACGCCGCGTGCCTCAATTGCCTGTGTTACTTAAATGGGGATAGCAGTGATGTGATTGACCTAAGCCGTCTTGGAGCACCTTTAGGAGCAACCAAAACAATGTTTTGGAGCAGCAAAAGTGGCCTTTGGAGCAGCCAAAACAGTGTTTTGGAGCAACAAAAGTGGCTTTTGGAGCAGCTAAAACAGTGTTTAGGGGCAGCAAAAGTGGCTTTTGGAGCAGATACTCTTAGATCAATAAAACTATTAATTTCAAGTGCTGGACAAACGAAGGACACTTTGCTCGCCGCAATAGACAATCTATAGTCAAGTGAGACCACCTGGGAGTCTTTCAACATATAACTGAAATGCCTATGACAGGACACATTTTGCAATTCTTCAGTTATATGATACATATATATGTACCCGGTATAGGTAAATAAGAACCAAACTGCACATATTAAAATTTATTTGACAAGGACCAGCTTAGTAGTAAATAGCACAACAATAGGCGTACTAGTAGTATAATAAATGGAAGCAGTCTCCAATTGATGAAACACGTAACTGCTGCAGTGCAGTGCGAAATTTTAGCACGAGCGGAGATGGCTGTTTGATCAAACCATGCCACTCCACTACATCACCAACTGGTTCCCAAAATTGTATGGAAAATGTAACTGTCCAGCATACGACAAAAAACAGTCCAGCGGCACGTGCTTGCCAGGCGGGCAGGCGAGGTACAAGCTAAACACACAGAAAAAAAAAAAAAAAACCTCAGCACATCGATGCAAGACATCGCGAGCCAGGGTCACAAAGTTCTTGAAGCGCTTTGTGCAACGACTGAACTCGAGACAAACGAGCGCGCTGTGCGGGCTCAGCGTGCAGGCATTGCCTTCTTTGCTTTAGCTCACTTCTCTTCACCAACTTTCTTTCGCGGAAGACTTTTCACGTACAGGGGCCCTCTCGAAAGAAAGCCCACCGAGAGAAACCTAGGTGATCAATACTTCGACACAGCAGTCTTTGAGCTAGATGGATTTTTGTAGTAGCGCATTAAACAAGAACAGGAATGTTATGAACTTGTGGCGGTCTGTGCGTTTCAGTCTAGGAAGCGCCATATCTGCAGCGACGTGGGGACGGCAACACCCGACGTCGCGCAACCACGGTGACTGGCAGGCAGGGACCAACTATAATTTTCCCACGGCCGTTGCTTTCAGGAGCGAGTGCTTCAGCTCAGAAAGTAACTCCCGCCACGCAAAAACGAGGTTTCGCTTCACAGCATGACGGCATGGCTGGTAGCCAGAACGCTAGCGTCGGAGCGTCCCCACACGCCCGCGTCTATCGTTGAATTTTTTTTTTTTTTTTTAAGACGCGAGACAACGAGAGCGCCAAACGAGAGACGGCGGGAAAAGCCGCTGATCTCAATGACAATTGCAATTGTCATTGAGATCAGTGGGAAAAGCCATGCAAGACCGGATGAACGATTGATGCAGGGTACTTTCTGTCGGGCGGCCGCTTGCACCACTTAGTTCACGCATGCTCAATTACGGTACTCAGTTTAGTTTCAGTGTTGAAAGGCGACCGAAATTGGTCATTTGGCGCAGGCTTGGAGCAGATTATCCATATTTTGGCAACATGTAGCAGGATGTAGCAGGGTTAGCCCCTTGGCGCAGTTTGGCGCAATTGGCGCAGCAATCACATCACTGGGATAGTCACTGTTTAGACATAGAATATAGAACCATGCACACGTATGTCTCTCTCTATCTCTATTTTTTTTTTTACCACTTATAGTGCAAATCTTTGAACCCCTGAAGCAACAAGTGCGGGTTAATATAAAAGAACAAGAAACTAATACAAATTTGGTGGGAATATTTAGGCTGTAACAAACGTTAAAACACGATTAATAGTTGCTTTTTGTAGATGCCGCAAAAATCGCTAGCCCGCACAACTAAAAAAAAAAAATCACCACCGCCCCCCCCAAACCTTAGCCATAAATCCGCCCCTGGGATTGCACGAAGTGAATCGGGCACAACGAGTCAGGAATGGTAACAATGATCAACATCTCCTTGCATCTGCCGTTCACGCCAAGCCTACTTAACCCAAAAAACCTTCAAACCCCTGCACTCCTCGCGGCATTTAGTCTACTGGCTGATATCTTTGAACGAGCAGACAATTTGAATGAGTTTGAAAGAGCAGACGAGAGTCTGAACAATCAGATGGCCATTTGAATGTGAAGACACGCTGAATGTGGTACAGTATAGACCACTTACAACGTAACCGCTTACAGTGCAGGACCGGGTATAACGCGGCTTTTTTCAACCACCGGTTCGCCTCCCATACAACTCTATGTAATTACATTCCGCTTAAAATGCAGGCGCGCGAAGGGAAATACCGGTTATAGTGCGGTTTCTGGAACAGCCCGCCGACTGACCGGCGCAGCGATCACGCTTCCCTCTGCGACACTAGATAACGGCGCTAGCCGCAAGCGGCACTCGTGGGGACAAGGAGGTTGCTCGAAGAAGCGAGGAGAAGCAAAGAGAGAGGCGAAGACGAATGACTACGCAGCGAGGTGCGACCAACGTTTGGTGCGACCGACGCACGCGCGTGCTCAACTCCGAAAGCTCCATCGAGCCACCCCCAAGCCCAACAAAGCCTTTCACACTTTCGATTTCACCCCCTCGCTCGAGTGACGCAACACCAACCTCCTTTCTTACACCGCGCGCGCGCGCAAAACAAAGGCTAGATAGCTTCTAGTTTCGAACTTGCAGTTTGCTAACTTTCTCCACGTCGTCTGTTTGGACCGCGTGTGGATCGCGCCAAGCATATCGTGCGGAAATCGACCGTCCATCCCGATCTCTCCGTCTCCCAAGCCCAAGATGGCCAAGAAACGACAAGCTCTCGAAACTAAACAGAGCATCGTCAAGGATGTCGAAAGTGGCATGAAAAAAGTACCGTATTTACTCGATTCTAGGCCGTCATCAAATCTAAGCCGACCCCCCAAAACGGCAAGGCCGAAAAAAAAAAAAAGCCTCGATTCTAGGTTGATCAGAAAGGAACGGTAAAACACCATAAATTAAACACAGAACGGCACTTATTTCCGATATACAATACTAGATCGGCCACGAAGCTGACGGGGGTGTTAGCAGTTTATGTCCGCGTTTTAAAAAAAAACGCGAGCAACGCCGCGAGTCGTTGTGAGCAACAAACAAAAGTAAACTTTTTTTGTGTGTGTGTGTGTGTGCGCGTCCGCGAAGAAGAGAAGGGAGGGGGCAAAGTGCAAGGCATGGCGCAACACTTGCATGGCGCATCGCGTCCTTCTCCCTTTCCCCCCTTGCGTAGCGAGGGGCTTGCGGGAGCTGCGCGGCAGCGGAGGGGCGGAGGCGCGAAACCCGACGTCCGAGGTATGCTGGGTATGCGCGCGAGCGGCGGCCACGGCGGGGGGGCCTGCTGCTTCCCGATCGCACTCTCGCGATGAGAGGTGAACCCTGCTCCGGCCGCAAAGTCTCAAAGGAATGTGTCACGGTTTTGTTTTGTGCAAACATGGACGGCTCCGACAAGCGGCGCTTGTTTATCATCGGGAAATACAAACGACCCCGTAGCTTTAAGACGCGAGAATGTCTGCCTGTGGTGTACACAGCAAATGCAGAGGCCTAGATGACCCAAGAGTTCATCTAACATAAAATAAATTGTTTTACAAAGGTAAGTTGTCTCATGGCATGTATTTTGGCCTGAAAAATTGATGTTTTGGTTATAGCGCGGTACCGCTTATAATGCGGATTTTCGCGACTCCCGTGACATACGTTATATGCGGTCTACACTGTATGCGGGTGGTTCGGACAATTTGACGGCTTTCCTGCATTCATGTTGGAACAAAACAAAACTCTGATGACCACAGATATCCATGAATTCAACCCAAAATGCTTCGCGCACAAGCAATCGTGGTACGACGGTGTCTGGTTTTCCCTTTCCACGGCACCTATTCACGCTCTTGGACGAACCGACCAGGCAGAAAACACATGAAAACTGATCTACACACCATTCCCAGCTTTTTAGTAACAGCCCCAGTCACCGCGTTTTGACGAAAAGGCAAGTTTTAATCTGGTTTCTTCCAAAACAACACAAGAATGCCCGTCCCGTATGGTGACTTCCGCCCACTACCCCAAACAGGAAGAGTGCCTGAAGTGCCACCATCGCAGCGTGACGTAACAGGGTCGCGTTGGTGTATATAGGGCGTTAGATGTAGTCAACACTCTGTTGTGCCGGCGCTTGCACACGACCATCAAGCAGACGAACTTGCATGTCGTATGGCTAGACCTCTGCAAGTTCTTGGTGGGACCGAAGAATGCAATTTCAGTTAGAGAAGCGAAAATGGCATGAAGCCTCGAAATTGTGCTCGGGAGGCGGAGCAGAAAAGACGACGCCACGATGATAGTTGATTGTGCGAGCGATAAGCTGCTGTCGCTGTGACACACGTTACGCAATTGCGTAAATGCACTCAGATTCCTTTAAATACAAAATGTGTTTTATCAGCCAAATTCCACAAAAGGACTGCCATGAGGAACCTTCACAAAAGAATTTCACATCAATGTTTCCGCTAGATGTAGTGGGGAAATCGATGTCACGCAACCACATCACATGATTTAAAACATGATGTTCATTTTTCTGCTTAATTTGGTGGGGAAATTGATGCTACGTGATGTCACCACGCCATGCGACCCCAAGTCACGTGGTGTCAATTTCTGCGAGGCGGTTCTGTGAGGTGGTATAGTTTGCACTCAACACATTCTATGCTTCCCGGTCTTTGTCAGCATGATCGAGCTTGTACAATATTTTTTTATGTTCTGAAATATGACAGCACTTCAGGACTCCTTGGGGAAGGTTCCTTGGGGAAAGGTCCTGGGGGAAGGTTTGAACGCCACATCTTCTACTCCGGAGACCAAAACCACAGATTCAGAGGTCGCCTCTAAGCCACAAAGGCGACCTCTGAACAACATGCCTACGTAGCGAGGCCATGCTGCTAAATTTTCTGTGCCGCCTCCATAAGCGGCGGGAGGCCAGCGGGGCCCATAGATTCAGCAAGGACATAGATTCAGCATTCAGCAGGTACATTCATTCGGCGAGCAGACGAGTGCCAGCCAAACACTGAAGCGGCGCTCACATCTGATCCACGCCCCCCGCTGGCCTCCCGAAAGTGACACAGAAAATTCAGCATTACAGCCTTAAACTAAAATGCACGCTAAAATACACAGTCCCTGCGACGCTGAAAGCTTTTCTAATCAACAACATCAACCTGAATTCAACCGTAATGAAAGATTTGGCTAATGAATTGAATAGAAATTAATGAATGAATTAGTAAAAAGCAGTTTATTTTGTATTACATATGTGCCATGTTGAGTCTCTATGCTGTTGCCGGATATAATTTGATGTTATGCTTGTTATATGAAACTATAAGGGAATGAGAGTCAACACTTTCATCATTCATGTACCAGAATAGAAAATGAAGTTCTTATGTAGGGGGTGTTGTTGGAACATGCTTTCTGACCGGTAGCAGAGGAAGAGAGGGGAGCAGTGAAAGGAATTCTCCTCTTCCTCACCTGGCTGAGGAAGAGTGCCTTGCGATCCTCCAAGGTCGAGGCACCCTCCATTCCCTGGTTCAGCTGCTGCAGCCTGCACCCACAGAAAGAGGATATCAAAGACACCGACCCAGACCGAACAGGTGCGTTCATTAGCCACCTAATCTATCGTAACAATGGCGAGACAAGGTCAGTGCCTCTGCCACTGTCAACCAGGTGCACCCATCGCTGTGTTTTTTTAAATTGCTAGCGCTCGCAAGCACAAACCACAAGGTGTGGCGGTAGAAAAGAAAAGGGTCACCGACCAAAACAAGACGACGCCAGGCGATTTAATATGGTGTCAGAAAACTGCCCAATTGATATTTTGTTACAGAGTCACATATATTTTTAATAAAGCCAAGAAACGCAACTGCTCAAAACCAAAACCTGCGCACGGAGGTCAGAGAAATATAGAGGAGGAGAGAGTGCCGGAAGCCATGAAACTACACCCGACCAACGCTTCTTTTTTTTTGACAGCGTGCAGCAGACGACATTACAGCATTGCAAGTACCGTTTGTTGTGCAATTGCTTTGCAGTTATGTTTGTTCTGCACTTCAAGATGAGTTGTTTTGTACACTGAAGAGTTGGAAATGAGTAGTAAGTGCCCGTGGTAAGAACCCGTGATCGGCTCCAAAAACAATGCCCCCAAGATGTCGCCTCACAGGTTCTGAATCCAAACGTGGCATTGTATGGCAGAGTCTGCAGAAGTTTCCAAAAGATAAACGGGATCGGGACCAATGGCTGGCTGCAATTCTGACAGAAGAGTTACGGGCACCTTGGAAAGTGATGGATGCTTCTTGCATTTTGTGGAAAGTGACTACATTGAGTTTGCAGGTGTCAAAAAGGGAGTCTCATACCATTTAGTACAGCAACGTTTCGTCCACAACATTTGTTTTTTTTCATTGATAATTGTAAAAAATAAATGTAAATATCGCAAAATGTAAAAAAAAAAGGAAAAAGTTTGCGCTTGCTTTCGATTGAACCTGGGTCCGCTGCGTGTGAAACGGACATTTTTCCACTGAATGCAATTCTATGCTGTTGCCGCATTATGCGATGTCTTCAGCCACATCGCATAACGTCGGGAGAATATGGGAAGGATTAAGACAGAAATACTGAAATAAGAAAAAAAAATCTCGTTAAACTGAAAAGATTATGGAATTGAATAAGGTATAACTAAAGTTTCGAAAATGATTTATAGTTTTTTTTTATGACACTTTTCAAGCTTTTAGTTTAAAAATTATTTATTGCAGGAAGTATAAAAGGTATCTATAAAAATCCTGATGCAATATTTAACACATTTATAGCCCTTATTGAATACCTCACATGTGCACATACCCGAAAAAGAGAAAATTATGAAGATTGGTATGTGTAGGGTGACCAGACGTCCCGTTTTGGCCGGGACAGTCCCGTTTTCGAGGTCCGCTTCTGCCGTCCCGGCTTTTTGTCGCAATAAAGAATCATGTCCCGTTTTCGCAGGAGTGCATGTTTTGAAATTGACACCAATTGTGAGTTGTGTTTGTCCTTTGTGAGTTGTGTTTGTCCTTTGTGAGTTGTGTTTCTCCTTTGTCCCCCTTGTTTCCCTTCTCCAGGCATTATTATCGTCATTCTTGTCCAGCTCACTTGCACCTTTGCATTAACTGCATTATCATCATAACATTAAAATCCAGGCTGTTCACCCTTGTTAGTGTTAGACTGGTGGCAGCTGATAAAACCCGTTTGCTCTACTGACGTCTAACTCATGGTTAGGTCAGGTGGTAGAGTGCTTCACATTAAATAGCTTATTCTGCAATAAGGGTGATGAACATGCATGCAACAGCTTTACTATGTTTTCGCATCAATCTTTCAATATAAAAGATACTTATTTCATGGAAATACTTTGGGACAAGGTGACAAGTGCCAGTCAATCTTCAAGAAAACAATGTCAAAACTGGGTGCTGTCTTGTATTCTTTGCTTCAAAGAGCAGCATATCCCTTGGGACAGGGATGGCGGTGGAAAGAGCTTGGAAAACCCCCGTGGGCACTCTAAGGAACCCAACTTGAAAATGCGTGTGCGACGTATTCGTTACAATGGGCTGACAGATTTGCCTAATATATTTTTTATATCTTTTTGAACTTGCAAAAGTTAAGACTAGGGATGCCGCAAACTTTTTTCGAACCGAAGGTTCGATGATCGAATGAAGCGGTTCGAAAGGTTCGAAAGATTTTGAATTTTCGAACTTTCCATATCGAGAAATTCGACGGAAGTAATTTTCGAACTTGTTAAACTAAGAAGTTCGACGCTTTTCGAAATTTCGAACTTATTACGCTGCAAAATTCGATGCTTGTCGAACTTTCGAACTTGATAGACTAAAAAATTCTACGACTTTTTAACTTTCGAACTTCTTGCACTAAAAAGTTTGAAGCTTTTTGAACTTTCGAACTTCCTACGCTAAGAAATTCAATAATTTTCTAACTTATTAATCTAAAGAATTGTCAAACTTTCGATTCCTGAAAAGTCGAAAGTTCGACGAACTTCGAACTTTTAGCGTAAAAGTTCGAAGTTGGTCGAACTTCAAAAGACCGGCGGGCGGTTTCATTTGGATTCAAGCAGTGAGGTACATTCATAATTTTTTTTTCTCACATTTTTACATGCGCTGCCGCATTCCTTGCGAAAGACAATGCCGTTTATTTCAATCATCTGGCATGCTTGGTTTTAAAGACATAGATTCCCGAAGGAGCGAGGAAGGACAACGGGTTTTTGACAATTGCCGCTTGTGCCATATTTGAAGCGCGCTATAGCCGAAGCTATTTATGGTAGAGATGTTAAACTTTTTAAGAATTATCTATGTATAGCCTAGGTAAGTGTCGTCTTAAGACATGATTATTGTTGTTCAAGACGAGTTTCGAAGAAATATCCAAACATATATCTACGGGCAATTATGCCCTAAACTTGGTATAATTTGTTTCGTCTAAATTGTTTGAGGTATCGCATTTAACACCTTAAGTGCCAAATTTGTTTTTTCCAAAAGTAACCTAAAAGTGCCATATTTTTTATATTTTGAATTGTTATTCCTATAGTATTACACATAAAATTTGAAAAGTTATTACAAGGCACTTAAAGGGACACTGACAGGGTATTTATGCTCGCCGAGGTTTTTAGTTGTACGTGACATATGAGAGCCCAACTACCCAGAACAGAATTTGCGGCTCGAAATTCGGTTTCTTTCCGCCCGAAAACCGCCGATCGAGAACTGGCCGGTTTGAGTCTCGCTCACTCTCTTTTCCATGGTCACGGGCCGTTTTCTAAGGTATCGATGCGACCACCAAATTTAATCAAACTCGTGGGTCATTGAAGGCACACAGTCAATATTAAAAATAGAAAAAATCATGAAACTCATTTTTTGTGGCTTCAAAAAAGCTTCAAATACGTTCACAAACGGGGAACTCGGAGATGGCCCGAATTTGCCGTCCCACGAGACGGCGGGACGTTGATTGAAAAAAAAGGTAGCACAGACAACCGGAAGCTTTCTGTGCGTTCACATGGCGTCGTTTCGCGTATCGTGGGACTAGCACTAGCGGATGGCAGCGGACAACAAGCGTTGGACCTCTACTTCAGAACTGTTGTTCACGGTACTGGCGAATTCTGTCTTTCTTCGAAAGAGAAATTTCGGACCGATCAAAAGAACCGATATTCATCCCGTACGACACGCCCGACCAGCAAGCCGATTGCACGAAGACGTCTCCGAGCCGTCGTCCCTTCTCCTGGCTGAAAACATCGCTCGCTCAAACGTCAAGCACGAAGTGCGTACTTCGAGCTGAATACGCAAGCGTATGGTTACTTTACGAGGTGCGAATGTGCCCTATGCGTGGTGTTGCTCGACTTCAAGCCGGGAGTGCATGCATTGAAGGGAAATCGGCAGCAAACTTCCGACATACAGTCTACCCGCTGAATTATTTTGTATGATAGAGTTCCTTCAGTAGCTCAGTGGAAAGACGTCCGCTTTACACGCAGAGGGCACGGGTTCGATTCTCGGTGCCTTTTATTTATTTATTTTTCTTGTCAAGCATTCTGCGATGTTTACATTTCTTTTTTACAATTATCACAGAAAAAAAGTTTATTACGCAAAAAACAGCGGAGGTGAAAAAAAATATTTGCCAACTAAAACGAGTGCTGCCATCTATGATCAGCGCCGCAAAACTACTCGGATGAGCCTAGCTTGTCCGTGGAATTGAGGGCTACCGAAAAAACCACTGGACGAGCTGAGCTCGTTCACGACATTTTTAGCCAGAAAGTGGCCAACGAGCTACGCTCGTCCAAGGCACTTAAGGGGTTAAATTAACACCACAGACAGTACATATCATTACGATCTGCAGAATACAAAATAATGTATTTATTGTTTTTTTCACGTTGAGGAATAAATTAATGCATGGGGGAGGATTTCTAAAATTGTTCAAGTTCAGCACGTCATAAAAAAAAAACATTTTTTTTTTTATTTCATGTTTTTGGGACGTGTTTCTTTTAGCCTGTACACATTTAGGTAGGAGAAACTTGTTTCCTAGTTCTGGGCCTCTGAATATGCAAGAATACAACACTTCCAACAGATTCTTGATAGTTTTTTTTTTTTTTTTTTTTTCTCCAGCTTTTTATTTTTGCATTTATTGACATGTTTATTTATTTATTATTTTTTACCAATGGCACAGTTATTTAGGTCGAAAAGACAGCTTTGAACTTCCGAACCACCGAGCATGTGACGAGTAGTGCCTTCTGACAACGAGTTTCTAACAATGACCATCCATGCGATCTTTTATGCAGTGAAGAGCGACAGTAGCTATACATATGCATAAATAATTTCAGATTAAAATAAGCTCGAACATGCCCTCTTTCCCCATATTGTTTTCTTTAACAGTACGAAATATCTGAGGGAGGGGGAGGGGGGCGGAGACTGGAGTGCTACCCTTTCCCCCGTTTTTTCTCTTCCGACGCCACTGGTATGGTAGAACGCTCCTCGACCTCAAGTTGTGTCGGCTTTTGTGCTTTTTGCTCGGCATTTGTTCTGTCCCGGAAAATAAAATTCCAAAGTAATTACAAACTAAAAAATTGTCAAGGTGCAGGCGAGCTGGTGTATGTTGATCATGATGCAAAATCCTGAGACTGGGAATGGAATTTGAAAAAAATAGTGTAAGAAGAAATAAAAAAGGGGACGGGACAACGTCTCAAACTCAGCTGAGTTGAGTTTGAGACGTTATCCTGAGCAGAGTTTTCAGCTGAGTTGAGTTTGAGACGTCCTGAGCTGAGTTTGAGACGTTGTCCTGTCCCCTTTTTTCTGTCTTCTTACACTTTTTCTTTCAAATTTCATTCCCAGTCTCAGGATTTTGCATCATGTACAAACTAAACTTACTATATGCCAGCGTCACTCGGACGTTCGAACGGATTACTACCAGCGTGCAAGGGGGTAGGGAGGCAGTTTGCCAGATCGCTTCAAGGTTTTTCTGAGCCTCAACCACCTGCCTGCCCCTGGCCGTTTCGAACTGGATAAGTATCGTTAAACAGTGCGTTCGTGTGATCACTACTTCGTGATGCACGTTAATGACCCCCCCGGGCTGGCGTTCACAATTACTGATCTATGGTCACGCGTCACTCTGCACATCCGGGACACTCGTCGTCTCATTTAATCGCTTAACCAACTTCACGCAGTCTAAGTATCACACCCAAACTTTTCTAAACCTGATTTCGTGAAAACCACTGAGGCGTGAAAACGTTATTTGAAACTGAAACTGTGGCGGAACATGAAAACCGGACTTCGAACTTTGCGCACTTGACTTGAAAGAAATTCGAAACCTTTAACTTTAAAGGTTTTTTTCGAATTTAGCCCTAAAAGAGAATCGAAACCTTCAAACTTTTTGAACTTTATGTAGAAAGAAATTCGAAACATTCGAATTTCAGATCCAAAGAAATTTGAAACATTCGAATCTCTCGAATTTCAAGTTGGGAAAGTTCGAAATCTTTGAATTTCTCAAACCTCAAGTAAAAAAAAGTTCGAAATAATCGAACCCAAACTTTTAGAAATCGTGAAAGCTTCGAACTTTTCGAATTCGAAACTCCACGGTTTTTGAAAGTTGAGAATTTTTCGAATTCGAACCTTCATACCGTCGAAAATATCGAAATCTTTCGAATACGGACCTCAGTTCGGTTTGAAAATATCGAAACCTTTCGAATTCGAACCTAGGGTGGTTCGCGGCATCCCTAGTTAGGACCTCGCGAAAACTAAAACGACTACGGTATTCAGCGACTGCAGTCACCCATGAGCTGAAACTGATCCCGAAGCGGCAACGAAGGACGTCGCAGGAGCCGCCATGTCATGCCGTCGGATGTCGCGATTACGGCGGTCGGTCGTACAAGTTCCGGCAAAGGGCATGAGTGAATGACCGTGTCGCGGCGTCCCAACTACTGGCTGCCAAAGCTGGCTCCAGAGCGACCTACGCCAATCGTCCGAAACGTTAAAGGGAAGCTGAAACACTTCTTGAAAAAAAAGAGTTTAAGGTGAATTCTGGCGTATTTTTATACCGTGAATCTGAATATCGCGTTCATTTTCTTCGAACATGTAACTAAACGCGAGGAAGCACGAAAAACCTCCGACCAGTCGTGACGTCATACTAGGATCTTTGAGCCGCCAAGCGTGTGCCGCCTGTGTGGGCAGCGCGTGCAATTGCAAACTTCACAGGTATATTTTTCCGCACTGACCCCAGCCGCGACGTCTCTTTCTGACCTTTTTGAAAATAGCAAGAGTGCGCGTGCATAGCTTTGACAGGCACTGAAGATGCGCGAGAGCAGAGATTGCGAAAACTCCTAGTGTGACGTCACGCCCCAGAAAGGAGGGGCTTCGGCGGTACTTTAAAAATTAATTTATGCAGCCTCCGTACACCGAGTAGAAAAATAATCTCGATATTAGTGATCCTGGAGGCCGAATGAAGGCCTTTGAAGTGTTGTTTCTTAAATACAGAACCGCTACAGTTTCCCTTTAAGACCGTTCCTATGCCGTGTGAATGAGTGCGGCCAGGCCGACGTGCCGTATGCGTCACCTACCGTACAACCGCCGATGCAGATGGTAGTTAAGGGCTGCAGGGAATACAGAGGGATCACTTTCTCAACTATGTGTGCATGTACTGGGAAAGGCTGTTGATTCAAAATGTTGACAAGGGGCAGGTCATTACAACTTGACAGGTTGGAACGAGCATTTCGGAAACTGCAAGTTAGTACCTATAGAGATTAGAAGAACGACGGTGAAACTGTTAGCAGACGCCGAGGCGTTGCACGTCCACGCCTCGTCCCAAAATTAATGTGGACGTCGGAGGTTTTTCTGCTTGGCGAAGCAAAGAAAGGCGCCAACCTATGGTTCAAACTGACGGCTAGATACAATGCAGGTCAAGGTACGAGCATTTCCCAGCACACAGTAAATCGGGCTTTGCCGGATGAGGGACTCGGCAGCAGAACCCCCTCGCAGCTATTTTGCGTGCCAAAGGTGAATCAACGCAGCATTAGGCAGTGTCGGGTAAAGTACATCTAAAAAGTACTTAAAGTAGAGTACAAAATAAATTAAAGCTGATGTACTTCAAGTAAAGTAGTAAGTACACCGGGTGCAATGTACTTGAAGTAAAGTACTACAAATACAATGTATGTAGAAGTACTTTCAGCACAATCTTTCATGATGCCAATTCAATCTCCTATACAGTGATTTTTTAACTGGTATGCATTGCCCCAGGGGTAATCGCAGGTGCATGACCCATTTTCGGAAACGGTGGCAAATATTGGATAAAGTCAAGTGGCCACAGAGTAGTCATTTTCAGGAATGGCACCAAATTCAGAAGTCCCTCCAACATCTGAATTTGGCGCTGCTTGCACTGGCTTATTGCACCTAAAGGAGGCTATATGTACTAAGAGAGAATGACATCAATGCCATAGCTTCTACAAGCAATCCTATCATAGAGGAGCGTCCTTTAATGAAAAAACAGTAAGTGTGCCGGCAAGCTGGTGATAATTACGGTAATCATAATGTGACACCTGAGATTGTGGTACGGAAAAGTTCAGGAACTTTCAAGTCGAAGGAAAAGACAAAAGAGAATGTCTCCAAACAGTGTGACGTTCTCCTCTGTTGTCTTCTTCTTGGACTTGAAAATTAATTTTTCCCCACAACACTCTCAGGTGCTACATTATGATTAATTTTGCTCTCCTAATTTATTTAACCTCCTCACTTGCGCTCACCGAGCAAAAAGCAGTGAGAGTTTGAAAAGCTATGGGAAAACTGCTCCCAGAACAAACGGAGCGATGCATTGTCTGCTCACATTTCTGGTGAGCGTGGAATATCCCTCCCAGTATGTCTTTGGAGTTGACAAAGCATCATTTTCTGATACAAATTTAACAAAACCAAATTTCAGAATGTAGTTTAAAGTCGGGAGTTGCACTTTCCGAGGAAAGTGCAACATACACAGATAATGTACTTCAAGTAAAGTTAAAGTTTTCAAAACCTACATGAAGTAGTACTTTAAGTACAATGTACTTAAGGTACTTGCCAATACTGGTATTAGGTAGGTGGTTGTAGAGTTTCGGCTGATCAGTGTATAGCAGGGCAGGCGCACGCACATACACCACTGCCGGGGTCATGATGCTTTTGCGACGTCGTCCGGCGGACATCGAGGGACCATTCTTAACATGTGCCGAACGCGCCAGTTGAGCACGCATTCCAGACACCGCACTCGAATAAAAAAAGGAGGGTCCTCACTCTGAAAGGGTGAGCAACTGGCAGAGCCGGTCGAGCTGCTGCAGGCGCAGCACCCGCTCCTCGGGGTCCTGGGCGAAGTGGGCGTCCTGGGCACAGGCCCCCTGCAGAACCTTGCGCTCCCGGCGCAGCTGCTTCCTCACAGCCTCCTTCTCCCGCCGCTCCTTCTCGCGCTGCGGGGACAGAGACGCGCGCTCGAGTACCGACGAGGTGAGAACGGTGGGGAGGAGCTTCGGTCATCCCGCCTCCGGCACCGACTTCCCACCTTCGACGAAGCTCCAAGATCTCAAGCACCTCGAGCACGTGCGTGCAACCAAAGCGGTGTTCAAAAGACACGCCCGGCCCTTCTCGTTTTGTCGGCGAGGAGAGACAAAATGCATGCTAGCTCGATCGTGCCAACAAACACCTCAAGTTGCTCCTTCGCGTTTGCAACCTTTGGCGACGGTGGTACAGCGGTGCGAGGATCGCGCTCCATAGCTCCCGGACGATCCGCCTCACAAGGAAGGTGCTTGCTTACATTGTGATCAATTGCGGGGCTAGTTGGTTGAACATCTTGACGGTGATTTAAACAGCGCAAATGACTAGGGACAGGACAGAGCACTTACTTACAACTGTCAATTTAATAGAGCATGTAGAGAAAGACAAGGTGGAAGTGAAAAAGCAGAAAAGAAAGATAAAAATAAACTCACTACTGCTACTAAGACAACCTATTTAGTTTTAGAAATCGAAATAAAAATTATTTTAACTTCACCTAAAGACAGAGCACTTGCCACGTAAAAATTGTCTATAAAACAAAAAGAAAACAAGAGTAAGAAGGAAAAAAAAAGGACACAGAGCGAATGATTAAAGTCTTCAAGGAAAACACCGCTGGAACTGAAGTTCTTTTAGTGTTAGGGTCACTGACGGAGCACTTCTGCATTTTTCACCACTGGTGAGGATGACTTGAGCCTCAAGCCTAGTGTTTTTGTCTCGGAACCGCTTCAGAACTTTGGTGTGGTTGATTGATGGTGAGCATTTGCAGTCCCTGACATGCACCGCAAGATGTCCCACTGGTGTTGATTTCAATGTTTGGGCATGTTCTCTTAATCTCGTATTAATACAGTCGCCGACCGATTTTTCGGACTCCGATAATTCGGACTTGTTCGATATTTCGGACCTAAAGGCGGAACCGTGACTTACCCCATAGAAATAGAGTATATTCACGACCAATGTTTCGGACAGCCTGAAGTCCGAAAGTTCGATTATTCGGACAAAATCGTCGCGAGCGATCGGCAGAAAACACCATCAAGAAGCGGCCATTTTGAATTCTATGTTGTTGGCTGCAAATGGATTGGCTTGGCTTGGCAGCGCTAGTTGAGCACTCTTGAGTTTTACCGCTAGGTGACGCTATGCTAGCCCTTTTTTCCATTTAGCTGCACGTCATCATCATCATCATTATCATTTTGCTTTGTTTTTCCGTTCCTTCGCGTCCAGTCGCCATTTTGCGCTCGTGGATTTGCGCCTCTCATCTTGTTCGGACAACGCTGGCTTGGACGTCATGGCCCCATCTGTTGTTCTGCCACCGCGATGTGTCGTTAAGAAGCGTAGAAAGTACTCGACCATAACGCTAGAAAAGAAGGCAGCGAT
Organism: Ixodes persulcatus; assembly: GCA_013358835.2. Taxonomy (NCBI): domain Eukaryota; kingdom Metazoa; phylum Arthropoda; class Arachnida; order Ixodida; family Ixodidae; genus Ixodes; species Ixodes persulcatus. The sequence goes on from JABSTQ010009459.1 coordinate 157,323, forward strand.
TCTCATGCTAACAGAAAGTTGCCGAACGGAAACGGAGGTGTAACCTGAAACGAGGCACCATTTACGGCTTTTTTAAGCCCACTTGGAAGTAATAAAGGCAAGTTTTTCAATCTGCCGATTTTTCGGACTGCTCTATTATTCGAACGTTTTTTCGGTCCCCGCGAAGTCCGAATAATCGGTCAGCGACTGTACACTGCCCCGACTGACCTACATATACTTTCCCGCAAGTAAATGGTATTTGGTATACCACTCCACTTTGACACTCTACATATCTGAGTCAATGTTTGACACTGTTGATGCTGTTGGCCATTGATCGTAGGGCAGAGCCTGTTTAGTTTGTCCCGGACTATCCTCCGTTCACACCCATGTCGACGGTGCGGTGGAAGCGATGCGCTCATTGGACCAGTCATGCGTCTATTTTTCATCCTGCGATCACGCTCCCTCTCATACCCACTCACAGAGATCAGGGTCATGTGACGAAAGGAGGCGGTCGATTGGACCGTCAAGCACACAGTCAGCTTAGGGGTGAATGAAGCGTACAGACGTGACGAACAGGAGAAATGCATCATAACCTTCAGCCCTTAGCAACCATAGGTTCATTAAGCTCATGACAAAGCTTGCAATGCAAGCTTACAATATTTTCTGCCCTGGGGCTACTGCAACAATTTCAGATCACATGGAGAGCGCAACAGTTAGAATAAAAAGAGGTCGCTGGTTTTTGCAGTTTTCCTGCAGAGACCCTGTCGCGCAGAGCATATCTGGTCAAAATTCACGGGCATGCAAGTATGTAGACTTCAGAACGAATCACTCGCGCAAATGCTTGAGCGAGTTCGACACGTTCTACGGCGAAGCCCGAGAGCTGACCCGGCGGACTCACCTGCAGCCTGGCGTCTTCCTCTTGCCGCTCCCGTTCCAGCCTCTGAGCATCCTCCTGCTCCTGCCGCTCCTGCAACGCAACACCCCATTGGGCCACGGTCGAGAGGCTATCGGTGCCATCGAGGCTCGTGGCCTTGGCCTCGTGGCTATCCCCTTGCATAGCCCGTTCCCACTAATGACTGGGGTTAAGAAAGAGACATTCCTCCCAGTTGTCCGGGAATTTCCACACATTTAAATGTCCTCTGGACATTTCTGCTTTTAAACGAACACTGTAATAAAAAAAATACTTTTTTTTCAAAAAGGGACATACTGTAAACGACTAACATTTCGCGAGGACCTAATTTTCGCAACTTTCGCGAATCACCTACAATTCGCGAAAAATACGTCCCGCGAACAATCCGGGCAATATGTGAACACTACGGAAGCTACACTCGATTAACGAAAATTAGAACCCGCGAATAATTTCAAATTTTCAGCTTTGGTCCGATTCGCGAAAATTTGAGCCCGCGAAAATTAAGTCGTTTACATTATACATAAAAAAAAAAACAAAAAAAAAAAAATTATTTTTAGCAAAATTTACTGCTGCTAGACACAATTTAGGTGCAGAATGTGGAGGTCACAGCCCGCTAAGCCCCGCCCTGTGCTTACAACTCTCATTGGCAGGAGAGATGATTGACCTGTGAAAGGTTGGTTGTAAATTTGTACCTCCGTGCAGCAATTTGATTTTAATTGACTATTTTTTTAAGTTTAAGAAGCAACTAATCAAGATAGAGTCATTATTGTTTTCAAATGTATTCTGAGGTTGCTTCTCCCGCTTTGGTTTGAAACATTAACCCCTTAACTGGGGAGCGCGTCTTTAGACGCGCGTCATCTTTGACCGCAGCTTGGAGGGCGCGTCTATAGATGCGCGGCATTTTTTTTCCGGCTGGGAAGTGCGTCTTTAAACGCTCACTCATTTTAGCGTGTGGGGAGGACGCGCCATCTTTCCTCGTGCATCCGAAACATTTTTAGTGTTAAAAACGATGCACACTTGGCAGCACAAAAAAAGATTGAAGACTCCTGTATGACACCTTTGACTGTTTTTTCGGAAAATGGCGTCCAGCAAACGCCCGCGTCCCTTGACCGACGAAGAAATCTCCGAGCTGCTGTAAAATACTCTCAAGGACTCCGACTGCGATGTTGATTTCTCGAGTTCAAGTGAATGCTCCTCGAGATCCGACACGGAAATTGAAGATGACACAGCGGAACGATTGTTTAAGGCAGCATTGTCAACTTCGGGGTCTGCTGCATCCTGGCAAGACGCTGGCACGGTGAAAGATCCATTTCGGGTTATAGGAAGTGCCGGGGTGCACATCCAACTTCATATAAATACATTTGTTTTAGGTTTTGAAATTATTGTTATACCTTCAAAAGCTAGAAACACTTAAAGGCCGACGACCAGACTCGAGATTCTGCAAGGCAGAAGATCCTCCTCACCATGGGAGAGGAGGAGACAGGCAACGGTGGATAGGTAGAAGGGGGGGGGGGAAGAGGAAGCGGGAAAAAAGTGGAAAGCACGAACTGATCGTCGGCCTTTAAGAAAAAAACAAACAAAAAAAGAAAACTCCCCATTTAACAAATATTTTTGGTCAAAAAAGTCCCCAGTTAAAGGGTTAACAAACATGGCTGCCGGCGTCTGCAGAATGCTGTACGAGCTTAGCTCGTTAAGCTTGTCAATTTTTATTAGTGCGGGTCGTTTTGAGTTCACAGAGGTGCTTAGAGGAAGGTCTTATCAACCGACGTAGTTTGCAGCAAACAGCTGTCGCAAGTACGTTCCTTCGGAAGTGCTGTGCGGATGCTTGTTTTCGTAGCGAGGCTGGCCTAAGCCTAGCGTGGTTTCAATACCGGGAAGATACCTACACAGGTAAGAATTTACGAGCCATTTGGCTGGAGGCAATCGGGGGTTCGGCTAATATCAAGTTCTTCCACGCATGTTTTCGTCATTTTGCTTCGAACGGCAAGTAGCTCTCAAGATTTGCAGTACACCTGGCCTGCCAAAGCGAATAATTTTAGGTCACGTTTTAATTGCGCGTCATGACGCCTCTCACCTTGCTCGCGGACGCAATGTGAAAAAAAAATAAAAAAATAAGAACATCAAAGCTGAAATGACTGCAATTTATTTTGTTGCTTTTTTGAGTCCTCTCGGTCGCTTTTTACCACACATCGACAGACGCTGACAGACGCTTGTATTGAAGCGTCGCTTGCACATGATGTAATGCTAGAATGCCGCTTTCATGGTCGAGTCTTGCGAGCGTTATAGAAGTTTTTAGACGGGGGCGGAATAGCAGACGGACGAAGACGAAAACGGACACCGACGGGCAGCGCTGTTGCCTGCACATTAAGGGAATGGCAGATGACGATAGATGGTGGTGAAATAGCAGACAATGCCGGCGGCTGCCACGCATCTGCTCGCGCGATTATACCCGTTTGCACCTCAAGAACCATAGTAAAGAAAGTGTTGCGCCTAATGGACCACTGCTAATTTTCCCCTTTATGTGGATAATTAAGAGATATGTAGGTGAATGCTAGATTAGATATATGTTATCTTATCGAGACATAGACGTTTCAAAGACCAAAAGCATCGCTTTTTCCTTTGGCAACCAAATCTCGTAAAAACTACTTAGCACAGTGTATGAATAATGCGCAAAACTCGCTTTTTTCTTGAGGTGAAAATGGGTATAGCGGGCGTTGTCAGACGCCAGACTAGACCTGCCGGATGTCAAGAAAGGGAGGCACCAGTCTTGTTAGTGTGTTCGGCTGAGCAGCCAGCTAATCCAGTAGTCATGGGTGGTGCAACTGATTTGTGGGCGGGTCTTAGAGCGGGCCGTGACTTCCACCTAAATTTCGCCTAAAGGCGAAGATATTGCACAAAACTTTTATCCTTCTCGTGGAAAAAGTTCAAAGACAAAATGTGTCCCATATATGCTCTTTAAAAAAATTACAGGAGTACACTTAAGACGTCTTACGTGTAGGAATGCGAAGGCATTATACCGGGTGTCCCAAGCAGTGGCCAGGCTCTTTAAATCGAAAGCAAAATTCGGTTTCTTAACCTATCGCGCTACGATTTTGTGCAGCGTTGCCCACAGATGGTGCATTGTTTTTGTAAAATTTGCAAAGAGCAAACTTACCTGAGAAAAAAGTAAAGAAAGAAAAAGGCTTAACTCCTATGGAAACGCAACGAAGCCACCGGTCTTCAAACAATACGGCGCCGTTTCGCACGGGAGACAAAGGATGGCACAAGCGGTCGCGACGCCAACTGCCGCCAACGAAAGAGCATACGGTGCCGAGAGCCGGCATAATTAGCAGACAATCTTTTCGACTCAAAAGCGGGGCGAGCGTTTTTGATATCAGTTGCCAATGCCATTTTTTGTCATCCTTACAAATAAAACACATTGAATGGACACATAATCGATTAAAAAATGGTTTGACAGGATATTCCGACTGCTTTTGTTTTTTTTTGGGGTACCTATGTCGTCTGCTTTGCAGTTCCTTGTTGTTACCGCGCCTGTTTTTGGTTCTGCGCCTGTCCCCGCTCAAGAGCGCGCCGCTTTTGAGTCGAAAAGATTGTCTGCTAATGACACCGGCTCTCGGTGCCGTAGGCTCGTTTGTTGGCAGCAGTTGGCGTCGTGACCGCTTGCGCCATCTCTTGTCTCCCGTGCAAAATGGCGCCGTATTGTCTGAAGATCGGTGACTTCGCTGCGTTTCCATAAGAGTTAAGCCCTTTTCTTCCTTTACTTTTTCCTCAGGTAAGTTCGCTCTTTGCAAATTTTATACAAAAAAATGCACCATCTGTGGGCAACACTGCACAAAATCATAGCACGATAGGTTAAGAAATTGAACTTTGCAGTCGATTTGAAGAGCATGGCCGCTATTCGGGACACCCAGTAGTCCGGCGGGTGAAATGTTATGTTTCTACACATATTAAAGGCTTCATGGCTTCTGTGACGAAGCATCTGAGTTGCCATGCGCATATAGAGGACAATGTCAAGGACGGTGTCTAGGACGACGTCGAGGACAAAATGAAGAAGGACATCTAGGACGACGGCATCATAAAGACTGATGCCAGGTACAACGTCTAAGACAACATCGTCCTGGACGGCGACGTCCTCTAGGACGCCACCGAGGACGACCTCTAGGACAACGCCGAGGATGATCTCAAGGACGATGTCTAGAATGGCATCTAAGACGACATTGAGGATGACTTCTAGGACAACCTCTAGGATGATTTTAAGGCCTACGTCTAGGACGATGTCGAGGAAGATGTATAGAGGACAACCTCTAAGACGACCTCAAGGACTGACGCCAAGGACAGCGGCGTCCTTGAGCATACAATTGAGCTGCGCATGCTAACGTCAGGCCTAGCGCATACCCGCGTCGCCCCCTCCCACTGTGCCTGCCAGCAGTTCGGCTGGCTTGTTAGCGACGACGACGCCGTTGCCATGGAGCCACATGATGCGTCGCAGCCAATGGGACTTTAGGTGCCGTTCACTCAGCCAATGAGGGAATGGAAATTTCTCTGCCATTTTTTCGCAGCTACAACACCACTGCCGGCTCTGTTCCATGGGACAGTTAAAGCTTTTGCATTAAAACTTTTTTTCGTTGCAGTGTCTCTCTAAAGCAGTTGGAGTGCTGGAGTGCAATTAAATGCCGAAGACGAATGAATCTGTTCACCATTCTGAATCTGGTGTGCTTTTATTTCGACATCGGAATTCTATGCCACCTGTAATCACCCCGAGTCTTCGCCCAATCCATTTTTTGGGCGAAAAAAACATTTCCAAAATAACACCAAGTGATCGCCCATTCCTACAAATACCCCAATGCAGAATCTGCAATCCGCGAATACCCGAGTGAAGCAACCGCGGACCTTACGGTTGGAAAACGTCCGTGACAAAGAAGAATGAAGGAGGAAAAGAGACTTCCACTTGTTTACGCATTTCTTCCCCGATTTCTGCGACCCCAAAGTCGGAGTACATGCAAGCGAAAGGAAAAAAATGGAGATAAAAAAATTGAAACTTTTGTTTTGCTTACAAAAAAGTTTGTTTGGAAAAAAAAAAAAGTTGGAAAGATAACACAAGCAATAACTCATTCAGGGATTGTGAGGCCAGTGAATGCCCCATACCCTGGAATGTAACCACGAAGTGTAAGATCAAAGATGTAAGGCCAAACTCCGTCTCCACCGAAATAAGGTCACCAAGAACCCGTTCCTTCTCCCCGAAACGTCGCGACCGCGGTTGCTAAAGTTGTGCAATGGTTAAGACAAATCCAACAGGTAAACAAAGATTTTCTGGAACGCCGCACATAGACGTTTGCAAAGCGTCCCATTCGAGCTCCGTGTTCGTGGTGCCGTCTACGCCACGCAGCAACGCCGTCTCAACCCACATTGATAGCACGCCGCACACGGACGCACTATGTATTTGCCAAACAAGGAAGTTGCACAAGAGCCTGCTCTCTGAGATTGACAAGGCGCCCAAGTCCACCCGACACCAAAGTATTTGCCAAAGCGATCGCCAGCTTTCTCGCCCCCCCAGCATCGCTCTTCGCCGCTTCTTTCGCCAGCTCGCACTTTGCACCTGGTTAGTTTTCTTGCTTTTGTGTGACATGCTTTCTCAAAACAATTGTTTGCACTGTATGCCAGTCGGCGGTGTTCATCGCATGTATGCAAGCAACGGAGTTTGCGGTAGTAAAACGTTCCTTCATGAGCATTTCTTGCATAAGAGAATAAAACTAACTTGAGTTTAATGTATCTCTTGTGCAGCCGCACTAAATACATACAAAAAATGGGCGTTTTGTTTTTAGCTTTTCTTAAACATTTTGTGCTTACCCTGCGAGACATGACCCACCCAACTTTTTTATCAATTTCAGGCGCCAGGGGAGTGGGCAATGATTTGGGATATTACGGTAGATTCTTTCTTTAGGCCAATTTTTGGTGAAAACTTTCCGGGATGATGGAACACCAGGTGACTAAAAAATGGCACCTTATTGATTGGTCTATTTTTCAAAATCAGTCATGTCAGTCTTAAAGGGGCCCTTCAAATGCTTTTTATAGAAGCTTGTTTTTGATGGCATATTGTTTGTTGGACTTGGTGTGCTACTGAGTCAATAAAAATGAACAGTTTTAGATGAAAAGATGTCTTAGGAAACTCGCAGCAATGGAAATACACGGGCCGTATTTTCTCTTGTGGGGCCATTCTCTGGCCCCCACCGCCTCTATATAACTTGATCAATGAAAACAGTTAACTATGTGGAGACTCTGAATGCTCGTATTACTGCTCTTTCTAGGCGCATTGTGCGCCGTATTTCGACAAAAACGTCAAATCTTTGGGTCTAGGAAACGCAATACAGCAATTATTGTTTGAAAACGTTGCCCCACGGTGCCCCCTACTCTCTGCTCCAGGGGGCAGAAAGAGAGCGTGTCACAATCTTTGATTAGGTTTTTAATAGGGAAATCACCATCCACGAGTGTAATTTCGGGTATCGTTAGGATGCTTAGTGCCCGTGAATTGAGTTATCATTATTAGTAGACCATCTCAGAATCCACCCGAGTGCCCCTTTAAGGTAATGCCATCACCATCAATGGGCACACGCGAATGTTTCCCAGGCGCCTACAACTATGAAATTAATAATGTTGGCAAGGTGGCTCGTCTCCAGCCGATTTTAAATGGTCCAGTCCTGGGGCGGTGGGCGACTCTCACCTTCTCCTCCTGCAGCGCCTTGGCCCTGGAGGCCTCCTGCTTGGCCCTCTTGTGGGCGAGCTTGCGCTCCCGCTCCTCCTCCTTGAAGCGCTGCACCCGGGGATCGCAGGCATACGCCGTGTCTGCAAGGCGCACACTGAGTTTACCCGCAAATACCGAGAAACACTGAACCCTAAAAAAACAAGACTGCCTGTCCCTTTGGTATATTCGAAGGCATCCTAAATGTATAGAATTTACGGGTCCTCTCCAACGTCACGGCGTTATGTGATGTTTCGTGACCATCAGAAAAGTATGCGGCCCATGACCTTACATCATACGACCATGTGACCCGAGGTCACCTCATTGGTCACGTGACCACATGAGGTGACATCGTGTGGTCACATGGCACTAACATCACATCATAACATCGCGTAACACTGACATTACACCATAATGTCACATGACACTCTGATGTTACACCATAGTGTCATATGACACTGTGACATGACACCATAATGTCTAAGAACACCGTGACATTACATCATAATGTCAAATGACACTGACATTATGGTGCATTTACACTTGGGAATTCGCAGGTGGATCCGTGCCAGCGGCAAGTGGAATTTGGAGCCGGGTGGCGAAATCTGCTTGTCGCTGGTGGAAAATCTGGATCGGTTCAGGACCCACATCCAGGTTTTCCGCCAGTGACGAGTCGATTTTGCCAGCGGCTCTTAAATTTGCTTGCCGCAGGTGCGGATCCGCAAGTGTAAACACACCATTACACCATAATGTCATATGACACTGACACTACATTACAATGACATACGACACTGTGACATTATGCCATAATGTCATACGACATTACACCAATGACATTACAGCGTCAAGTGACATTAGCTCACGCAACACCATTAAGTTGTAGCGTCTTGGGTTGTTCCAGACTTGAAATTAAAATGGTCTGGAATGGTTAGTAAGAACACAAACTTTTTATTTAGTTAAGATATGGCCGAAGACAAGGAGTAGTCTTCAAAGTCTGGTACCATTATGCTGTGAAGTCTCCCTGTGCAGTCTCCCTATACTGTCTAACTGTGCTGTCTCTCCGGTGATCTTGCACCTTATTTTCTTGTACCCTCGTGCATAGGGTTGCCTCGCGGTGGCATGAACTGGTGAAATTACAAGGCAATACTGCAACTAGACGAGAGAGCAGTATCCGCAATGCGATGGTGAGCTTGCCAGGATATCACCCGTTATGCAATGCAACCTGGATATTGCACGGAACTGATGCAAGCGTGTGGCAAGCTCCGCCCATGGCGCAGCACCCAAGTTGGGTATCATAATCCGAAGCTTGCCGGAGCCGTTCAAGTTGAGCGGAGAAATGTTCTCTCGAGGGCCGCTGTATGTGGTGCTTGCGTGACCGCAAAGTCATGGTGCCACATAAAAAACAGACTGAGGGATCCTTCTCTCAGGACTTGGCACCATTCCGACTTTACGGTCAGACACCAACTGTTATGAACACCGCGACATCATCGACACAATGTCACCATTGAGGCTATGTGCGAGCATGCATCTGAAAATCATAAAAGCTGTAAAGCGCCTAAAAAACGAGAACACGAGAAGAAGAGACAAGACCAAGCGCTAACTTACAACTGATTGGTTATTAAAACACACTTACTATTTGTACACAAATTCAGGCTCCCGACACAAAAAGGCAAACTCTTCCTCAGTTAAGCGCACTGACGATGCACTTATGCAGCTATCCTGCGTAAGTGCACATTTTTTAGGCGCTTTACAAGTTAAACATGTACCAACTAGCCCACCTACCCATTTTACTGCATAAGAGCTGGCTCTACAAATGCTACACATCACAAAAAACTTGGCTGGAGAGGATAAAATACGAGGAAAAGAGGTTGTCGAAAGGTGACCCACCTACGAGCTGGCGAATGCGCTGCATCTCCTCCCGCTTGCGCTTCTGTCGTGCTGCCCGGTTCTGCTTCTCGATCCAGCGGCGCTCCTCACGGCTGCAAGGAAAAAGGCGGACTCAGTGCCTCCGCCCTTTCCCCCCCCTGGGGCCCCACACTCACTTCTCGCCTTTCTCCTTCTCCTCCTCGTCCAGGTAGGAGTACTCCCGCCACGAGTCGAAGCTGTACCTGCAACCGATGACCACCAAACGAGCTTTTCCTAAACATTCATTCAAACGAGGAAGAAACACCAGAGATTTCCCTCCGTTGCGTGCGTTGTGCAACGAAAATGTCGGGCTTTTGCGGTGCGGCTCGGTGATGTCGATTCCACGTCAGACGGCGGGAGGGATGCTCGGGCGGTACGAGCGGTCCCGGTGCGGGTCCGTTTGTTTTTACCGACAGTTTTGTAGTTAAAAGCTTTGGCATTGAGCGTAGAGATTGCTATATTCGTCCGCAGTGGTGCAATGAGTGCAAACCGCTAAGTTGGACTGGGAACATCGACGTCACCCCCCTCCCCCACACTTTGTCGTTCACACCACCGAGATGCCGGGAAATGTCAATGTTAACACCCGCGCTGCAAACTGCCAAAAATAAATAAAAAATGATACAAGCTTGATCATGCTAACAAAGACCAAGGAACACAGAATGTGTCCTGCACGAACTGCACTCCGTGTGCTGTTTGTGCTAGATTTTTCATTAATTTAATATTTGTTCTATTTTAACATTTTATTTCTACTTGTTTGTTTTAATTCGTTTATCTTGTTATCTTAATTGTAAACGTGTTGCTCTCGCCGGTACGTCCTCAAGCAAATAAAAAAATTTATTCTTCCAGAGCAGCCATGCCACGCAACTCAGTGGCTATAGTATCCGACTGCCACCGCACCGACCCAGGTTCGAGCCCAGCTGGGGCGTCTTTCGCGAGTTTATTTTAAATGGGCCTTAGTACGTAAAACCTTAATGTCGTGTAATGCTCCCAGCGTGTTGATCGTTTGTGACTTCATTCCCGATGCTCGTTCGAGACAATTTTCTCGCAGAAGACGACTCATGAAACACAATCTGCGTTAGAAAATCCAAAAAGGCAGGAGGGGGGATTCCGATGCCTCGAGAAGACTCTGCCAGGGGGGAAAGCTTAAAAATAATGACGACAGAAAAAAGGAAACGCTGCGAAACGAGAACGTGGCGATGCTATTTGTACTGACAAGATGAGAATGGCAGAGGGGTCCTTCAGTTATCCCTCGTCCAGCACGAGCTCCCTACCTTTGGTATTGCCAAGGTCCTTCAATACGCAACCGGTCACGAGACTTCGGCCGTTTGGTACAGAGGCAAAAATTCCTGCCAGGAGCGCCGCTGTACCGGAAGGGGCATTTTCGTTTCGCCACACGACTCTCGGTAAGCCACCCAAAATTCGCGATTACGAGTAGTTTCTAAAAAAACAATTTCTCGCATAACGACGTTTTCTTCTATGCCCATAATTGATCGCTGTATGCAACCACCCGTCATTGTTCGTCAATCTTTAATAACAGAACTCAGTTTAAGTTTGTTTTCAAACAAAACAATGAAAACCAAAAAAATGTGTTCGTGAGCGAAAAAGAGCCAGGCAATGGAGCGTACAGGTTCGCAGTGCCTCTACTCAATGGCGCTATTCGCGGCGCCGAAATTTAACGGCAATAGCGGCACCGAGAATTCATTTTGAGGCAAGAAGACGAAGGAAGAACCATATTATCCTGGAAAACGTTGCAGAAAAAAAAGTTTGATCGGTTGGCCGAGCGTACGGAGCTGAAGACATTTACATTAACGAGAAACTCCGTCGGTGCAATGACGCGTCACCGCGTTTATTGGCGACTCGTTCAGAGTGGGTTCGAAATTCCGACACAACTTTTTGGCCGCCAGACTTCCAGCGGTGCTGGCTACACTGGCGGCTCTTAGCCACCTCGTCGATGCTAGCGCCACGCTTGGCCACGTACCCGGCTCTCCCACAGTGCTACGGAGGAGCTTTGTGACCAGTAGCTCGTCGAAGGGCTCCGATAAAACTACGACATCTTGTGTGCCTCTAGCAGATGTGCGCAGCCAAAGCACGTCGGAAGGCAATGAGCACCCCCTGGGGGTCGGAAATCTGAAAAAGACGCCCTCCCAGTCTCGTTCTGACAGTGAAAACAGACACGGCGTCACGTGGGCGGAGACCAGGGCCCGCCAAGTTCCCTGTGAAACGCAATTCTGCATATGAATGCCCGGTCAGCAGACGACTACAATTTGTTTTTCTTGACTTTCCTTGCGCACTGTTACGAGTGGGTCGTCGTCCCAGTAGCGAAGCCAACTGCCAGAGTTCCCCAATATGTAGACTGCTTTACACATATTTACAGCATGCTGAGAAAGTCGGAGAACAAATTGAAGGAGCTCGCTGCTCCTTTTTAACAGGTCCGTTTTCCCTACTTCCCCAGATAGGGAACCAAAGCAGCTGTGTCTGCAGCCAATCGAGTCACCTGAAGTTCACAAACCAAGAGGCTCCGCCTCCGTTGCCCCTTCCCGCACAAACAAACACACAAAGGTCCGAGTCGTCAGGACACCTTGAGGCCATGATGGGTGCCAATGATAACGTTGATCCCACGCAAATCCTTTTGGCCAGACAAGCACGCTAAGCCACTCTGAACTTCTTGTGGTCCCGGGAAGCGACGAAACGCTGAGCCGATCGTCGGTACATTGTGTTGACGAGACGAGGCAAACTCTTTGGCGCCCGCGTCTGCCAGGAGTGACACCTCTTTGTCCATCTCGGGGACGGAAATTACCTGGTAAGCTGCTTAGGTAGTCCAGACAATGCCGAAGACTTTGGGGTCTTCGCTATATTGAAGGAACCAGCTTCCCCCAGAAGCTGTTGGAGCCACCGAGCCCAGCCTTGTTGCTTGAGGGAAGTGCACGTGTCGAGACGTCTCTTGTTTTGAGGACGATAATTGAACATTGCTGCCGGAGGAAAGTCCAGTGGGCGATGATGTCAGCCCTTTTGGTGACGATCATTAAACGTCATTAAAGGCTCGCGTTGGCCGTTCATAGCAACACTCTTTTATGTTTCTTTACTTGCGGTTGGATTGTGCCTTTGGTTCGTTGGAAAGTGGGGCACGCGTGTGCCAAATGCCCTAAGATAAACGTACCCAATTAAAAGCATTAAAAAAAATTGAGTTCCTTTACGCTTCCGAGTAGAGCGTGTCGCGGCGACTCGCATAAATCGCCGTTCTTGTGGCGTCACCACCGCTTCTGCGCCACCTCCTGTGCGTTACTTTGAGGATTTTAACGCAATTTTCTCCTCTGCTCTTGATTCCGCTCGCATGCCCCGTCCTCCTCATTTCGTCCGCGACGAGCCTTTTTGGCACGCTGCGACCGAAATTCACGTTCTTCGGATGCGCCACAGACTTTCGGAGGTCTAGACGCGCGGCTTGCGAGTTCGTCTGCCCGCACGGTCATGCGCACGCGCCGGCACGAGGGGGTGTCGACCGCGGCCGATACCACCTATGGTTGGCGACAGGTCAAGAGTGCGGAGGAAACTCCACCCACCTCTTTCCTCTTTAGCGGAGCAAACGTTGGAGGGGAGGTCGCCTCCTCTCCGGCCTTCGCTCTACTAAAGGGGGAAGAGGGATGTTTGAGGTGGAGAGGCCTCGTCTTCCAGGTGCTGCCGCAACCAACACCTTCTATAGTCACTGGCAATGCGAGGAAGGCGGGGCAACGCTTTCGAACGGCTGGCTTCCGGCGCCACTCGCTGCCTTTTGCCGTGCTCTAGCATTGCGTGTACGCTCGAGGCTCGCAAGATGCCGAAGCCTTGTCGAAGGTAGAAAAAAATGGATTGTATACCGGATTGAATTCTCTCTTCTCTGAAACCTTCTTCTTCGAAATTCGCTCAATTCGTAGGGCGGCCGGTTGTAGAAGAAACGACAGCCGGCACCCATAGGTAGCCGGTTCAAATCCGGCTCGGCAGACAGAAAACTTGTTTTCGTATAAGTTCGACAGCGACAGCCAGGAGCGATTATGTGATCGATGAAGTCACCGGGAGTTCCCACGAATGACACCTGTACATTTTCTCTAGGAGGATCCCCATAACAGCTCTCGCTGTAAAAGGAGGCAGTTTTCCAGCCAACTTTTCTAATCTTGCACGGAGCGAATCGTGTGAAATCCACAGTTTTCTGTGGAGGAAACGTCGGTTGTTGTCGTTCCCCAGCGATGCCAGAACCTAGGTAAACCCGCCCTGCACTTTGTGCGAGCCGAAGGTGCAACGTATCAAGCCAAGAAACAGAGAGACGAAACAGAGATCGTAAAGCTGTGCCGTCGCACTTCTGCGCGTGAAGGCCATCACACACCGTTTTCTGCCATGGCCTCACTCTGCACGACGCACGCTCGACAAGAGTGCAGCTGTTTGGGGAGCACCCTCCAGACGGCGCATACCGCATGGCAGTGCAAGCCGACGCCCGATGTAGTCTCTTACAGATGCCTGGGCCGTGTTCATTGTGCTGTTGGGGACGAGGCGCCCTGATTATTAGAATTCATATTTTGATGAATAAATGGTCCTTTTAAGCGTACCGACTTGCTTCGTTTTCAATGTCGCTCGTGAGAGATTTGGCGCTATCCTGGTTCCTAAAACAGCACATGGTGCGCAGGCACTTTGCTGGTCCCATGAAATTCGTTATAAAGGCATTTGACTAACTATAATGCCAAAGCACTTAAATCACAATCACCGTTAGTCAAAAGTTCCAATTTACATTTCAAGTAATTGAATCAGAATAATTCAGGTACTGCAATTTAAGTATTATGCGAGTATGCAACCATGCTATCTGCAGAAAAGCTTACATGCAGTTTTTAGTTGTTTTTTTTTGTGAGTGTTTTGCACGGTACACTCTCAATGTGTGCTTGGCTGAAGCCATCTTAGTAAACTATTAATACACTCTTTTAGGGAAAAAAATTATAACCCATCTTGATACATTGCACAAAGCTGGCAGACACAGAATGTCATGTGTTTGTGTAAGCTTGTCCAAACCTGCTGCGCTTGTTTTGTCCATTTGACTTTGTGCATAATTTGTTAGGGAATGAGACTTGAACAGACGATGCACTCAGCACCAGTCGGCTTTATGCAAAGTACCTTTTTCGTACGCTCGGGGTATATTTTGAGATGTTCACATCCCATATAATTTTTAGGCGCCGTTGTTTTGTGGCCGCACGAGCACATATATAGCAGCTGAAAAAACACTTTCCTAAGCCGCTCTGGTAGTGCAGGGGTGGGGCATCAGAGAAATGGGTGCCAAGGAATGAAGCATTTTTGCAGACGCCTGGCCATGTTATCATGTTTTTCATTACAATCTTTCATGACACTCTAGACTTGGGAGCCAGCACTAAAATACATTCTGCATTAATATTGTCTTCAAGCGGAGCCACACTGCCTTGGCACTGACCAGAAGTGGTAGAAACGGTCCACTTCGTCCCGGGTCGAGTCTTCGTGGCCCAAAGATGGCACATCCCGTTTGGTCGACCACCTGAAACAATTATTGGCTTCATACTTTGCTAAACACATATCGCTTAGCAGAGCTATAAAGAATCTAACAAGAAAAGCAGTGTTGGGAAGTACTTTAGTACATTGTACTTAATTTTTATTCACAAATGATGCCTTGTCAACAAATTAGTGCCTTAAAAGTCGATTGTGTGAAATAGTTTGTCAGCGAGAGTAAAACTACCAGCCACTTGATTTCATCCAATATTCTCCGCCATTTCCGAAAATACCTGATGCATCCCCGATTACGCCTAACGCAATGCATACCAGTTAAGGGGGGACATGGGCCTGAATCTAAATTTTTTTTTTTTTTAATTCATTGTTCAATTCTGACTTCTTCGGTTTTAGGAATTAATTATACACACCGACACTAAATTTGAAAACCATAAGCCAAATAATTACATTGATATAAAATATTCTCAACACATTGTGAGCCAGTAACAAAGTAAAGGAGGTCAATATTTGAATGCATTTTTCTCAGTTCCGCTGTTTGCTGCAAATTTCATACGAGGGAATCTTTTGTTCAAAAGTAAAAGTATTTTAAATCCACAATCAAGATGTTTCTGAACTTAAATTTACTGGGGAATTGGGGTATCTACTTTATTTTGTTTTAAGTTGAAGACCTCTTTGAAAAAAAGCTATGTTTTCAAAAATTGACATAGGACAGATATGCATCTCATATTTTGAGGTAATCACCTTTTCTGAAATATTTACATTAGGATTATAAAAACTAGATAGCCCGAAGTAGTACCACACCCCCCACTTACTATTCTAGCAATAAAAATGGTGCTTAATAGTTTCATTTGCATATAATAGATTTCTTAATCAAGAGTGACACATCTTCTTATGCAGGTATGTAAAGTTGTCCTAGAGAGATGAAAGCTTGCACAGTACACTTACGTAAACCTGACGTTAAATCTCCCCTGCAAATTTCATTCCGATCATTAGAGTAGTTCAGAAGTTAAATCTCTAGCCAGTGTCCCCCCTTAAGAAAAGCAAAAAAAACACTGTATAGAGGAATGAAAGAGCATCATGAAAAAGTGTGTTAAAAAGTACTTGTACGTTACTCTGAAAGTTAATTGTATTCATAGTACTTGACTTCAAGTTCATTGCACCCGGTGTACTTACTACTTTACTTGAACTACATAACCTCTCATTTACATTTTAGATGTACTGTCGAGATCAGTTATAACCAAGACGGTTATAACAAAATAGCGGCTACAGCAAAGCGATCACAATTTCCCATTCCCGTTTGCACTTTGTCAATGCATTTCTGTCTGTTTATTGAGAAGGAAATCGAGCAGCTATCGCGGATATAGCGAAGAGAAATTTTATGATCATTTAAAAAAAGAATGAAATTCGGAACATTTACCGAGTCTCGAACCGCCGCACTTTGCTGCCGCGGCCAAAGAGCCGCCCAGAACAGGCTGCAGAAGATGCTAAAAAATGCCGCCGGTGGCAGTCTCTGCAACGTCGTCTGCTCCCCGCCCCTTATCTTGGAAGCGGCTTTACCGCATCGCACACGAAGAAGCTACGATAGGGGCGTTCAAAGCGCTAGCGACAGCGTACCGGCAGAGATGACGGAGGGAGCAATAAGTCCGCCTGCATTTGACTGTCGCATAACCAGTGTGGCGAGGAAACTGGGTGGAGAGGCAGACACGTTTTCATAAGGTGAACGCTTTTGAGTTTTGACTCATTGCATGCTGCAGCTTGTTTTGCAAACGCGGAACACAAACCCTATGACCCCGATCGAGCAATTGCCCCGCCTCTCAAACCTAGGCTCTCTATACCGACGACAAACAAGCTTGAGCACGAACTCGGTGCCGTGCACGCTTCTTTGTTTGCTTCGTGATCCGTGTCGGCGTCTGGTCTGTGAGGTCACCCTTGCGTGAAAGTCTACTTTGCTCAAGCGCCGATTCGCCGAATCATCGCCACTCAACGTTGGAGAGTCCCGGCACCGGCGGCACCTCGACGGAGTGCGCATAAACGTAAAGAATGCCGTCCACCGCCAGCGTCCTCTGCAGGGCCGCCGCAGCTGTCAACACAGTCCGTACGTAGCGGGATCTTTTTTCGATCGGAGCTTCTCGCAGTCTGCGAGAAGCAGCTCCGATCTAGCAGAGGACGCGTGCAGGGAAGCCTCGACCGCTTCCTGCAGGCTCGATAAACATGTGCCCGTGACAGCCCCTGTTACCTTTTTTTCTTCATGTTATTTGTACGAGTTTATATATAACGAAGAAGCGGATATAGTGAAACCATTTCTGATTCCCATTGACTTTGTTATAACCGGTTTCGACAGTGCTTTACCTAACACTAAACAAATTAATTATAATAACTGTATATACTTTTGGTGAACAAACGCAGTCCAAGCTAGGCCCCATTCACACAGCCGTTTTTTCCACATTCCAGCATGGCGCCAGGCGGCGTTCCCGCCAGGGGAGAGGGTTTTCGGGACCAGTTTGGGCCCCGAATCACGTCACGGCAGCAGAAGTGTGCCGAAGGACTTTCTACGTCTCCAGTACAATACACTGGATGGGGATGTACCGGAGTCCCACCCCAACCAGGGAAGACCAACCCCAAAATGGGAAACTTGCGCTCAATCTGCCAGACTTTCAAATGTTTGATGATTATGGGCACGGCCGCGGGAGGGGGGATTGATTGTACTATGCCCCAACGACGAAGCCAATGAAGCTCTTTTCTCTTTTTGGGAAGGAGCGGAATGACGCGCAAGTTTCTTTTATGTTTACAGTTCTTCAACAACAGGAATACAAAAAATTAAATTTACCGCTGAGCTGCCGCTCGAAATGGTGAGACCACATCGATTCCTTTACGAGACGTAAATGTGATTTAAAAGAAAGAAAATTGGGTGGTTTGATCATCGGGGAAGAAATGTGGCATAACGAGCGATTGAGGTGAAATGTGCTCACAGCTGGTCCTGTCGTATTCGCTTAGAGATGGAGAGACAAATAAAATGTTTTCAAACACGAAAGATCCTTATTGCTAACCCAAACGCAAGCTCCAAGAAACAAAGAAGTTGTGACAGAGCCGATCGACGCCAATCGTCCGCTACATCTGGTGATCGGTGCTGTAACAAAGTGGTCACAAAGGGGGGTTTACAAGATTGTTGGTAGAAGTTTAGGGAAGCGTGAACTAGAGCACAAAATTATACTGTCTAACAAAGTACAAAAGTTTGACGCAAAATTTTAAAGAGGTGCAGCAAGGTATCTAGGCTGGATGGCGCAAGCTACCGCCCAATATAGAGGGTAGAGCCACCAGCATCCATCCATCCAAGTACACACTGCCGCCGGTTCGAACACTTCACCGTCCCGTTCTCGTTTGCCAACTAACTTAGCTTGATTTTTCCTGTAACTCGTAGACATCGCCTGAGCTTCCCGACGGCACATCTAAAACCAGGGAGGTCGCATTTTCTAAATGTAACTAGTGCCAATGGCACACCTTCCACACCAAGCAAGAAAACGGCGGCTCTCACGTGACGATTGAGAACGAAGCGTCGACACCCTTAGCGTAGCTTATTCAGTGTCTCCAGAGTAACAACACTCTATCTATCCATTGTCTAGTTGGCGGCACAATTAGAAAATGTGAACTCCCGAGCCTCAGATACGGCGCCAGGAAGCCGAGGCGACGTCGTTCTGCTCCGTTGCGAGCCGCTTCAAAAGTTACGAAGGACGAAAGAGAGTTTCCCGCGATTTCAGATCCGGCTTCGGACAACCGGCAACAACAATTTTAAGCGACGGGAGGCCCGAATCCGAAGCGCGGCCCACTCATGGCTTTAGCGCAGACTGAGCGAAGGGGCTCACCGGGCGTTGGCTTCGAACACGGGGCCGAAGGTGGCAAAGAAGCCCAGCCTGGCATCCACGCCGCTCGGGATGTCGTCGTCGAACTCTGGGTCGACGCTGTCGTAGGACCGCCTCCTCACGGGGTTCCCCAGGATCTCGTACGCTGCATAGACCCGGCCGGTCCCCAAATGAAGTCTCCACGTGGCCTACGCCAACACCGCACAGGCCCCCACCCCAAATGTCTCGCCAGGGTCGCCGACGGGGCGAAAACAGCGAGGAGGAGGTTCGGCCGCACCGCCTCTGGCGCGAGCTTCCCACCTTAGACGACGCTTTGATGTCTCGCACACCTCGAGTGCGTGCCGGAAACCAGGTGTTCAAAAGACACACACCACCTTTCTCATTCTGTTGGGTTCTACAGACCTTGGCAAAGATGGCCTTCTGCGATCTGCCATGTTTGTCTGCTGGTCCGAGGAACACCTTCCCAGCATGCGCCGTTGCTCCGCTGCGTGGTACGTCAGACCCTGCGCGTGCGCCCGTGGCTCGGCAACTCACACACTTTTCGCCCCAGCAATGAACGATGCAAGGGTCTATAGTGGATCCCTACAACGCCACCTAGCTCGCATCGGTGGCATCGCCTGCACATCTTGCAGTGTCTCGCGACACTAACGTGCAACCACCGTCGAGTTGTCGCTCGGGGTAGGGTCGGGGATTCGCTGGCGCCGTGTGCGTCGACACCATCTTCCAGGTGGTGTCGACTACGCTTGGAGTCGTTTAAAACATGCGGAGGGAACAATACCGGGCAGTTCGGAACAAGACTCTAAATACTTGAGGCGCAACGAGTCATTTTAGGAGCATTCCGTCAGCATTGGCAGGCTGCAGCTCGGGACGCGGGAATTCTGCGGCTCGTTAGAATCCAACAAATATCACTTTCCTCTCCTTTGTTGCACATGTGTGAACATGGTGTGGGCATCACAACGGTGAGACCCGAAACACTAATGAAAACAAACCAAAAAAAAAAATGTGTGCAGTGGAAGAGACAGAAAACACGGAGACGGACGTCCGTCCCCCTTTTTTTGTCTCTTGCCACCGTGCCGTGCCTTTTTCAAACACAGCCACTGATCTTGCCGTCATGATAAAGTTGCACAACCTTGCCTGCGCCGTGACTGTTCTTTACAAGATGGCAACTTTTTTCTCTTAGAATTCGGGATAACAGTTAGAGGGACACTGACAGGGTATTTATGCTCACCGAGGTTTTCAGTTGTACATGACATATCAGTGCCTACCTACCCAGAACCGAGTTTTCAGCTTGAAATTCGGTTCCTTCTCGCCCGAAAACCGTTGATCGAGAACTGGCCGGTTCGAGTCCCGCTCACTCTCTTCTCCATGGTTACGGGCCGTTTTCTAAGGCTTAGACCCAACCACCAAATTTAATCAAAGTTCTGGGTCATTGAAGGCACATACTCAATATTAAAAATAGAAAAAAAAGATGAAACCCATATTTTGTGGCTTCTAAAAAGCTGCAAATACGCTGATTGAAAAAAAAAAAAAAGTTGCACAGACAACCGGAAGCATTCTGTGCGTTCACTGTGTAATTCGCAACATGGCGTACTATCGCTTATCGTGGGACTCGCGCTGCTGGATGGCGATGGCGTCGGACGAAGGACATGGGACCTCTACTTCAGAACTGTCATTCGCGGTTCCGGCGAATACCGTAAAATCCCATAAGGACGCCCACCTAAAATGAAGAGATAAATGGTGAAAAACATGGGGTGGGCTATCTTTGGGGATGCCACAGCAAAACTTTATCAAAAGTTAATGATAAGCGCCGGGGCACCCGCTACAAACCACGTGACGGGGGAAGTGATACCGCACATCGCAGACACGGCAAATTAGCATTTCACGATGCGATAAACATGCGGGAATTCGCTACAAACTCCTGTGTCACGGGAAAGGATACCGCAAGTGGCCAACGCAGTAGATTCAAGTCTCATGGTGCAATAAAGACGCGGGAACCCGCTACAATCTTGCCTGTCACGGAAACCGATATCGCATGCGCAGATCGCGGACAAAAACACGGGAATATGCTACAAGCTCGCAGGTCACAGAGACAAATACCGCAGATCACGGAAGCAACAGAATCGCATTTCACGATGCAATATACACGCGGGAACAACTCGCGTGTTACACGATCCGATATCGCGCGCAGATCGCAGACAAAAACGCGGGAACCCGCTATGAACTCGCTTCTCAGACACACCGGTACCACCGATCACGCCGTTGATGCGCGATTCCCGTCGGACATCGCTTGATGTTGGACGGGAATCGGGGGGTAGGCGATGTATCGGAATTTTCATGTTACAGATATTTAGCCAGAAAAATGGGATGGGCGATCTCTCGGGGGAGGGCGCCCTTACAAGATTTTACGGTATGTCTTCCTTCGAAAGATAAATTTTGGACAGGTCAAAACAATTAGGATTCATTCCGTACGACACGCCTGGCCACCAAGCCGATTTGCATGAAAATGTCACCAAGTCAGTCGTCCCTTCTCGTGGCTGAATACATCGCTCGTCTTACGAACACGAATTGGTAAAAGCATGAAAAACGCGCAAACGTCAAGCACGAAGTGCGTACTTCGAGTTGAATATGCATGCGTATGATTTCTTTTCTAGGTGCGAATGTGGCCAATCCGTGGTGCTGCCCGACTTCAAGCCTGGCGAATGCCTTTGCTGCAGGAAAATTGGCAGTAAATTTCCGACCTACAGTCGACCGGCTGTATTACTACGAATGAAGAGTTCCCCCTTGTCTGCCTGAACATTACGATGTTAAAACTATCATACTTCGAGCTCCGTAATAAGAAGCTGCCTGTGCCCAAGGACATCCACAAGTCTATGTTGTCAGGAAAAACGGATTATTTCATGTTGTAGAGTAGCTCAGTGGAAAGGTGTCTGCTTCACACGCAGCGGACGCGGGTTCAATCCCCAGTGTGGGCATACATTTTTTTTTCAACATTTTGCAGTATTTACACATTTCTTTTGTACAATTATCACTGAAAAAAAAAATTAAAAAATTGTGGACGAAGCGTTGCATAACTAAATGGTATGGGACTCCCTTTTTCTTGAAACCTGCGAACTTAATGTAGTCACTTTGCACAAAATGCAAGGAGCATATAAAACGGGTAGCGTCCGCCTTCTGAGGGGCCCGATACTGTTCTGCCGTAATTGACCATTATCCCCCAAGCGCCCCGGCTCGTGCTAAAAGAACCATGGGAACAAAGTTCCTTCAGCTTCTTAGTGATCGATAATTTCGACCCTACCCTTGGTTACACAGCTTTTGAGCCTAATTCGGAGTCACCCTGAACAAGCACCTGATATACCCCAATGACCTGTCATATCGCTTTTAAAATTTCTCCTCAATGTCAGCGTTTTTGATACTGTGCATGCTGTCCACCCTTCAACCTGGATGGGCTGCAGAAATCTCTTACATTATTATCATTCTCGTACAGCTTCAAAGACGCTGATAGTATCAAGTTAGAAATGCTAAAAATGCTATAAACAGCCCTCGCGGACTCCGAGTTAAATCCGGGTTTTTGTTGTTGTGAATTTTCGGCTTTTTAAGCCATTCCTGCTAAAACAACAATCACGAGAATGATAATATTGTAAGAGATTTTTGCAGCTCAGCCAGGTTGAAAGGTGGATCGCATGCACAGTATCAAAAATGCTGACATTGACAAGAAATTTCCGAAGTGATATGACAGGTCCTTGGGGTATATCAGGCGCTTGTTCAGGGTGACTCCGAATTACGCTCAAAACCTGTGTAACCATGGAATTGGACAAAATTAGCGATCACTAGGGAGCTGAAGGAACACCATACCCATGATTTCTCGAGTGCGGGCCGGGGCGCTTGGGAATATTGCAAATGGTCTATTGCAGCCAGCCATTGGTCCCGACCCCGTTGATCCTTTCAGTAACTTGTGCAGACTCTGCTGCAAAATGCCACTAATGGATGCAGAACCTGTGAGGCCGCTCCCCAAGCAACATCTTGGGGGCATTCTTTTCGGAGCCCATCACTGGCATTCACTACTCATTTCCAACTCTTCAATGTACAAAAAAACTCATCTTGAAGTGCAGAACAGCGAGCGGAACAAACATAACTGCAAAGCAATCGCACGGCGAACGGTACCCACGTCGTCTGCTACACTCAACCAAAAAAAAAAAAAAAATGAGGAAAACAAAGTGCAGTTGGGTGTAGCCACGTGACTTTCAGCACTCTCCTCCTCTATATTTCTCCGACCTCCGTGCACAGGTTTCGGTTTCGTTTTCAAGCAGTTGCATTTCTTGGCTTTATTAAAAATATACGCTACTCTGTTGCAAAATATTAATTGGGTAGTCCTCTGACATCATACTAAATCGCCTGGCAAAAAATTTAAAAAATTTTTTAAGAGGTGTCAGTGTCTTTTTGATATAAAATACTTAATGTTGATAACTCCGAAAAGAGAATTTGACAGAAGTAAAATCTAGTAAATGCTGCAGTTGCAGTGAAAAATAAACTCCAGAACCACCCTCAAGAATTCCCAACAAAATATATATATAAAAAAACTTGCGTTAAGTCAGACCGCTTATGCATCGAACAAAAACGGCATTTGCTGCAGACATATGATAATAAAATTATCTGTGGACACGCCTCCAAGCACGTTCACCTCGTGCAATGCTTCAAACATGTCTGCAGACACTTCGTGCGAGACCAATGTGACCCGTCGGACAAGGAAGGAACACTTCTCGAACATCGCCTGCGGACGGTCTTTTGCGCAATGCATTAGTAACGTCGCCGCAGCTTAATAGCCGGTTAAAAGACGGAAGGCAGCACCACGAGAACTAGGCCGGTCCCTCACCGCGGGTGATGCAGGAGAAGTAGTCGTGGTCCATGTCCCGCACCTGCTCCCCGGCCGTGCGACGCTTGTCCGGGTGGTGGAGCAGCACCTTACGCCGATCTGCGCAAGAAACATCAGCACGCTTGTAGGGAACGACAATGCTAGACCACTTTGGACACACGAGCCGCATGTCTGCAATGCCGCACATTCGTTGTACGACGGCCCGAACGTTGCCACGATACAACTATCGCAGATGCACCCTTCGCTCTGCACGTCGAGCGTTAATCGGCTTGGCAGCCAGAGAGTCGTTGAAAACCAAAGCAGACGCGAGATGGAATGCCGCGACGACGGCGACCCTCGTCTTTTTCGCCAGCATTAATGCGACCAACTGCCAGGGTCGCGACATCCGACAGCACGGCGTCAATTCAACGAGAGGGGCCAGTCGAGCATATCAGTAGAAAAGGGAGTAAAGGAAACTGAGAGGAAATTGTGGGAAGAGAGAATGCAGGTGAAATTAGCTTTAACAATATACAGGACACAAAAGCAAAAAATAAAGAAGGAACAGTTGTATGATAATTCAGTGGGGAGCTCATTGCTGTTTGAAGCTAAAACGGGGGTGCTAAGAACGAAAACAGTATAGGGCTAAATTCCAGGAAAAAGACACTCCCAATGAATAGCCAAACTCTTTACATATACATGCCTTGCATGTGACATCATACAGCACATAGCAACCACCATTGCTCCGTACCATGCTCATGTGCCCGTACCTTCGGCAGTAAATATTTGGCACGATCAAATTTGTTCTTCTCGGCAAAGCTTGCCGAGAAGAACAAATTCGATGGTGCCTAATGTATGCTGCAGAAGGTACGGACAGAGGAGCATAGTACGGAGCAATGGCGGATGATGTGACGTCAATGCAAGCCATGTATACGGCTCTGGTTGCCACCAGTTCAGCTGCATGGGAGGCCACAAGCCAAAGGCGCATCCTGGGCACCGTAGTTGCACATGGGGTCGTTAGAGAGCTCCAGTGCCCGCAAACTGTGATAAAACAGAACTACAACTTTCGCAGTACGCAAAGAGCGCGGTGGTAGACGTGGCCGACCTAAGCACGAACCGGGCCAACCGGCCAGACGCACTCACAGGCCTTCTTGAGGTCGTGCTCGGTGGCCCTGTGGCGCTTAGCCTGGAGGCCGAGCACGCGGTAGTGGTCCTGCTGGCGCCACTCCTTGGGGTCCAGGCTGAGCAGGTAGCGCGTGTCGGCGGGGCTCTCCGAGGCCCGGCCGTCCTGCTCGTCCTCGTCCGACGACTGCGACCCCACGGAGGCGGCCGACGACGCGTGCCTCGCCCGCGGGTTGCAGTACACGGACTCGAACCAGCGGCCCACGGGCTCGACGGTCACGCATCCCAGGGCTGCGGGCGGAGAGAGTTGTTAAAGGGTGCCGTCGGCCGGTACAGTCTCCAAACTTTTAACAGACCCATTCGACGAGCCAGTTTCTGGCAACTGTGCTGGCCATGCTGGGTACACTTTGGCCTGGCCCCCCCTGATTGGGGTGAGGAAATGGACAAGCCTTTGTACCATTCTTTCTCTATAATATTATTATTATTAGTATAATAATAATAATAATAATAATAATAATAATAATAATAATAATAATATTTATTCAACTCAGAAAGAGTTGCGACACCACACAAGGCGAGGAGCCCATACCAGGAGGTCTGTGGTGCCGCAGTTACAGGAGCGGCAACGGAAAATACTTAAAAAACAAAACAAAAAAACACACACAGACAAGCACAACAATAACAACAACAACAAACAAAACAACACTCGGACGCGTGCTGCTTAGGACCGTAAGTGTGGTATTGCCTCCCTGCAGATAGGTTTTATATCTTCTCTACCCTTGAGGTCCGCTGTCATCTCTGATGGCAGGGACCGCCACAGATTTACTGCCCTGATGACGAAGGTATTCCGGTGCCAGTCAGAGCGGGCAAAGAGTGGTTGAAGGCCACAGTTTCGATTCAGCCACAGCTGCCGAGCGAGAGGAAGTTTGGGAGCCTCTGGCAGGAGGCAGGTTGCCAAGAGCCGGATCGACGGGATTTTCCTGCGCAGGGCCAGACAGTTCCAACCCACACGTGCCATCAGTTCATCCGTAGCTAGGTCCCGGTGATGGGGACAAGAGGGGTCTGCCACCGCAAGATAGTGTAGGCGGCACGCCTTTGTACACCCTCGAGAGAAGCGGCTAAGGTGGCCTGAGGGGGGTCCCAGACTGCGGCACAGTATTCAAGGTGTGGGAGCACCAGTGCGGTGTAGAGTTGCCTCAGTGTTCTTGAACCAGCTTTCCTTGAGACACGGGTAACAAACCCCAGCATCCTTCGGGCTCGGGAGGTCACTTCAGCAATGTGAGTGCCGAAACTGAGTCGACAGTCGAGCCTGACGCTAGCAGCTCAGTGCTGGTCGTTCCAGAGATGTTCACCCTGCCGAGGTTGTAGCAGAGGAGTGCGGAACGCTGCTGCCTAGATGAGGATATCTGCATCACAGTGCACTTGGCAATGTTCAGCAGAGGTCTGTTTTCGCCTGACCAGGCAACAACATTGTCCAGGTCCGCTTGAAGTAGTTAGTGGTCGAGGGGGCGACAGATTGGCTGCACGAGGGTGAGGTCGTCAGCATATAGAAGGGGCGTACAACCCAAGTCCCGGGTGATGTCATCGATAAAGATGTTAAAGAGGTTAGGGCCTAGGACACCACCCTGAGGAATCCCCAACACGACCTCTGCAGTGTTAGACCTCTGCCCGCCAAAGACTATGTGCTGGGTACGACCAAGCAGGAATGACGTTACCCAGCTCAACAGGTTGCCAGATATTCCTATGTCGGAGAGTCTCTGCAGTAGGATGGAGTGGTCAACTTTGTCGAAATTCTACTTAAAGTCGAGTTGGACGAGCTCGCAGCGTACACGTCCATCTAGGGAACTGCTGATGGTGTGAACCGTGGTTGCGAGAGCTAGCTCACAGCTCCGGCCGGGGCAGAAATTATAGTGGTGCGAAGAAAGCAACTGGTGTCGCTCAATGTATTCTAGTGAGTGTCAATGAACTATTCTCTCCATTGTTCTGCATACGATGGATGTTGTTGATATTGGCCAGTACGAGGACACGAGTGACTTGGACAGCCCACTTCCCTTGTGTATCAGAGTGACCTGGGCAGTCTTCCATTGTCGGGGGACAGAGCCGGCCCGAAGAGAGTTTGTGAAGAGTTTTGCTAGGATCGGGCTGAGTTTGTTGGAGCACATCCTCAAGAAAGCTGGGTGCACTCCGTTGGGTCCAGCCCTCTGAGATGGGTTTATATGCTGCAATGCTTCTGCAACGTCTTCCCCACGCACCTCGAACGATGCGAGTAGTGAACTACAGCAGGGCGTGCTGGAGGGTAGTGGTGATGGGTTGCCAGGGGTGGTCCAAGCCGATGAGAAATGGTCACTGAAAACTTCCGCTATGGCCCCGGGTTCTATTACCTGGCTTCCGTCAACTGAGAATTCAGGACGGGAGGACGATTTTCTTTGATTGTTTACATGGGTCCAAAAAAGCTTTGGGAAATGGATAGCTTTCTCTGCAATCGACTCCATGTAGGCCCTGTGTGCAGAGTAGATTAACTTTTTCAGACTTTTCTGTGCTTGCTGCGCTGTGCTGAGGTGGAGTGAATTTTTGGTCCTACGTGCTTTCTTGAATAACTGGCGTTTCTTACGGGAGAGCCGAATTTTATCTTGAGTGATCCATGGTCTATGCCGGCCAGTCGTCGTCCTTGTGGGAACACATTCTGCTTCTATGGCTGAACAGAGATCTAACCAGAGGTCGTAGGCATCGTGAATACAAGGCTCCTCACTCACCAGGGACCAGGGTGCAAGTTGCAGCAAGTTCTGAAGGTGCATTCCGTCAGTCTTCAAGAACTGCTGGATTCGCTTCGCGTGCGGACCGGATTTTGGCGGCTTGAGTAGGCTCTCAAGAAAAATTGTGTGGTGGTCGGGGCCAGGGAGATTGGACTCAAGGGAACAACTTGATACATGTGCTGGATTGTTAATGCAGGTCAGGTCTAGGAAGGACGTTCTCCCAGCGTGTAATATAGGAGGGCTCCACACAAACTTGAAGGAACCCGCCAGTCTCCATGATATCGAGTAGCATATCATCACAGGGGGTCGATGGGATGGGTGCAGATGGATTCGTCCAGTCGATATCAAAGTTGAAATCTCCAAGCACACAAATGTTCAGGCAATTGCCCATTCCAGCCCGTTTGAGAGAGTCGCCGGGAAGATCGTAGGATGTAGACTGGTTGGGGGGCAGTAAACACAGCAGATCAGCACTTTTCCCCGGTGATGATTTACCTTGACGAATACAGCCTCGAGTGGATTATGCTCCAGGTCCTGGCGCTTCCGGCAGGTCATGCGGCGGGGTACCGCCACCAACACACCTCCTCTAGAAAGCTCTGGCAAAAGTGTGCCGAGCACCGTCGTATGAACTGCCTAGGCGAAGGGGTATTGTGAGAGATACTCACCTGAGAGGCGGCCGAAGACACCGCTGTCATCGACGGGTGCAGGTGGAAGTAGCAGGGGTCCCACCATGACGCTCACGTTGACAAGTTGGGGCACAGTTCAACCATATACCTTGGTTCAACCATATACCTTGGTTCAACTTCTATAGAACTTGCGTAACTGAACCAGCTGCAGCGCTGAAGGCACACCAGCGTTGCATCGGTCGCACCAGTACACGAGGGTCGTTGTCGATGTCGAGCAGGAACCGCCGAACCACTATGAATCAACCACGAGAAACGTTAAATACGACCGACTGTGCAGAAGCAGAACAAGGAACACATGGGACGGGATCGACGCAACGGCGAAACTTGATCCGAAAGAGGTTTCGAGGCAGCAACGGTCCAAATGTGCGACTTGCGAGTTTCGCGAGTTTCGCAAAGTTTCGGTGTGATTGAATAACGTAGATGTACAAGAATGGTAGCTGAACTTCATATTGGGCGGTAACAAGCGTCTTCTGGTGCAAAACAAAAAATTAAAAAAATTGTTAAAATAAAAAGAAATGTGCATTGTGTGAGAATACCTAATTTAAAATTTTGCACTTGTGAAGACCCACTCAAAAGGTAAAGGTAGTAAAGGCAAAAGAAATCAAACTTTTTCGAATTTTGTCAAAATGGCTAAGCAAAGCCGAAGGGTCACAACTAGTCGAAGCCTAGCCGAGAGCCAGTGAAGAGCCTGATTCGATTATCCCCCGAGCTGAATGTCAGCTTGTGTCATCTGTGGTTCGACCAATTATTTTGACGGAAAAGATATCCCAGGGCTTTTTAGATTTCCATCGCCGCTATTGCATCCCGAAAAGAGAGCCGCTTGGGTAGCTGCAGTGAGGAGTGTTCACCCGGACGGCTCGCTATGGGTGCCGAACGGGGATTGCCATGTTTGCAGCGCGCACTTTGTCACAGGTACGGCTCGTGTAAGCTTCAGACGAGCTTGGCTCCTTTATAATGTGACACTGAATTCTAGGGCGGCCATCGAACTTCAAAGACCGCCCTGACTTTGTACCCACCTTGTTCAACTACACAAGAGCGCCTGACGATGACGGAAAGAGACCTGAAGGTAAACGCTAGATTCTACATCGCAGCTTCGTTCGATTTACCTACACCTCCTGCACCGGTGCAGAAAAGTGCAGGGCAGTGTACTTCCGGTCGTATCGTAATACACATACCGGAGGTACACGGTACACTGCCCAACAATTTTCTGCACCCGTGCAGGAGGTGCAGGTATGGTGTCTGGAACCCGTCTTCGACTGGTGTGTTTAGCATCCTGTGCTGCCCATACATCAAAAGTGGTTCCCAAGTGGCAACAAATGATGTCACAGAAGCCGGAGTGTCATGTTGTTGCATGTCGCGATCCTGGCAGTTGGTCGTAGAAATGCTAACGAGAAGCTGCGAGTTGCACACAGCAAATGCGAGTGCCGCTGTCGTCACGGGTTCTCAACTCTCAACTTCTGACTGCCGAAGCTTCCGTGAACTGCCACACTGGAGAAGGACCTGCAGGGGAACAGGCGTCTGCCAGATACACCACAACTGTTGGGACGCTGCCAGGATCGCGACTGGCGACAGCATGAAACTTCTATGACGTCATCAGGCGGAAATTGATGAGACCACTTTTTTGGACGCAGTAAACACAGCAGTCAAAGATGCGTTCCAGGCACCATAGTGCCGGTAAATCGAACGAAGCTCGTGTACACCACTGATCTCTATGCCACCAGACGGCCATCGGGGAGGGGGTGGATCGGTGGCCGAGTGGGCAGACCAGCTCGGAGCACGTGGAGCGAAAGCTAGCGCTGCAGAACCCAGGATCCTGGGTTCTGCAGCGCTAGCTTTCGCTCCACGTGCTCCGTTTCAATCTGGATGAGCATCGTACCGGCATGCGGGTGTGTATCACTACTGCGTGGTGTACGTTAAAGACCCCAGGCTAGCGGTTGTACTGCACTGGCTAAATTTCTCTTCTACAGCTGGGAGACTCGTCGCCCAATGAGGCAGACCAAGTTCTAGGCTGTATAAACATACACACAACCCAACTTTTTTTTTTTTTTTTTTCCTTTTTTTTTCTGGACGGTTATTTTGGGACACGGAAAATCTATTTTTTGGAGCGTTGCGGAGGCTAGGCGGCAGCTTGCTGAAGACACATTCTCTGCTCATTCGTCGCCAGTCGTCGAAGACGTTTTATAAAACCTTGCATAATCGGCAAAAATTGCCTTTGAAAACACATGAAAATTTTTACGGAAGAAAGGCACAACTCATTGAAAGCAAGTCTCGCCGGTCTTGCGGCGTGATCAAAGCCAGAGCCATTTATACAGAGAGTGGTCAATGGGAGGAGCAATGGAAGCTGGAATAAAGTGGCGGCAGTGCCAGCACTGCACATTCCTTGTGATTAACTTGCAAAGTAAGAATGCACTTGGTTGACCTTAAAGGATTCGAGTAGCGCGGTGCAGGTATTTTTTGTTTCTGGATGAGGCCCGAAAGTACATGAATGTATCATTGTAGGAGATTTGTGTTAAACAGGAGTTTCAAGGTGCTGAATGCATTTACTGAGCCAGAAAAGTTCCATAAAAATTTCCTGAAACATGAGGCGACACTATGAATGTAAGGTGCAAATTCGACATTCCCACCTGTAGAACTTGCACTATTTCATTTGAGCTCTAAACCAAAAACGGATCACTGCTTGCCATCCCACTCAGATGACGCTGTAAAAATCGGCTTACCTGAATGTGCCATGTGCCACCCTCAGAAACAATGACTCGTAGAGGGCATTCAAGTTTATGCATCCTTCCTATAAAAAAAACAACTCCAAAAAATCTTTCTCCGCCTTGTTTGCAGCTTTTCTAATGCTATCTAGCTGCAATAAACCCTTCCCGAAATTTAGTGCCATCTGGTGGCTATAATGGCAGTTTAACTTTTGCCTTACTAATGGCGGCAATGAAAATGGAGTCTGTCGTATTTTATTGGGCGTCGTCACTTTGGCAAGTCAACGGCAAACGACAGTGTGCGCTTCACTGTACATTTCCTTCTCAATCTCTTTCAGTGACGACACAAATAAAGATGCAACCAGTCAGAGCGAAGCGTCAACCTACGTACACGGCTTGATAAAGTTCTACAAATCAAGGGGCTTTAAAGCACCTTGATGCTATTAACAGATTGGCTGGGCCCGAGCTAGAAATGAACGCTTACGCAGATCTTGCTTTCAATTCCTGCTTCGCATCGTGCTAACGTCACGAATGTATAAGCCTCGCATTATCTGCTAAGGAGCATCTTCAACTTCTTCCTTCATCAGTAAACAGAAGGCCGCCATTATTACGGCACATATGCCATTTTTTTTCGAGGATGATGGTGATCAAAATGCCAGACTGAATTTTGGAAGGGTCTATTCCTTGAGAAACCTGAGCGCTGCTGTTTTTTGTTATTTAGGAGAAAAAAAATTTCACTGTCACGAAACTTCTCGCAATTGTGGCAGTAGCCTTGTCCTGGAAAAGGCCCTCAGGCAGCATGACAAGACCACCCTCTTTGTCCTCCTCTACCACAGTCAGTCTGCTCTCTTTTAAACCACTGACCACTTTCTCCAAGAGAGGCTTTTTCTTTGGCCCCTTACTTACTATGCGCCTCAGGCTGTCCACGCCATTGTTGATGGCTCTCTCTCAGGCTTGATCCCCCGCACTGTCAGCCACTTGTCGTACCATGGCAAGACGCTCATGTCGTTTTACTATGGCTTTCTTTGATATTTGTTTCGATCCATGGACAAGCGCATATTGGAAGACCTTAATGAGATGCGTGTGCTTAGGATTTTTAGATATATAGACGATTTTCTGCTTATTGTGGATGAATCACTCGGGGATATGTTTTAATGACGTTGTTACAAGGGTCGGTCAACTTGTTTGATGCCATGTTGGATGGATTGTAGTACACCTGGGAGCTTCCCAGGGACGAGTGCACTCAGTTTTTAGACCTGGAGCTTACTTTTACAAATGAACACGTGTGCTGGTTGTACAAACCGCGTTCAAGAAAGCCTCTGGTCTTTTGATAGCGCTCATTCTAAGCTGGTAAAGCGAGGGATTGCTCTCACCTGTCTTCAGGCTGCTCTGACAAAAAGTTGCCGTCGCACTTTGACGACTAGCTTTGAACTTCAGGTAGAACGCTTAGACAGGGCAGGCTACCCCGCCTGCTTGGTTTCCAGCGTTTGTGAAAACCTCCTTCGAAAGATCGAAAGTAAAGGCAACAGGGGGCAGTCATCGAGAAAAAAGTAAAAGAAATCAAAAGGTTCAAGTGATACTTTATTTACACAAGGTGTCTCACAACCTTAAGAAAATAGCAATTAAGTATGATGTCAATGTTGTTGTTCTCCGCTTCATGCAAGCTGGAAAAAGTTTGTCCTATGATGACTAGACAGAAATGTGTTCAGTGCTCAAAGAAGCACGTCTCTCAGTACACAGCTTGTGCCTCTAACGTTGTTGACAAGATTCCACTAACATGCAAGCATGTGTACACGGGACAGACTGGGCGACGTTTTAATAAAAGGGTGCGTGTACATCATCTAGCGGTTCGTAACAAATCGGGGGAGCATCTTGCAGTACACTGCATGAGCTGCAGGTGTGATCC
This sequence comes from Ixodes persulcatus, assembly GCA_013358835.2. NCBI lineage: Eukaryota > Metazoa > Arthropoda > Arachnida > Ixodida > Ixodidae > Ixodes > Ixodes persulcatus. The sequence continues at coordinate 190,209 of JABSTQ010009459.1, forward strand.
CCTTTTAGAATTAACCAAATTTATTAAAAGAGCAAACAACAAGACTGAAAGTGAAATAGTTGAAGAGTATTTTATAAAGTCCTCAGGTGACAACTGCGTCAGCATGCCTTCGATTTTACTAAATGACGAGGAAGTTTATTTTCTAGGTGGTTTTGTGTAGACACGTTGAACTGAAACGAATGTTTGAAGCATTGCCATCTGTTGTTTGTGTTTATGGGTCGCTTTTATCACAGGGGGTTGGCAAGATGGGCAAGAGTGTTCACGCGTGTGTGCTGGGTAGCGCCACTCCGTGTTGTATCTGTCTCTTCCTCGTGTGTGTTTTTTGTGCTTTTAAGTCCTCCAGATCACAATGAACCAACTAGCCCAATCCAAAGATATAATTCCGAATCTGCAGTTCTTACTGCTTACTCGGTCGTGGCCTCAATCGCGAGTGCAGTCAAAAGAAAGTTTAGGTGCGTTCTGAGTGTCGCCATGACGACAACGTCGCGTGCGTTACCCTTTCAGTTACAAAGAGTCGCAAATTTCAACTCCAGCATGCCGAAACGAAATGCTTGAACACATCCTTACCTAGAAATTGTGATTGGAGGGTATTTGTTAAAGGAACACTGACACCCCCCAAAAAGGTTCTTTATTTTTTGCCAGGCACTTTATTATGGTGTCTGAAGACTACCCTATCAATATTTTGCTACAGCATCACATATTTTTTAATGCTCGAAATCGAAACGGGGGTGGAAGAAGAAATCTAGAGCAGGAGAAAGTTGCCAGAAATCACGTGGCTTTGCAACATTTTTTTTTTTTTTTAAGTAAGTGTATTTGCAGCTGTTTAGAAGCCGCAAAAACTGGGTATCTTGTTTTTTTATATTTTTAATATTGAGTGTGCGCCTTCGATGACCCATGACTTTGATTATCTTTGGTGGTTGTGTCTAAACCATAGAAAACAGCACATGACCACAGAGAAGAGATTGAGCGCGACTCAAACCGGTCAGTTCTCGATCGGTGGTTTTCGGGTGGAAAGAAACAAATTTCGAGCCGAAAATTGTGTTCTGGCTGGTCGGGCTCTCATATGTCACGTACAAATAAAAACTTCGGCCACCATAAATACCCTGTCAATGTCCCTTTTAAGCTCAATGCCTCTGCTAGGGGAATATTTGAGGCTATAGTCCGTTTCACCCTACGTCCAAGTGCAGTGGATGCTACGAGTCATCAGAGCCTCTCCAAGGTCGCACGAGCGTCACGTGACCTTGGAAACGGGGTGCAGCGACATGCAGAGGCATTATTAAGAGCTACGATCACAGAGCGGGATTGCTAGGATGGCTCATAGTTTCCACTGCGTCTGGACATATGGAAAAACGGAGTATAATGGTTGGTCACAAGAGCTGTCAAGGTCATCGAAACGATTTCGGCCAATGATGTGCTCTGATTTTGGCCCTATTCTTACTAATTAATGACCAAACTCTTTACATATACGGCTCTGATCAAAGCTTCCTTGGCAGGCGGAAGTGCTGCGTCTATGTGCCTTTGCACACTTGGATACTTATCAAGAATCGACACCGTGGCAAAGTTTTGAAGGTATGTCGTGGCTAGATGTCTTCTGGATCGCCCAGCTGTTCCGGCGAGTTGCTATCAATAAAGAAAAAAAAATCGGTGGTTGCTATGATGCATGATTAACCATGGCTATGTTCCAAAGCTACTCTAACAGATCACATGACAGCACAAATAGAGCGATGCTGTGAGGGACGGTAGGTTTTCGAACGCAAAAGTATAAAACGGTGAGATGCAAAATGTTTTTAAATGCGGCCCATATGGTCGTGTGCAATCTGTCGCCATCGCCATACCCTCCTACCCCTCTTCCTGTCGCCACTGGATGGAGCTTGTTTCTGGACCACTGAGTGCCACAAGTTACAAATGCAGTCGTAAGAGTAAAGTAAAATGCTGCTCCAGAGGCACATACGTCTTCACGCACGTTCCACTCGCAAAACAAATCCACACGGCGTTGATTCTTGATCGGTATCCAAGCGTGCGAAGGCAGAGACGCAGCACTTCAGTGTGCCAATGGAAGCTTTGATCACACCGCAAGACCGGCGAGACTTGCGTTTTGACGAGTTCCACCTTTTTCCCTGCGATGCTGCACTTTTGTAAAAATTTTCACGTGTTCTCAAAGGCAATTCCTATTGTTTACATGGGGTTTTAACAAACGTCTTTGACGAACGACGACGACGAAAGGGCAGAAAATTTGTCTTCAGCACGCTGCCGACCAGCCTCCGCAACACTCCAAAAGGTTGATTTTCCGTGTCTCAAGACGGCCAGCCAGTGGCTGCACTTGCGCTGCAGCGACCAAGCGGGGATGATCGATCCAGCAAATTGTCATAGAGATCAATGGTGTACACTACGCTTCGATCCCACTTTGGATGGTCCACAAAAATCGGTTTCTCAATGTATCGTGCTGGGGTTTACTACAAAGTTCCGTTTTGGTGGTGCACTCAGGGAGTGAAAATATGAACAGATAAACTTACCTTGTCCAGAAAAGAAAAAATAATAAGCTGTCTCGGGCAATCTACGGCGCCATTTCACAAGCGACACATGCGGTGTTTGTTGACTTGGAGATGCTGCCGACAGATGGCGCATGCATCGAAGGCGCGTGCCAGTTCTGGTTTCGATAATCTGCTACGACGACCATCGTTTGCTGCAACAACTGGAGGTGCACGTCGTGCCAGTCCTGAAGAAAACATACCGCAGAACCTGCGGACCCCTGAACCTCTATGTCTAGAACTACCAAGTTCTAGACATGGAGGCCTAGACTAAATGGCTAGCTCAAATCACTCGTATGAGACACGGCCAGTTTTTTTACACTTTGGCGCTTTCCTTCGAAAGACACGGAGATATTTTATTGACTTTATGCCAGGGAGGTTGCACCCTATGAAATAATTATCAGGTGCTATACACAGGACACTTAAATGAGTACAGTGACAAAGCGTTATCACTGAGCCTCATGAAAACAATATACATGGGTGAAAATACCTATCTATGCAGTCCAAAATACAAATGCAGCAAAGGGAAATTCTAAAACTGCACACAACACACGTTTCTTAGTTTCCTGGTGCCATGAAATGGCTGAATGACAAACCTGACGACAACCAAGCCCTTAGGCACCGCACCCTTCCCCGTTCTGGGGGGCTACGAGCCTGACCTGCAGTATTAATTTTAGAATTGGAAGCAGGGGGGGTTTGTGTCATCATGATCAAGCTTGATCTGCATTGTCCACTTGCGCTTTGAGGCCAAAAGCAACACACTGAAAGTCTCAGTTTCTCTTCCTGACTAATGCCCAGTGTGAAACAAGTGTGATCTTAGCAGCTGCACTAGACGACACATACTCTGTTAACCAGAGATTTTTAAAAACAAATCCTTGTATTTGGTGATTAGACCGAACGGCGACTACCTTCTGGTGGCCACCAGAAGGACTACTGTCCTGTGGCGAATGGACACCCTCCATAGTCCATCTCATAGATTCACAGTTATGGGGTTGGGACAACGAGATAGGCCTGATACAAGACGAGATTTGCCATCTCTTTGGAATTTTATAATGGTGTTCTAAATGCTATGTATTTGGAGTGCCATCAGGATTGTTTATGAAGTGTTGCTTGAACTCCAGGTCAGCCACTGCATATTGGCTACTGCCTTCGTGTCACTGCTGGACCTGGCACTCTCGTTTTGCAGCAGTATTGTAATACATTTTCGGCGCATTCCTTGTATCTCGATACAAGTACCGGGTCAATGTATCTTGTTGCAATGTTTGAGAAATCAGTGACCCCCAAGAAAAAACTCAAAAGACTGTTACCATTTTTTTTTTTTTTGTGCTTCATTGGTGTAGAAGGTACAGTAAATGGGACCTTGAGGCTTTGTTATCAAGCAAACTAAAGTTTGTTTCATACATTGACACCAAGATTAGTGAGGCCTCTCCCTATTTTCCAAAGATAATATACCTATGTTTCCGGGAACTATTTTTGTGGAATCAAAATGTTGAAGGCACTGTGTGTACGAGCTTTACAAGTGTACATCGCACTTCCAGTCCCATTTACTAGAGCGAACATAAAATTTCTTCCTTCAGATCATGAAATATAAGAACACCATCTTATTCCAAGGTGACGTCTTGCAATGACTGTAGAAAAGGCACCGACATGAGACTAGAGGATGCTGACCTTTCGGGGATATTTGGATATATATAAAATGAATTTAGAGGTTCATGTGACATTGCTTCGAATGTGTCTAATATGTTTAAAGGAGAACTGCACTACCTTCTAGATGGAAAGTATTTTCAATCTTTTCAAGACCCACTTAGTTACCACAGCTTCATGTTAAAAGAACCATGTGGCGGGTTCGAATCCCGGCCGAAGGTGCCCGCAATCTGACGGAGGCTTATTGCGGAGGAGGCGCCGTGTAACGGAGCTTTCGGTTGCATGTCAAAAGATCCCCAGGTGGTCCAAATTAATCCTCAGTCCTCCGCTGGGGCGTGCCAGATGCCCGTCGTTGGTTTGGCACGTAAAACCCCCAAATTTGACTTTGACTTTTTCATGTTAAAAGAAAAAAGGCAATTCTACGCCAAAAGTAATTTCGGGGTCGAGAACGCCAGAGTTTAACTTCAATCTTGACCTCACGGTTAGTATGAGCTTTTGTTTTCACTGGAGGACTCCTTTTTTGCCTAAGAAGTACAAACCGTGTCAACAAAGCCTACATTTTACTACCTCCAAGCGAGGTCTTTGTATACATAAAAAAAAAAAAAAGAATATTTGCATGGTTTAAAACTTTCCCATTGTGAAGGCTGTTTTCGTTTGTTTCAATATGAACCAGTGTTTGTTGACACTTGTGGAACGCTTTATCTTTTTTTCTAACATAATTCTGCCCAAATTGGCAGCAGCTGACCGACAAGCTCTTTAAAGAAGCTGTGCAACGATTTTAACGTTGAAAGAATTGGCATCTTCTACTTTTGACATTGTTTATCTTGTCACAAAGGAGAGAAAACACACCTCCTTCCTTCAAAATGTTGCGATTCCGCTGCGTAATCGCGAGGCAAAAATTAGAATATGCCCCAACCTGCAGCTGCGAGCGGCGGCCATGAGAACCACGCAGCATGACGTCAATCGGGGTTTTGTAGAAAGATAGAAAGTTGCGCCAATACCTGCTCGATAAAAGGTAACTTTTCTATAAATCTTGTCGTTCCAACATAAATATAAATGCGTCCAAAACCTGGTATCATCGACAAAACTTTTATTATACGGAGTTTTTGTGGCGCCATCTGTCCTCGGTCCACAAAACCGTCGGCTCTATCTGCTATCGCGAACAGTCGCCAGAAGCTGGAGGGGGATGGGGGCAGATCCGGACGGGGATGGCCGAACCCGGACGAGACTTTTCTCTTTTTGCCGTGTTGATCCCGCTGCACAAGCATGTGGTCACGTGGTCGCGAGTGGGTGAGTTCTCGCTGCTCACTGATAGCTCTAGAGAGAGAGCTTCACTGGAACCCCGCGCGTCACCCATTCACGTCACAGCGCATGTGACTCGGAAGCTGGTGAAGGAGTTAAGACGTGCCGAAAACCTCAATCTTTGTCCAGTTTTAAAGGGATACTGAACCGAAATTTGGATTTCGCGAAATAAGGCCGTAGAAGCGTTGAACGGGATGCTACGAACTCCAAAACATCAGTCATACATCGATATCTCAAACGGATGGCCGTACTTTTGGAAAAGAGGGGCGCGATGAAGCGAGGTCTCTGACATCACTGTCCTCTGGGAGAATTTGAGAATGAGGGGAAGCGGCCTCGCTTCTCTCCTCCTCGCTTCGGTTCACCAGCTCGACGGGATGAAGCGAGGAGGAGAGGGAATGGGAATCGTGACGTGCCTTGTCTCGTCGGCCGTGTTCAATCGCAAACTTCTTTTCCAAAAATACGGCGATCCGTTGGAGATATCGCTGTAGGATGGATGTTTTTGGGTTTTGCAGCGTCCCGCCTATCTATCCAGCCCTGTTTTGTGAGCTCGAAATTTCAGTTCAGTATCCCTTTAAAATAAAAACTGGGACATGCAGGCAAAAGCGGTTTTTTGTTCTTTACTTCAGAAAGGTCGAGGCACCAACTCCCAAATTATCTAAGCAAAGCACTGAAGTTGTTGCACAGCTCCTTTAAAAGTATACTTTTCATCAAATGTAGTCGAGTGTAGCAGCAAAGTCGTATGTTTACTTTTGTTTGGTATTGCTTCCATATGAAAAAATAAAATATGTAGCAAAAGGTTGTTTCACTTTTGTTTTTGAAACGGTAACTTTTTGCCTGTAATACGAGAGCTCGCATCACAGAAAGCCTTCTTTAAAGAAAAATGTATGACCGGCAAAATTAGAATTTCTGTATTTGTATCTCGAAATACTTTTTTTCTTTATTAAATGTATTTCTGATATGTAATGCGACACCTTAGTAGGGATGTATTTCAGGACCAGTATTCTATCATCATGTATCCGTGTTTTTGTATTTCCGAGTACATTTTGGAGTATCTCTGCCCAACCCGCTGCTTCACATTGCTATGCTCACCATTGTCGCTCACTTTGGTGGTACAAAAGGGTTGCTGGCAAGAGCCTTCGCACTATGTGTAGTCTGCATTGCTGCCACCGAGCACACACCGAGGAAAGTCGCCTCTCCAAGAGCAGGCAACGATTGCCCGCACCGTTGGCAATCGGCGACTGGACGCTCTATTGAGGCTGCACTCCCAGCTCGGACACTAAAGCACTAAATGCGGGCCCTATAATTGCCACATATTTAAACTTCCTTGCTAAGGGCATAGTAACAGAAGTAGTGCACTGAAGCTTTGCATTAAATGCCCCAAAGGTCTAATTGGAATCAGCAATAAATCTTTACAGTAACACGCGAGTGCGTGATACGAGCCATCTGCTGCAACAGCGGAGTACCATGCACACCGGCGTGGTTTTTGAGGGTTTGCAGAAGGATTAGCGAAATGATTCACAAGACATATAAACCCTGCTTTTCAGTACCTTAATCGCTCGTGACATTTAAGCAATATTCAAGCAATAAAACAGAGTAAACAGTGCCTCCTCAAAAGGGAAGTACTCAACCGTGAGCCTGTTATCAAGTGTAGCAGTGCTCATGACCAAAAGCCAACAGCTGAAAATGTTCATGTTGTTGCATACATGCTTGCTTCAATTTTCACACTGCACAGCAACCGGCAGATGGTAACTCTTTTTGAATAAGGGGGAGATTGTCTGGCATTGTAGCACATGTGATGCAGTTTAAACAGGCACAATTTTATTGTCGTCACTAGCCGCCATTGTATCAGATGGTACACCTATGTAACACCATGACTCTAAGTCAAATGACGTCAATATCCCCGCTAAATTTATCTGCAAAATCCACAAGACGTCACGTGATAATGTTTTGTGACCTGACATCACATAACAAATTTTCCCTCTAAAGTTTGCAAGGATATGGATGTCCCATTATGCCAAGTCTTTGGGCTTTTCATGTCTGCCTTAATACATGTGGCATCTTTTTTTATAGGTGAAGGAGCTGCACTTGTGGAGGACACCAGCTGCCAGCTTAGAGCCACTGAGGACATCTGGTTTAAATGCTGTTTCTGTGCCTATGTCACTACAGATCAGCATGGAATTATTAGCCACCTTGTCTCCCATAGCGATGAACAATTCAAGTGCCAGCATTGTCCAGTGTTGTTTGACTCCATGTCAGAATTGCAGTGTCACTCTCAAATACATAGAAGTGATATGCCATTCAAATGTCCAAGTTCTCCGAAACTGTCCCTCAGAGAGCAGGTCTGTTTTACTCACACAAGTACTTTCAAGTGCCCACGCTGTAATTTAGCCTTTAAGGAGCATGGTGGTCTGACCAAGCACTATCAAACACATTTGGCAGAAAAATCTTTCAAGTGCAAACAATGCCCTAAAGCCTTTGCACATAGTGGCAGTTTAACCAACCACAATCGAGTACACGCAGGTGAAAAAGCTTACAAGTGCAAGCAATGCCCGAAGGCCTTCACTCGAAATAGCTGTCTGACCATCCACAACCGAATGCACACGGGTGAAAAACCTTACAAATGTGAACTGTGCTCTAGAGCCTTCACTCGACAATCAACCCTGGCCGGCCACATTCGAACACACACAGGCAACAAACCTTACAAATGTAAGCATTGCCCTAAAGCCTTTGCTCAGCGTTACAATCTGACCGTGCACAGTCGAATACACACGAGTGAAAAACCTTACGAGTGTAAGCTATGCCCCAGAGCCTTTGCTCAGAATATCGCTCTCATCCTACACAATCGAACACACACAGGTGAAAGACCTTACGAGTGTAAGCTGTGCCCCAAAGCCTTCACTTGGCAATCAACCCTGACCAGCCACATTCGAACACACACAGGCAACAAACCTTACAAATGTAAGCTGTGCCCCAAAGCCTTCACATGGCTGTCATCCTTCAAATGCCACAATCGAATGCACACGCACAAAAAACAAAAGAGAAAGCAATAGCGTTGTGCAAATATTTGAGTAGTAGTTTAAAATAATACGCTATTCTATATTCGCTTCGAGATGAACTGGGATATTTGTATTTTTCTAAGTGTTGATCATAGTGGGTTAGCCCCGTTAAGTGTGCTTCTTACTGAGCAGTGTGCACCACGGAGAAGCATCAACCACGGAAGCGAGCTCTACGGGTGTTGCTTCTCTGCAGTGCTCCGGTGCACTCCACAAGGCTTACCTGCTGCAATCAATATTTCGAAAAACGCAAATGTGTTTCTTCTTTTTTTCCTAGAAGAGCTAAATTTAGAGATTGAAACTAAGCCAGTTTTCGCTGAAGTTCAGATGTCTATCATTTTCAAAAGGTGTTACTCTGAGATTGGTTGTATTACGTGAGAGTAACAAATGTAAAGGTGTCCGCAGTACAGGCTCAAAGCAATCTGATAGGCGCACCTTCCTGTTTATCTCAGTTTCGCTTCAGATGGATTTGGCTCTTTCTAGAAAAAAAACAAAAACTCGAATATTAGTCACGTGCATAGGATAAATGCGCACTTTCAAAGTGGGATGGTGCACACCTGGTGTATTTAAAAATAAACGGAAACTTTGAGAATGTCGATAGCTGCATGAATGTGAATGTTGGTACCAGTAAAATTTTCAAGATTAAACTGTGGCTATTATACAATAGTATTTAGTCACAGATGCCAACCTGCACTCATCATTTGGGATTCTTTTCATTTTTTGAATTCTTGATTGAAGGAAAGATATTTGCATATAGCAAGAAATAAATCCCCTCGATTCCGTACAGCTGGGCGCCTCTATAGGTTTAATTTTTTTGTCAAATTCGTTGTTTCCTCACCATCACAATGAAGGCATTGGACTTTCTGAGGTCGCAGTCCATAAATATAGTTGGATTAAAATTAACTTAGCTTGGAAATGGATAAATGGAAGCTTGAGAACAAGATTTATTAGTTCAGCTGGGTTTTCATTTAAGCATGGTGCAATAGTGGTGAAAAGGATGGAGAAACTATACGACATTCGATTAGGAAATATTTGGCCAAAACTACAATTCGCTTCGATCTCAACATCCACTCTTCGCACATTACCACAAAGCAGTGTCCGGAAACCTGAAAATTGAATAGGTAGTCTGATCATCCGCAACCAAACGCATATTGATAAAAAAAAAAAAAGTTACATGTATAAGCTGTGCACAACTTCACACTGCTTGCGAACCCGACTACATTCAAATGCACAGTCAAAATCCTTGTAAGTGCAAGCAATGCAGCAAAACCTTAGCTCAGATTGGAAATCTGATCTCCCACACCGGTCTGATCTCACACATACACAAAGGAAAAATCATACAATTCTACATCCCAGAGCGCCAAAGAGCGCCCAAGAGGCTTTGTTTATATCAATACTCTGGCTTGGGGGTCTGTAAAGCCCAGCCATCGAAGGCATTTAGGCCATCCCGCCGATGGGCGCAACCTTTCTAGTCATGCCGGGCCCACTGCTTCTAGCGCAAAAGGAAGCGGCGCCTCGATGCGCCTCGAAAGTGCAAAGGTATTAATTACAATTAAAAAAAACTGCCTCAAAATGTTTTTTGTTTCATTTTTTATTGTAGATTGTCATTACCAGTGTGACTATTCGTAGTCCCCTGTTGTATGAGTAACTATACTCATTTTCACCTCAAGAACCGTAGTAAAACAAAGTATGGCTTCTCGCGGAGCATTACTAATTTCCCTCTTTATGCTGAGAATTGAGATATATGTACCGTATTTTCCGGACTATAGTCCGCACCCGGTGTATAGTCCGCAGGGACAAATTTGGGGTCAAAAATTAAAGTTTTTGCTTATATAGTCCGCACCCAGTGCATAATCCGCACCTGGTGTATAGTACGCACCTGGTGCTTAGTCGACACGAAAATCTTCTCATGGACGGCACCCCTTGACAAATGTATGCTTTTTTAACTCACAAAGAAGCCTATAATATACATAAATCATCATTAACATACACTTTCATTCACAAAATCTGTCACGTCTCGGTATAATCAATGATATTGAAAAACAAAAATCCTGTATAGTCCGCACGCGTAGATAGTCCGCACTGCCCAAAATTTCAACTTTTAAACATGTATAGTCCGTGGACTATAGCCCGGAAAATACGGTAGGTGCATTTTAGATAAGAGATATGTTACCTTATCAAGTCATACACGTTTCACACGCCAAACTTCTGCCTCCGACAACCAAATCTTGTAAGAACTACTTCGCGCAACATATGTACATTGAGCAAAACTTCCTCTTTTTTTAGGTGAAAACGGATAGTTTAAAATGTTGTCCTATGTCATAAATTGCATATTGTCATCGGATCTATCATTCTCAATAGTCTTCTGCCCTATGGCCATATGTGATAGTGACTATGCTCTTTGATTTATGTCTGGTGAGGTTTCTGGGTCACCTTGCTAACTTTATTTGGTGGCCTCATCAATCCTATCTTATTAACAAACTAGAATCGGTTCAAAACAAAGCAAGTCGTTTTATATCACATGATTACCTCGGAAATTCAGCATATCTGCACTAAAGTCTGCTCTCAACTGCGAGGACTAATAAATTTAAGAACTCCCCACTGGATCTTGCCATTAATAACTGGAATTCTCTTCCTCAATTAATTGTAAATTAAACTTATCACGATGAATTCAGAAATCTTTGCAAAGTTTCCACTACCTATTGTTCCTTCTTGTTTAGTTTTTTAGAGCGCAGCTCTTAGGCGCCCGTTTCCGGCTTGAGCGGCGTCGCCGTCTCCGTTAGCGTAATTGCGCAGTGCATTACGGGAAATGTCCCATAATGCATCGCACAAGACCTTCGTGACGTCACGTGTGACGCCACGAGAGTCTCGCGCGGTGCATTATAGGACATTTCCCATGATGCAATGCGTGGGGAGGAGGGAGAAAAGAAGAGGAGCTTGAAGGATGAGGGGAGGAGGAGTAGCAGGGAGGAGGGGTATACCCTATACCCTCCCCTCAATACCCTTCCCTCCTCCTCCTCCTCAAGAGCTGCGCTCCAATTCGGCATTACAGGGTGTTATAAACGTCTTTCATTTTTTTTTTCTTAATTTTTTGTCGATATTTGTGTACACAATGTTCCAATTATTCAGCTTTTTTTTTGGATTTACTTAGTTAAATTTGTTTTCTTTCGCCCTCTCGTGTAATGTACCCATTTACCTTTCACGGATAATAAAATGAAATGAATTATTTGCAAAACTGAAGTACTGTAAACGACTCTTTTTTCGCGGGCTCAATATTTCGCGATTTAGGTTAAAGAGACAATGAAGGCGATTTTAATAAATTTTTTTAAATGGTGTTTTTAGGCTTCTTGGGAACCTGGCACGCTGCCCAATTTTTTGTAGATATTTGTGACGCGTATTTTTGTGCCTACAAAAGAACTGAAGAAACCGAAACTGAATTATCTCCATTCTCATTTCTGGGCCTCCGAAAATATTTTGCGGGTTTTAATTTTCGTGTTTACATTTTACTGGAATTGTCCGCGGGATCTGTTTTTCGCGAATTGAAGGCGATTTGCGAAAATTAATTCATTTACAGGATATATTCATCCTCCTTACATTTCTTTTTTAATTCTTTGTCTTTTTTTTATTACATATTTAGCTTACTTTATTTAGTATTTCCTCATTCATATTGTGTTGTTTATTTTCTGGCCTTCGAGACTGTGACAGCTGGCCTTTTGAGACTGTGACAGATCCCCAATCCTGCCCTGACAGGGTATTTGTGATACCCAAGGTTTTGTAGTGTTCACTACACTGGCCGAGGTTGAGCAGTTTCGCGTGGCCCTCATAATGAGCCGTGCTCATTATGCGTGGCGGAGCCGGAGTGCGTGGCGGTGGCGGCAGATTACGAGAGCCACACGAAGCCGCCGCCGCGCCCACCTTGCCCGCCTCGCCGGTCTGCGCATTCCAGAGGAGTGACGTCATAGCCGTGGCAGACGCACTGGCGCCGCCGCGTGCCCAGCTGTGCGCCTCCGTTGCGCAGTAGCCAAGTCTGACGCTGCACCAGAGCCGCTTGATAGCGCCTCTCATTTTGTGCGCATAAGCTCACGCTACGTATAGACCTTTCCAATGTTCACAAAATCACAGTCCAGCGTGCGATCTTCACAGCCCAGCACGTGCGTAGTCGTCGCTTCGGAAAGCGAGCAAAGCACGCGCCATACGCACGAACGCTCAAAATGGCACCGGCCACAAGCTTGTTTTTGGAAAGGTCTATATCCTGGCATAGCTCGAGCTAAGCCACCGCAATTTTTCACTTGTACAAGACATGAGAGCCCACCTACCCAAAACACAATTTGCGGCTCAAAAGTCGGTTTATTTTCTCCTGAAAACATTGTGAAAACCGTCGATCTACAACTGGCCGGTTTGAGTCGCGCTCACTCTCTTTTCTGAGCTCACGTGCCGTTCAGACAACCACCAAATATAATCAGTCGCGGGTCATCGAAGGCACACACTCGAAATTAAAATTAAAAAAAAAAAAGATAAAATTCATTTTGTTTTTTTTTTAGGTTTCTAAAGGCTCGTTTACACAGTTGCGTTTGACTGCGTTAAGACTGCTTGCGTCGAGCAGCCTAAAGCAAAAATAGGTTGACTAAAAAAAAAAAGAAAAAGAACACATGTACTGCATAATTCTTAGGGGGGTGGTATGACGTCATGAGGCCAGTCTCCGCAGCCTACAGGGGCCTTCCTCCGCACGACCGACACGTCATCTTCTGGTGGTGTGTAGCAGCGAGGCTGGCGAGACATTCGTGCAAATCAACGTTACTAGGATACTCAGTTGGGAAACTCGCCGTCGAAACCTGGGCAGCTGGCGTCCACCGAGACCGAGCTAAATGCGATAACAGCGCCACTCTTTATCATTTGTCTGTACTGTGGTCACCTTGAGCTTTTAGAAAGCATGTTTTTGCGTAAAAACAAACGAAAAATACTTTTTTTTTGTATGATATTTATTGGAGATTAGTACAAAATGAAGGGCGCGTGATGTTTTTAAAATCTTTAGTTTGCAAGGTTTTGCGGCATATTTAATATTGTTTTTATACGACCATGCCTCAGCGGTCCTTTCAGGTAGCGCGTCCCGACCTAGGTGCATTTTAACTTCGGTTATTAAGACGCGGCGCGTCCGCTGGGGAAACGGGGGTGGCACCCCTGTAACCTCTTCTACTGTATCTGTTCTGGCCGATTATATTCAGAATGGAAGTAACGTGCGGTTCCTCGAGTGGCCGCTGCGGGAGAAATGGCGTTGAGTTCGCCATTAGCTCGGTTCGTGAGGACAGATCGGGGACACTTTTTCAGGGCAGTCTCTATGGCAGTTTCCCAACTGAGTGTTTTAGTAACGTTGGTGCAAATGAAATAGCTGAGAGCCAGGAACGCGGAAACGCGCTGGGCGACTTCTACGCGGCTCGCTCGATGGCTCAGGAGGAAGGCACTCACCGATGAATCGAAACCAACTCACACGCGGGCCGACGTCCCGGCACACCTAGCCGAGCCTCGACATTTTGGATTGGCTTGGCCCTTCCTTCAAAATTTGACAATTTTTTTTTTTGCTATATTGATTTTTTTTTTTGTGATCGCTCGATTTAGAGATCACCGGGAGCGTTTATTGTAATAACTCTATGGGTAAAAGCACGGGTAAAAGGGCCAAGCGGTCCAAGCCAATCTTGTTGGGCCAAGCTGATCAAGCCACGGTGCCAAGCCAAACCAAAAGGTCGAAATCTTGAAAATCTCCAGCCTCGGGTGTTCGACAGAAGAGATCGCGATAATGTCTGCTCGTTGCGTTGCCTGTGGTTGGACCAACAATTTTGACGGCAAAGATACTGCGAGGGTTTTTAGATTTCCGTCAAAACTCATGTATCCCGAGAAGAGAGACGCTTGGGTAGCTGCAGTGAGGAGAGTGCACCCGGACGGCTCGCGATGGGAGCCGAGCGGGGACTGCCAGATCTGCAGCGCGCACTTCATCACAGGTACCAACCACTTCGTGAGCTTCTGGCGAGCTTTGCCCGGTTATAACGTGATGCTGAATTCTAGGACGGCCATCGAACTTCAAGGACCGCCCTGATTTCGTGCCCACAGTCTTCAACTACGCAAGAGCTCCTGGCGAGGCCGCAATCAAGTCTCGTGACCTCTTTGTGGAGAGGCAGGAAGGTAAACGCGAGATTTCTACTGCCACCCTACCATCACGGAAAGAGGCTGCACACGCGACTACATGCGATGCTCCACGCGAGCTTCGCCTTACCCTGTAGCAGTGTCTACGGAAGCAGGGGGGCTATGTCCGACAAATGTTTCGTTTCTCCTAAAAAGAAACGGAAGTGACGGAACTGACGATATCGCGTCTGATTGGCTAGAGGCTCAACGACAAAAGAGGGAACTTTCGTCATTCGAACCTCTGACCAATCAGACGCGATATCATCAATTCCGTCACTTCCGTTTCTTTTTAGGAGAAATGAAACATTTGTCGAACATAGCCCCCCAGATGTATACTGCCTGAGTCAACGGGATCGTTGGCTGTTTGAAGGTACTCCATAAATCAGTTTCTAAACGTATTGAGCAATGATTCTGTTGAGGGGTGGCCAAAAATGGTGCATTTTGATTGTCGAATTTCCAAAAGATGAACTCGAGTAAAGAGTAAAAAATTCAAAGCGTGCAATCGCTGCAAACAGCAACCGACCGAAAAAGAAGAAAAGAAAATGTCTAGGTGATGTAACTGTTATGTAGCCTAAATAGCCTGACAATAGACCTTTTTCATGTACTCTCGTCCCCAGCCACCTAATAGGCGTATCCGATATGGGCGACTAAAAAATAATAAAACGTTTCAACATATAAATAGAAAAAGAATAGAGGGGAGGCAAAATGAGAATGTGGGACGGTTACGGCGAAACAGTGTTTTCGCCCATACTGGAAGTGATGTCAATTCAAGATGGTGGTGCCCTTGTGAAAAAGATCTATAGCCGCCTTTACACGAATGCGACTTAGTCGCATCGACTCCAGTTGTCACATTCAATGCGGTCATGTAGACGGCATAACGTGCTAGGGAAGCGTTCATGTAAAGGGAAGCATTCATGTAAATTTACCGTAAAAGTGTGCATTCAAGTCGCTAGACAGAGGTGGATTGAGACGGTGAATTCACATTCATATGAGATGTATTTTTTAACATGGCAGATTGATTGATCAATTCGCTATAGAACTGATAAGAATGTGGGAGAAACAATTACTGTAAATGTAAAGCACATATTAATTAACTTTTTATTACTGTAATCCCTGCCATACTAGAAAAAAAATCAGCTTAATTATCTTTGTAAATTCAACACCTTATTTATTTATTTTTACCCTCAGGGCACAAGGCATTACAGAGAGGAGTGGGGACAATAGTAATAATAGTACAAATGGAACAAAATATACAATACTTAAAGAGCAGGGAACATGAAATTGGCAATAGATGTACAAAAAAGTCTGTGGCCATTGATTGATGTGAGCGATGCGGTTAAGCGGTTTTAGTCTTTGGAAGTTCTGGGAATAAAAGAGTCATAATAAACGTTAAGTGGAAAAATGGGACACCGAATGTGTGACGATGATCAAGGCGTGCTGTTTACTTTGCTCTATCGCTTGTATCGCGATACTTTGCCTGACTTAGGTGTCTCGTTACATTTGTTGCCGCTTTTACGGTAAATTTATAAGATAAAAGCATCTGTTTGGTGCAAGGTACTTCAGAATTTATATGGACCCCCCCCCCCCCCCAATAACATGATCCATCACAGTCACCAGCATTAAAAAAAACAATATGGTGGTTTAAAGAAGGTTACTTGCGAGAATAACACCCTAAGCTACCTCTCAAAGTCATCCACTTTTTACAATTTAGGAGAGCGAATGTTTTAAAGGAGTCGAGTGGAGAAAAGGTACGCCTCTTTTGTGCAATCTTCCCACTCTATGGGCAACTCGGAAGCATATAAGACGACAGTTTGAGATGTGCCCTCACGGCAAAGCAGGGTTCCTTTCATGCAGACGCCCTTTGTCAAGCATGGCATGCAGTCTTTACCATTCAGTAACTATGTGGTTCACCGGGGGTGACATGTTTATTTTTTAGTGGCATTGATGATGTATAAAGAGTTCAAGCTAAGGGGAAGTGCATAAAATGACACAAAAAGAGGAGCACAACCATGAATTAATAATTGCATTCGCCACAAACTATACCTTCCCCACGTAGCACCGTTCGGGGGCAAATGTATTTCTATAAGCATTTCTATCTGTATTCCGGAATACATTTTCGCCGTTTTTGCAGAAGTATCTTGGTGATATCCTGTTGTATAAAAGACAAATGTATCACAGTATCTGTATTTTGTCTTAAAATACATGTAGCAGTATTTGTATTCCAGAATACTTTATGAAGTATCTCTACTCAGGCCTGGTAAATACAAATTGAATGCACATAATCTTATTTATTTGTTCACTACCCACATCGCCTAGGGGGCATTATTGTTAAGGGGTTTGATACTAAAAAGAAAGTTTTTCTCACATACAAAATACACAGTGTACAAAAGCACAAATATTTCACAAGAGTATAAAAGACAAACAGGAATTTCGAGAAGAAAAACAGTGTTTTGAAGCAGAAATGCTTTATAAAAAATGTAAAATACACACAAAAATATTGGAAAAAAATCATGCGCCATTCCATTCTGTGAAGGTGGATGACCTACGAAGCTGTTTAGTACACAACACAGACGTGACAGAGAATTTTGAACAAAGGTACGAACAGATTTATTGTCTTGACGGTGGTCATGGTGATAAACCGGAGGAAACTAGACATGCGCGGCGGGACCGCCACCCGGCGGAAAGTAGACATGCACGACGGGACCGCCATCTGGGAGAGCGGAAGGAAAGGAAACTAGGCACGCAAGCGCTTGGAACGACGACAAAGAGAGGGCGGTGCGAGCGTAGACATGGCCGACGCGGGTCACACAGCGGCAAATCTTTTGAGAAACCTTTATTATCTACCTGAGAGTTTACTGATCTTGAAAATGGTGCCTATTGATAACTAATCTACTGAAGAGACCCATTGCTAAATTACTTAAGCATCAAGGAGAATGCAGGGAACGGTGTTCCACGCGCCGTACGTGCCGGCGTTTGGGCCTCACCCCAGAGAGTCGTGGGCCACGTCTTTGAGACCCCTGCTGTAGGTCTTCAGAACTCGTTTTCATTCCTGCAGAGCCATACTTGAAACCAGATCAAGTTCTATCACACAAAATACACAATGTCCAGAGGATAGGTGAAAAGCCAAAAGATAGCTTGACTAGGGCCGTGCCCCTACGAATTCACAAAATAATGTTACAGCGTATCGGTTTTTATAGGAATAAAATAAGTAAACCAAAAAAGCTATGTTACATCACCCAAAATATGAAACCGAATTCTCAAAACTGAATTGCACGCTACATTTTTCACAGAGCAGCCACGTGGAGCTCTCAACTTAAAGGGGCCCACCAACAATTTTTTGACTGGTTTGAAGTTCGCGCTGAAACGGAGCTCCATGAAAGCAGGAACACCGAGGAAAAAAAAATAATACTGAAATTCGCAATATTTTGTGAGTTATTAGAAAATTAAATATTGCAGAAAACAACTTTAAATAAGCAAAACATTGCGCTTCATGACGTAAAATGAAACAGTTTAGCGATTGGAGCAAAGCGGTTGGCCAATTGGACGCGAGTTTGGTTGATAGCCGGTCGGCCCGGTCGGCCATTAGGCCTCGCTGCAACCATCGTAGCTTTGGAATCGGGTTGCCATCATCGATGAATTTACCGGGCTTATCGGATTTTGAGCGCCGAATTCTTAAAAAGGAGTGCGGAGCTGGGCGTCGCGCCGTACGAGGACACACCACGCAAGCGCCGCGACGAGTCCGCTTCGACAGCCGTGGAAGCCTCGTCTCCCGCAACTCCGCCCCCGGAGCCACCTCGGCGAGTAGGAGGTACTCCGCCGCTGGGAGGCGCGCATGAGCGACGAGGCGTTGTTTTCGCCCTTTTTGAACTTTAATTTGCAACTTTATTAGCTCTATAAAAACAACTTTTTAGAGAAATAATGACGGTTAACGTGTGATATACTTTATTCCGCTTCAAAATTTCTGGGACGGCTCTCGCCAATCACGAAACCCAGTGAATGTGACGTATAGTGAAAGGGAGCTCCGTTATGCGCGCGCATTCGGCACCTCGCGGCGCCACCGTCGGAGGAGGTGTTTCCGAGTTGTCAAATTAAAATATGATGCGCTAATATTTTTAAACTCTTTCGTTGTCCACTGGGTTTCCGGGACCACTAGCGTGGAGAAACCGCAAAAAAAAGTAGACGCTCAAATACTGTTGGAGGGCCCTTTTAAGTCTGTTGCTTCAATAAACGTGTCGTCAAGTGCTCTTGGAGAACATCAGTTATCTTCTTTCTTTTTCTGTGACTTTATGGTGCCTAAACATACAAGTTCAAAGGCAAACAAATATAACTGAAATCACCTAGGGCGAACGTTTGTGCTGTGGGTGATGGACATTCTGTTGCTGCCTCTTTGGTTGATGAACATTGTGTTGTTCCCTCTTACTATGGCAGAAGAGGTCTTTGTATATAAGCTATGCCTAATAAGAAAAAAATTGGTGCTGATAAAAACTTTTAAGTAACAAAGCACATAGAGACAATCAGCAAAAGAATGTTATGACTTGGATTCGTTTCCATGCAGCTATATACAAAACATTTTCACCGATATAATGAAATAAACAAGTCAATGTCAAAGTAAGAGCCTAACAAACTTGTCACAGCTAAGACGATGCATGTGACAAACATGATATTAGAGAAAGTTTGAGTTCTTGTTTGTCAACATTCATTTTATTTCACAAAATGCCACATCACTGGTGTATCTTGGGGGTTTCAAAAATTGAACTTCACTGCCGGAGTCCTCCAGCCTAAAAAGCATAGATCACGAGGTAATATTCGACTTGAAATAGATGGAGCTCTATTTAAACAAAGTCACTATCATAACAATAAGATAATCACAATGCCCACAGTATAAATAATACTTCACTAATTCCCAAATCCTGCCATTGATTGCTTCCAACTGACACATACTAGTAGAAAATATTGAGATAATTTTCTTAAAGGGGGACCAGCAGAAATATTCTTCAGCCTGGCGGAAAGTCCTCCTCGCCCTCTTTTTTAGAGGCGAAGCTCCTTAGGGGCTAGCCATGTCCGTATGTTCGTCCGCCGTCGGGTGCTCGTGAGCTCCTGCTCTTGAGCTCACGAGCAGGAGCACGAGCACCCGACGGCGGACGGACATTCGGACATGGCTAGCCCCTAAGGAGCTCACGAGCAAGATCTCACGAGCACCCGACGGCAGACGAACATACAGACATGGCTAGCCCCTAAGGAGTTTCGCCCCTAAAATAGAGGGCGAGGAGGACTTTCCGCCAGGCTGAAGAATATTTCTGCTGGTCCCCCTTTAAGGGAAACTCACTATATTCGCTCGACTTCTCCTTATAGCTCTGCAAGACAGTGTGCATATCATTATACAAGGCAAGTCTCATGATTAAAATAGAGAACAGACACAGCATAATCAGCTGATCCGTTTTTAAAATTTGTAACTGTGATTTCAGTTGAACATTTGAATAGCTTGTTTAAATTCTCATACTTACGAAGAAATGAAATGGCAAACAGTATAAAGTTTTTAAGGTTTCAGTAATTTCTGTCAGCATCGTCTTTGGACCATTTTCGCGGCTTCAGAATGCTTCACCAGAAAAAAACATATTCATCTCTATCACCGCAGTTGTGAAAGCAATAAACCCAGCACATCCACAGTGTATCTGGAAAAATAAAAACTTTAAGCCTGTACAACAAAACCTTAAAGGGCCTCTGACACGCCAAAAAAAATTTTTTTTTTCATGCTAGGCGTTGAAATGGCACATCAGGACATTACAAAAAAAATGTTTCACTATAGAGTTGCGTAGTTTTTTTATAAAAAATAGAAATACGAGGCCCAACTCAAAGTTCCCGCCGTGCACTGTGACGTAACGGTGTACCGCAAGGTGTCGGGGCGGTCAGAAGGGAGGCATCGACCTATGTCACTAAAAGTGGGTTCACCGGAAGTCACGTGAGTTTCACTCCTTGTGCTCTTCACGACTGTGCCTAAGACTTTTTTTTATTTTTTTTTATTCTGCTCTTCGTACGAGCGATCGCAGAAAATGAAGTTTCAGTTCCACTAGCTCTTTATCCCTGCACCGTTGGTTAGTTTGCGTGCTGTAAAATTTGAGGACGAAGAGTTAGTGGATCGACGTGATGGAGGTCAATGATGAAAGCGTTGCGAGTACAAGCCAGTGTACGAGTGCATGCCGTCATTCGGATGATACAGGGCTATACTGGGCGCAAAACAAGCTATCAAGTTTTGAAAAAAAAAAAATATTTTAGAACGCTCGCAGAAATTAGGATTGCTAGCATACAATGCGCCCGATCACATTGCTGAAGGTTTAGACACCGAGGTCGTTGAATCATCGGATACTCTCCAGGCTGAAGATGCCTGCCGTCTAAAGAATACGAACTGGTGAGTGTACCAAGCACAAGTAAACGTCGAGCAAAAAGTATGTATTTTGTCTAGAACATGAGTAGAACTTGTTTACTAGGTGCACATGCGGCCGATGTATGTCTCTCAGAAATGCATGCAGTGTGATCTCTTCTTCAGTTGCTGAAATACCGGGACAGTCCCTCACATAGAACCTTCTAAGCATTGTAGTTGTTCACGTCGATTCACTGACTCCGCTTCTTCTAACTTTACAGTAACATTAAGCGATGAAAAACAAATAAAAGAAACCTCGTCGGCTTGGATCGCTCGTGGAGGTGTGGAGAATAACAAAAATATTAAAAAAATATTACACGCGCTGGCGGTAAGCACGAGGAGGGATACAACTCACGTGACTTCCGGCGATGCCTCCCTTCTGACCGCCCCGACACCTTGCGGTACACTGTTACGTCACAGTGCACGGCGGGAACTTTGAATTGGGCCTCATATTTCTATTTTTTATAAAAAAAACTACGCAACTCTATAGTGAAACAATTTTTTTGTAATGTCCTGATATGCCATTTTAACGCCTAGCATGAAAAAAAAATATTTTTTTTGGCGTGTCAGAGGCCCTTTAAACATGACTGAAAGAAACAAGGTCATGCAAGGAGTCCGTTGCTACATACTAACATGAGATTATTTTGTATGCAAATAACTATGAAAAGTTGCTTACATATGATGCCACTGGATAGCTAAAGTAATCGCCTGGAGAACCCAATTATTGGGCTTTGACTGAAGTGCAAACTTGGTTCTTTTATTTCACTATGAAAAGACATGAGAACAATATCTTGTTGAAGAAAATATCAGAAAGAAATTATCTTCTTCAATGCATAATCTGAAATTGTGTTAGTGCCTCGGGTTTTTTTTTTTTTTTTTTTTTTTAGAAGTGCTTACGAATACTGGGATGAATAGGGAGTACTTTGAAGCAGTTCAAGCTCCCGTAAAAAATCTCTAGCCTCAAAACTGGAAAATGAGCCAACAATCTGCAAACCAGTTTTTGATTATCTTTTAAATGAAATTTTCCCCAGGTCAATCTGTCCAGTGGTTGCTGAGCAGTAGTACCAAAAATTTACCATTAAAAACGCATCCTGAGAAGCTGTGATATCCTTTTAAACAGTTGTTTGAGGGAGTAAAAAACATACTGTTTATTAATTCCCCCACTGAATATAGCTGGAAAATTGATGTCAAAGAATCTGTTGTCACATGATGCCCTGGTATCACATAGCACACCTACTTCTCACCATGACTCCGAGTCACGTGACATAAACATCCCTGTTGAACTTCTCTGAAAAATTCACATGATGTCACATCACTCACAGTGTCATGTTACCTGATGTCATCATTGGGTCACATGATAGTCTAGTGTCAGGTGACATAAGTTTTGCCACTCAATTTTGCTGGGATATTATGTTCCATGATGCCAGGTATTAAGACTTTACATGTCTATCCTAATACATACAACATCTTTTTTTATAGGTGACAGAGCTGTACCTGTGGACGACACCAGCTACCTATTTAGAGCTACCAAGGACATCTCGTTTAAATGCTGTTTTTGTGCCTATGTGACCACAGATCAGCATGGAATTATTAGCCACCTGGTCTCCCATGGTATTGAACAGTTCAAGTGCCAGCATTGTTCAGTGTTATTTGGCTCCATGTCAGAATTGCAGTGCCATTCTCAAATGCATAGAAGTGATATGTCATTCAAACGTCCCAGTTCTCCAAAATTGTCACTCGGAGAGCAGGTTTGTTTGACTCCCACGCATACTTGCAAGTGCCAGTGCTGTCATTTAGCCTTTAAGAAGCATGGTGATCTGACCAAGCACTATCAAACGCACTTGGCAGAAAAATCTTTCAAGTGCAAACAATGTCCCAAAACCTTTGCACATAAGAAAAGTTTAGCCAACCACAAAGGAACACACACAGGTGAAAAAGCTTACAAGTGTAAGCAATGTCCCAAGGCCTTTGCACATAAGAGCAGTTTGGCCAACCACAATCGAACACACAGAGCTGAGAAAGCTTATAAGTGTAAGCAATGCCCCAAGGCCTTCACTCGTAATAGCTATCTGACCATCCACAATCGAATGCACACGGGTGAAAAGCCTTATAAGTGTGAGCAATGTCTGAAAACCTTTGCTTATTCCTACAGTTTGGCAGAACATAATAGAATCCACACAGGTGAAAAACCCTACAAGTGTAAACTGTGCTCTGGAGCCTTCTCTCGGCTATCAACCCTGACCTACCACATTCGAACACACACAGGCTACAAGCCTTACCAGTGCAAGCCATGTGCTAAAGCCTTTGCTCAGAAAAGCAATCTGACCAAGCACAGTCAAGGGCATACAGATGAAAAACCTTACAAGTGTAGCGAGTGCTCCGAATCCTTTGCTCGGAATAGTAGCCTGACCATCCACAATCGAATGCACATGAGTGAAAAGCCTTACAAGTGTGAGCACTGTCTGAAAACGTTTGCCTATTCCTACAGTTTGGCAGAACATAATAGAGTCCACACAGGTAAAAAACCTTACAAGTCTAAACTATATTCCAGAGCCTTCACTCGGCTGTCAACCCTGACTGACCACATTCAAACACACACAAGCAACAAGCCTTACAAGTGCAAGAAATGCCTGAAAGTCTTTACATGTAGTAGTAATCTGGCTAAGCACAATCGAACGCACACAGGTGAAAAACCTTACAACTGTAACCAATGTCCCAAAGTCTTTTCTCGGAATAGCACACTGATCCTCCACAATCGAACACACACAGGTGAAAAACCTTACAAGTGCAAGCTGCATCCTAATGCCTTTGCTCAGTATAGCAATCTGACCAAGCACAATCAAGTGCACACAGATGAAAAACCTTACAAGTGTAGCGAATGCCCCAAAGCCTTTGCTCTGTATAGCAGCCTGGTTATCCACAATCGAATGCACACAGGTGAAAAGCCTTATAAGTGTGAGCAATGTCTAAAAACCTTTACTCAAAAGAGCAATCTGGCCATTCACTATAGAGTGCACACAGGTGAGAAACCATACAAGTGTAAGCTGTGCCCGATGGCCTTCATTCGGCCATCAACCCTGATTGACCACACTCGAACACACACAGGCAACAAGCCTTACAAGTGTAAGCAATGCCTCAAAGTCTTTACACGTAGTAGTAATCTGTCCAAGCACCATCGAACACACACAGGTGAAAAACCTTACAAATGTAACCAATGCCCCAAAGCCTTTTCTCGGAATAGCACACTGACCCTCCACAATCGAACGCACACAGGTGAAAAGCCTTATAAGTGCAAGCTATGTTCTAAAGCCTTCACATGGATGTCATCCCTTGAATACCACAAGCGAACACACATGGGTAAAAAAAGTCATAAGTGCTAGCAATTTCTAAAAACCTTTCCTCAGAATAACTATCTGGCCATCCACAATAGAACGGACGTAGATAACCATACAAATGTAAGTTGTGCTCCAAATCCTTTATTTGGCTATCAACACTGGCCTACCACATTCCAATGCGCACAAGCAAAAAGCACAAGTGAAAAGTGTGTCCACAAATTTTGACCATCCACAACAAAATGCATATGTAAAATAATGTTACAGGTATAAGCTGTGCATGAAGAACTCGCATTGCTTTGTGACTTTTAAAAGTGCTAAAAGACGAGGACCAGTAAAAGAAGACACACACCAAGACCGAACTTGCAACTGAAGTGCAAGTGCGCATTGTTTACGTCCTTTACTATATCTGTGTGCACAGACAAAATACTTGTAAGTGCATGCAATGCAGCAAACCTTTGCTACATTGCATGCTTAAAGAAGTATAAAGAGCACACAAGAAACTTCATTTATTTTTGATCTAGGTTAGAGCACTGCACGGGCATACTTTTTTTTAGGCCCGGCCCGGGCCCGCTGGCTCTTAGTCTGACCCAGACCGATGGGGCCTACATGATACAGGCCCAGCCCGCTGGAAAGGTGTTGGTGCATTTGATTTGTTTAGCATAATTTGCATGAATGACGCGGTCATATCGCAGTCACATGGTGAACCTTCGAAAGCTTACACAAATATAAAAGATGTAGCTTATCTGTGGTAGCCAGAGTATTTTTTCTTTCTTCACGACTTCAAAAAGGAAATACGGAAATACAATCATACTTTCCTCTATGACCGGATTGCCCTCGTTTTCTTGCCTGCTAGCAGCTGTCCCACTATGCTGATGGAATCCCCAGGATTATTCTCCGTATAGTGAGCTTTCTTAGTCTAAGACGGCTTTCTTCATTTCTGATATTTTTTTTAGTGCCGTCGTATCAAGTTCACACTTTTGCTTTTTCTTTTTTTTTTGTTTTTTTTTTCTCTAAATTTAAACGATAAATGCGTTTTCATTTTCTTCTTAACGTTTTAGAAAGTGTGCTACACCATTCCCTGAGCCCGGCCCAGGCCCGAAAACAATCTATGCTACCCGGCCCAAACTTTCGGGTTGGGCCGGCCCTGTGGAGAGCTGTAATCTAGGTCAAAAGACCCACCTTGGAAATACCAACAACATCCCGGGGCATTTTCTATCCTGTTCAACCTGAGCAGGCACGTGCCGACACGTAAGGATCCTGAACATAAGATTGTACACTCAAGGACGACTGGGAATTGGCCTTTCAAGTACCCATGATGCCCCAGAAAGTTTAGTCGAAGTTACGGCTGGGTGGGCCACATGCAGTTTATGCGCACAAAGCCTGATTTGCTTTTTTCATATGCCATATATCGGAATGCTGCTCTTCGTTGTCACTTGAATTGGCATCGGGGAGTGTAGGATGACCTGTTTGGAGGGAACAGCGCGAAAAAGATGTAGGACTAGGACGAAGAAACACACAGGCAGGGCGCTGTCTGTGTGCTTCTTCGTCCTGGTCCGTCTTTTTTGCGCTGTTCCCTCCAAACAGTATGTAGCCCAACTACATGCCCTATTGTGGTTTAATGGCTGGTCTGCCTTAATGATGAAACATTAAAGGGATACTTCAACGAAATTTGAAATATTCCCGTCGTGTTCAAAAATAGGTTGAATATGATCCACACTATCCGTAAATGACAATCGCACGTTTGTATTTTGAGCCAGGTGGCTGTATTTTTCGTTATAAACGGCCCACTCTGGCAAGCGCTCGGAGAAGGCCCAGCGGAGACCACGTGACATCCAACGCAATCGTGACGTAGGTCGTCTCGGGACGAGCAAAGCTACGGCGAGGCTGACGTCGAGAGGATGGCCTAGTCGTTCCAGCCACCGAAGCGGCTGCTTGTACGAATTTTGAGTGACGGGTTAATTGTAGGGGGACAATAGCGACTTCTGCGACACACAAGAGGCATTCTCGGGAAGAGGGGAGTTCCTCCTTCCCCTCTTCTCTCGTCGTGGCCGGAGGCGAGACACTCGCCGTCACTAGCTGTCAAGGTTCCTAGACGGGCATTACAAGCGAGGCGCTAGCGACATCCACCAGGTGCTCTTTGCTAATCGTTTAATTCGTTTTAAAATTCCTTTTCGAGACTTTTTTAACAAGATATTGGTATGTTTGATGTGATACTGCTCCTCTGAACACATATAGACCAAAATATGAGCGCCGAAATTTCGTTGTAGTATCCCTTTAAGTTAGCTTGTCAACACGAAAAATATAATGTTGGCGTCTACTGTAGCCAGGGGCATGGTGCATGATAAAGACCACAATCAAACACTCGGAGCTCCAAAACTGTATAAAAACGCTAATCAGTTAATTGTATATATTTTCGTCACATAAAAGTTACATGCAAAACAGAATCTCGCAATTCCTGCCCTGGTTTAAAGATTTTCACACGGTCAGCATGAGCGCATTCCAAACCTATAGTATATGTTAAAGTATATGTGAGCTCTCGTTTAGTTAAAAAGCCACACCAAGACAAAGCTATTTTTTTTTTTTTTTTACAAACAGTCTGGATAGGAAGCACAGGTCAAAAGGCGGATTTTCCACAAACAAATAATGTAATTCGGGCAATATTTTCGGCGCGAGACGCATTTATTACGCTCTGCAATTGGTTCCAAATTGCAACCACCATAGGTCCTCCGCTGCTGCAGACAGGTGCGAGAGAGAAAAGTAGAGAGGAGGACCGCCCGTTAAAACTGCGTACCGCGCCGTAAATATTGCTCGAATATAACTTATATTTTCGTGAAAAATATATTTTGACCAGCGCTTTGTTTTGAGGCTGTTCGTAAAAAAAGTGTTTGCGCTGGAGTGCCCCTTGGGCGAAGTGATCACAAGAATGCATTTAATGAATCCTTGGCTGCAGTTCCAAAGCAGACATTGAGTGGATGGAAACTTGTAAGTTCAACTTTCAAGCAAATGGGATGTGAGGTCTTGTAAGGACCCGTGCTGCCGTCAATAGCATGATAACTTTTGGAGGCGCGTAGGAGTAATAACATATTACAGTAAGAAAAGGAACTAATGTTGCAACTGGTGACGATTTTTAATTAAGCTTATTACAAACGATTCGCTGAAACCTTTCAATTTATAAAACACTGACACTTATCATGAAACTGCAGCATTGAATGACAGATTACACAAAGAGTTTTAAGAGACATGAACAACTTCTTAGGCATAAGCATTGATATTCAACTTCGTGCAAAATTTAAGCCAGAAATGTTTACGCTCAAAACGCATATGACGATATAGCTTTATTAAAAATAAATACCCGAAAATACAGGGTGTCCCCCCAAAATATATTACACGCTAAAATTGCCTGCAAAAGTAAGAAACTCACGAATGAAGTTGTAACTGCTCTCATAAATGTCGTTCACTGGTCACATTTCTGTGCTAAAATTTGAGGTCTCAGCTCCGTGTACAAGGAAAAGAAGAAAAGGAAAACTGATTTCTACTTGTTTTTTCAACGGCGGAAAAGGGAGACTCCACCTCCGGAAAAGGTAAGCAAACCCCTTTTCCGCCATTGAAACACATGCGAAAATCCGTTTTTTATTTTATTTTCGAAGTTGGGGCTTTAAATTTTAACACAAAAAGTGAAAGCCGTTTACAACTCCCTGTAACGCCGAATCAGAGCGCAGCTCTTGAGGAGGAGGAGGGAAGGTGGGTCACGTGGCCTCGGGGGGGGGGGATCACGTGACCCCCCCCCCCCCCCCTCCCCGAGGTCACCGAAGGTACCCGAGGTCCTCGGGGCGGGGGGGGGTCGCGGTTACGCCGACGCCGACGGCGACGCCGCTCAAGCCGGAAACGGGCGCCTAAGAGCTGCGCTCTAAAAAGATGACTATACACCTTCGTTTAGCCTCGCACCCAGCCACGTTGTCCCCCTATCCGGTATGCGTTCCGAACAAAAAGCAAGAGATTATAACCCCCAACAAGTAAAAAAGTATAGAAGGGTCATAACAAGAACGACTGACAGTTGCAATTAAAATGTTAACACGTTCTACTGTCGAGGCGAGAAGAAAGCAATGTTTTGACGCATACCGGAAGTTCCAGAATTGAAGATGGCGGCGCCCTCGTAGAAAAGGTGTATACTCCGCGACAACTTTTCTTGGCAATGCAGTGGAAGGTACAGGCCTGTGTTCACTCTCCCAATTTTGGTATGCGCGAGCTATCCTCCTCTCCCCGAAATGGGGAGAGGAGGAGAGCCCGCGCACACTCAAAATGGGAGAGGGAACGCAGGCCTGTACCTTCCACTGCATTGCCAAGAAAAGTTGTCGCGGAGTATAGTAAAATATATTTTTGTAAGCAGTTACAACTTGATCGGTCAAGTTTCTGAGTTTTGCGGGATATTTTAGCATCGTAACTTTTTTTGGAGACACCCTGCATAATAAAAGATGCAAAACACAAACACAAATGGCACCAACAACACATGCGGGTAAGAGGCATTACCTGGTCAGCCCAATTTTTAAATTCTAGATGAAATGTTCTTGTCCACGCCAGTTAGTTTCTTGGTCACCTACGCACGCTCAAACCCCGCCACCCCTCTTAACATACGTTACACGAGCCCAAGGGTTTGGGCGAAGGCGCTTGGGTAAGTCAGGTCTTTCAAGTAGTATATAAGGATGCATACAACAAGAGCCCTCTCCAAGGTACACGATGAGTTGAGTTGGATGACCTCCATTTGGTCTGCACTGCACAAGATGGTTTTTGCTGTCGGTCCAAAATATATGGGAGGACCTCGCAATCCTCCGGGTAGTATGCGCATGTCACCCTGGAAGGCATAGTGACATTGGGACTGATCATTATCGGCCTTACATTTGTTCGCATGTATAAAATGCCAAAATCTACAATCCCGCCCGAAAAATACCATTCGGGAGGAACAGAATATCAGCTCTTTTGCGGATTGAATAGAATTTTCAGAAGGACCCTAATAAAAAAAAAAAATCTGTCTGAAGCAGGCATACACTTACCAAGGTGATTAGAGAGTACTTGGCAAACCTGCTCCTCAGATAATTATCAGTGTCATCAAACCCCATTTAGTACCTCTACTTTCATTATTGATATTGATTTCTGCCTTTTTCATGGTTCAGCTTCTTGAACTGTGCACCATGTTTTCGCTTGAATATTACGGAGGATTTTGTCAACCGTTCTTGCACAGATTTCTATAAATGTATACAGGGTGTTTTTTTTTTTTTTTCCAGCCGCACAGAATTTAAACAAAAAGCAGGTGATAGGTACGTCGAGGCCATCATCTTGTATATACGTGTGGCTCGGCGTACATTAGATGAGAGGATAAGCGTCACATATGCTGATTAACCGTTAATTAACGGTTTAATTTGGCCATGTCGTAATTGCAGTTCTGAAGGCCACAATTCATAAACCCTAACCCAATCGGAGCGATTTGCGAAGAGACAGCAAGCTTTGTGAAATTCATCGTTACAATTTTGACGTTTTTCTCTCGATTCACGACGAAAGGCAAATTTTTAACGATGAATATTTCAAAGCTCGGTGCTTTTTCGGAAACTGTGTGAAATGGGTTAGCCTTTAATAATGGCCCACTTTAAAACAATCATTGCCACTAGGCCCATTCAAGTGTTAATTAAAAAGTTAAATAAGAGAATTTGGTCAATTAGTCAACATACCGCGACGTTTATCCCCTCATCTGATGTGCGCCGAGCCCCACAAATATTCAGTGAAAACGGCATCCACGTATCTATTATCTCCTTTTTTTTAACAATCATTCTGTTAAGCTTAAAAAAAATTCTGTATATACATATATAGGTGAACTCGTAGTTGTGAATGAGCCGAGAGACGTAAGCCAAGAGTAATACCCGTGCCACACGGGCAACTCGAATGCCATTTACAACGAATGACATTTGAACGATCGGCCAATCAGCGCACGACACTCCGAGCGTGGGACGTTCCACGCGCGACAGATTGCGAGCCGATTCGTCGATCACACGAATGTCATTCGTTGTAAATGGCATTCGAGTTGCCCGTGTGGTACAGGTATAAGTTGATGCAATGACAGACTCTTTTAATATATTGTTAACGGCAAGCCAAATTTATTTCTCTTTACACATACGAGTATATAGACGTCTGTCTTCATGCATATACTAAATCTGGCTTGGCAAACAGGAGACTGAATAACTGTCACCATTATATCACTTCACTACACGTAATAGAAAGGAAAAAGGAGTGCGCAGGCCGTGCGAATTTTGCGGAAAGACAAAGGCCCACGCAAACAGGTGTTCCCGTACAAGTGACTTTCCAAAGCCTCCAATAATTAATTAAACAAATAAGACATAAAAATAGCGATACATCTTGGACCTGTCGCTTTTATTTTCGTTGACGGTTTTGAGGGCCAAGTTATTATTGCAGATAGAAAGCTGATCCATTGGGGTTACACCAGTTCATACAATTTTCGGGGAGGTACTAAAGTACAAAGCTTCGACTGACGTAAATTGGTGCCTAAAAATCGCGTCCTTTGCACGTGTGACCAACCTTCAACAGCACGTATAGCACGATTTGTAACGCTCACGGAAGCGCGAGGCAACATACTTTCTACTGTATTAATAGTACCTTTTAGTACCTGGGCATGGCAACCAGACTGATATCATGTGAAAACTATATATACATTGTTTCATCTATTACTTTTCGCATTTTTGTCATCTAATTTGAAAGTGGACACAAGCGCGCAGATACAGCCGCCAATGGCCGCATTCGGAAGCGGCTGCCTTCCCGGATTCCAAACGTTATAAGCATAGGCGTACCAACCGGGGGGGGGGGGGGGGGGCAAGGGGGGCGCTTGCCCCTCCAGTCCAGTTCTCAGAGTTGGGGGGGGGAGGCATGTTTTGCCCCCCCCCCCCCCTGAAACAGCCGCCGCTGGGCAGGGCAAACCCTAACCAGCGGCGCCCTAGAGATACCAAAAGCACCGCGCCCCGGCCATGGGGGGGGGGGGGGGGGGGGGTTGTTTTGCCCCCCCACGTGCTCAAAACCAACTTGGTACGCCACTGGTTATAAGTAGGGTTCTGCGTTTTCGGAGTTTATTTTTGAGCAAATTCGGAGGGTGTTTTTCGGAGTTTATTTATTTTTGCAAATTCGGAGTTTTTCAGAGCGTCCGTTCACAGTACACACAATTCAGAGTTTTTCGGATTATTAGGGTTGTATAGTATTGATCTTTAAAAAATGTCATGTACAACAATAAAAGACAATCCAACTGCAGATACATTTTTATTGCACAGTCAATATTTGCAACATTCGTGGTGACATCCATTCACAACTTGTTGTAGCATATGTAGGCATATTTTCCAGTGTTAGTGTCTGTCACCGCAGCACGCTCTTTCCAAATGACCACGCGAAACATTGAGAATGCTCTTTCGACATTCGCACTGGATATGAGACGACCCAGCAGATCCCAGTGCACAACGTGAAAGAATGGGCCACTCTCGTGCATGCATCCTCCAAAACGGTGGTGGCTCCACAATTTCCTTCACAGCGTGGGCCTGATACGCCAGGAACTCTCTTTCTAGCTGGGTAAGATCACGCCCTCGCTGCACGACGAGTGTAAACAAGTGCTTGTAGATCTCGAACATGTTAGGCAGTTCTGCCTTCACGTTCGGGTTGACGATCTGCACCCTACCAAAACGAATCGCTGGTGTATTGCAAGTCGTCCGCAATATTTCGTTGGACGGTGCAGCTCCACTTCTCGGCTACAGCACCATAGTAAGTCGCGTTGGCTGCGCGAACAGTCAACAACTCCGTAGGGAAAAAGTACCTAGAATGGCGGCTGTACCTTTAATCGCCGTAGTCGTCAGCTATACAACCCGTGCTCCACCGGAATCACCAGTTCTTCACGCCTTTATGAAGTACGGTCAATCCCCCCTCCCGCGGTCGTGCCCATGGTCACCCAACTTTTGAGAATCCACTAGATTGAGCGAAAGTTTCCTATTTTGTGATTGGCCGTGCCTCAATGGGGAGGGGCACCGGCGTCCCCCGTCTCCCGTCGGTGCCGACGGGGGACGCCGGCGCCGCGGGACGTAGAACACCGTCGTTCGGCTCCGTGGACCCGATTTCGGTCCGAAAACCCTCCCCCCGGCAGGAACGCCGTAAAAAACGGTTGCGTGAATGAGGCCTTATGCTTCTGACTGCCTCCTGCCACACCCGTCCGCCGCCGTCGCCATCGTTGCTCGCTAATTACCTTGCTTTTCGCGACTTCCTCCTGGTTCTCCCTACGAAGCTGATCACGAGGTATGAAAGTCCCTAGGTGCGTACCTTTGTACTGCTCGCGTGCCGTCGCGCACGCGCCGCAGCTCAGAGAACGAAGAAACTGGTAGCGTAGCTCTCATTATCGATTGGTAGCGCAGGTCACTTCCTCGATTTTTAGTTCATGCAGCCACCGCCTGGTGCCGTCGGTATGTGGAAAAGATCCATTGAACGCCGCCCGGACTATCTGCTACGTAGACCACACTGCAGTCAAAAGGGATTTGCCGTGTCTACAGGATTGGAAAAGTTGCAAAGTATGACACAACGTGGCAAGCGTATGCACACAAATATATTTCGCAGGTGTGACGAGTTGAGAGACAAAGCTCGTAACTGGCTCGACAGCTGCCAGGCTTCAAGTATGAGTAGGGCGACCCTTGTAGGCAGCGCATACTTGGGGTGCAGATGCGGCCACCTCTCAGATTTTCAGCGCTGCACAGCTTGTCCCCTGTTGTCAAAGCTCACACCGTCATCGGGATTGGGGCTTGGGGTGGAGGCCCCAAAGTAGAGCTTTTATACGAGCCTGCATTGTGCAGAAAGTCAAATGATGTTGCTGTGCCCAGTACCTTTGCAACCACTGCAATGTGCTTTTGAGCATTGGGGGTCATGAAACGCTTTTCCAACTTTTTCCTGTTTAGCTTTCCTCCTCAACTCATAAATCGCGCATTCTACCAAACAGTTCAAGAAGACGGAAAGGGGGAGTCCCCTCTTGCTCGGACTCTCGTTTGTCTAATCCGGACACATCCATTCTCCCCCTAGAAGATTAGCCGTCGCTCAAAATTCAAACGAAAGTTGCTTTCCCCACCCCGTTCACCCCGAAGCTGACAGAGCTGTGGAAGCTACGTGCTCCTTGGGCGTGCCACACTTTTGCCACGTGATCACGCTCTCTCGCGCATACCCACGCGCAGAGAATGAGGTCAGGTGATGAAAGGGAGGCGGCTGATTGGTCCGGCAAGCGCGTAGCTTCCACCACAATGTCAGCTTAGGGGTGAAGGGATTAAGTGAGCTCCGGTGTCGTGTGACGTTCGTTTGGGCCCGGTGACGCGCTGCGGGGGCCCGATGACGCGCCGCGGGGTCCGCGGATGTATCACAGAGAAAAGGCAGCGAGCTTACGAAGGGAAGGAGGTACGAAATAGTCCGCTGTGTTTTCAAATTTTCGTACCGAAAGTCAGGCTTTTGACTTTCTACCTTTTTTCTTTTGGCCCACTGAATGATGTGCTATTAGTAAAATACCAATATAAATTGATTTATTGCAGCCCAAAATTCGTTTCATGGGCCCTTTAAGCTTGGCCTCGGGACAGCACAGCATCAACTGGGGTTGCAAGGAATTGGTGTGCAGCCATGGCTTCAGCGGTTAGTCAGCTGTCACAACAGTGAGACGGTATCTGAAATAAATGTTTAATAACTTTTTCAGTTGCCCAAAAGCAGATCAAGACTAGATAGAGGCATTCTATGCTAGTGCAGCCTCTACTTGGAGCTAGTATATTTTCATAAGATAAAAAAAACTGCAACGTAATGATAATAAAAATATTTGCAAGAAAAAAATGTGGAGGTGTTTTACTTGCCTTGCACAATACCAAAAAGTATGCCTTGCACAGCAAAGAGGTGCAGCGTCAATTGAGTCTGGCCATCGTAAAGTGAAAACGTACACAACATGCTGAAGCTGAACAATTTCCCGATGTTGAGGTCCGAGACCTTTGGATAAATGATACACCTGCGATCATGAGTAGGCTTGAATGCGTGCGACGATCTCGCACGACACCCATCACGCTGAATGAGGCGCCCGTTTTCTACCGAGCTCTCGTGCAAGCGCATTGAGAAACTGTTCTATTCAGACTGTATTAGAACACAGCATACCAATACGTAAGAGAATTTACCGGGCACACCGCTGAACTACTTGGTTGTCGTCTTTCCGTCTTCCCTTTGAGTGAAGCACCAACCAATTGAGCCCCGGGTGATCGATATTATAGCCTCTGAATCCAACGGAACGTGATTCACAGCACACGGATGCACGGTGATGTCTTCGTTGCAGCAAAATGTGCCGTCAGCAACGAAGCTGAGAGCATTTGTTGCTCGGTTGTCAGCACATGGGGCCTCTCGCAACGCCGCCAAAGCTTCCGCCGCAACTGTCAGAGCTAGCGAGTGTCGGGCAGTATTCCCCGATCACGTCCTTGACGAACCTTGAATCGAACATAGCAAAAACGTAGCGATGGTCCGTGAAAGCTTGCTTTGGCTCGCCCCGTCCGCGAGCGTGAACGTCGCCATCTTCATTGACTTTGGCAACTCCGGCTGCCTGACGCTACAAAGTTATCTCAATCGCCAAACTCAACCTTGACATTTTGACGTCACCGCGAATTTTATTTTTTCACCAGCATAGATCGAACTCCATCGAAATCTGTAGGGAAAAACTCAATCGCAACGTCACATCACGTGACCAAAAGGGTTGCCAATCAGCGACTGATTGAGTTTAACTTCATCGTTGAGTGGTCGAGTTTGCGATATAGCATAGACAGACTGGCAGGAGAAGCTGCTGGCATGTGGTAACTGGATTCTGTCTTGCCTCTCAAAATCCTCCGATGGCACTGGAGTCTAAAGAACAAGATGGAACGTGTTCGGCTTGACGATCTCACAGTCCATTTCCACTCGGTAGTGGCAAGGCAGACCTGCGGGTGACTTACTAGTCCGTTTGTTCTCTGGTAAACTGACTGGTTAGTAACTGCCTCAGGCTTTTTCTCTTTTTGAACTACCTCCTTTCTTTACTAGACAACCCTACAGCAGTGATTTCCGAGACACACTCGGGTGGGGGGAGGGGGGGGGGGGGGTGTACACCCCTCTTCTTTTTCTGAAGGCACACCCTTAATTCGCAACGACTCCTCTATGCTCAATGCCCCCCCCCCCCCCCCCCTCCCCCTAAAATTTAGACACCCCCCTACTTTCAGTTCCTGGAGAAACCTCTGCCCTACAGAGTGGCTTCCTGAAAAGAGTGATTCATTGAGATGTCCCAGTATGTAGACATCGGCCAATAGGCGAGCTGGTGCGTATTAATCATGATGTTTAAACACCGAGACTGGAAGGAAACTTGTTAACCGAAACATATATGGCTGTCCAGAAAAATAGGTGACAATGAAATATTGCAACGAATGACAACTGATATGAGGCGACGGAAACTGAAGCAAACTAAATGGGGCGACTTGTGCCCAAAACAAAATAAATAAAGGCTAGCGTCGCAGGCGTCGATGTTGGCGAAATAGCACGATCAACGCTGGGGTGAAACTGTTTTCCGCTCGCCATGCAGAGTCCCTTATGTACCCGCGTGGGTCTCTGGAACATCCGGCGTAGAACATTCGCAACTTAAAAAAATTGCGGTGGCTTAGCTCGGCTATGCCAGGATATGCGTAGCGTGAGCTTATGCGCACAAAATGAGAGGCGCTATCAAGCGGCTCCGGTGCAGCGTCAGGACTTGGCTACTGCGCAACGGAGGTGCACAGCTGGGCACGCGGCGGCGCCAGTGCGTCTGCCGCGGCTATGACGTCACTCCTCTGGAATGTGCAGACCGGCGAGGCGCTCGTGGTGGTGGTGGAGCCTGCGGCTGCAGCGGCTCCGGCGCGCCAGCTGTGCGCCGTGTGACGGTCACTGCTCCTCGCGCTTGCGCAGCACGGAGCACGGCTCATTATGCGAGCCACGCGAAACTGCTCAACCTCGGCCAGTGTAGCTCACGCTACAAAAACAATACCTAGAAATGGGGGATGGACAACTGTTGTCTGTCCCCCCTTTCTATGTATCTTCCTCGTGTTTAATTACTGTAACCAGACGACAATGTTCTCGAACACACGAGAACGCCAAGTTGAAAGAATAGATAGAGCGTTTTAGTAGATCGCTCAGTCACTCCCGCTGCGCTATCCGCTACGACCTCCGCTATATGTAGCGTAGCGGAACCATTTTAAATTTTAGTAGAATGTTCGCAACCCGCTACGGATTATAGCGTTACGACTTACGAGAGCTAACACAACGCCACTAGCGGCTCTTTCGGATAAGGCTCGCGTAAAACAGATTTGTAAAGCAATTCTTCGCAATTGTTTTTATTAACGTCGTTATCTTAATAAAAAAATTGTTATTTATTGAATAACGTGCTAATCGTTGCTTCTTTTGTAAGTAAATGACTATTATGTTTGTAATTGAATACAACTGACGGCCAAGCTGTCCAGCTAATCCGATATGAGTCAAAAGTCCCCAAGCCACCGAGAAAAATCTTCAAAAATAAATGACAACAACCGTAGCTCTTCTATTGTGTCGTTGTTCACTGAAAATGAAACGCCATGGAAATCCCTCATATCCGCCTGCTCGCTCGCTTCCTTGGTCGGTTTTGTCCTCACGACAAAGCAGGAGGCCGCACCCTTCGCTCTCAACACCACAAACTGCAAAACACTTTTTTTTTTCGTGACCGTATTTAGTATGTTTGCCATACATTGCTACCTGTACTGCAGTCGTGGGACGGCTTTGTCGCAGCTATATACTTCTCGCAGCAGCAAGATATAATCCACTCCTCAGAACCACGATAAGCGCACAGGCTGGACGGGCGCTTATCGTGCGCGATTTTTACAACTCGGTTACGTAACGACAACTAAATTCGGTCAGGGCAGATGGTTTTTAGCGTACGCTATGCTATTGCGTACGTAAGAGCCAGCAACGCTATACTAAAACTGTCTGGCACGTCTATCTGCATGATAGGGAACCGCGGAATGGTGGGGGTGTGCTAGTTGCTGTTTGTATTAGGTCATTTTATGTTAATATATAGCATCTAGCCTAGAAATAGTAACTGTGCACTTGGGTCACAAAAACATAAGCATTTGTGCATGTTTTTTTTTTTTTTTTTTTATTACGTAGGGGGTTGCCTTTAGGCATAATTGTCTTATATGTAAGCTACAAGGCCTGTGGTATGAATGAATTGAAGCAATGTTTTGTGATAGTGGTTGTCATGCAGCCACTTATGGTAGCTGGTGGGTGAACTGTGTTGGAGACCTGCAGTTATAAGTAGGCGACTGCGCTCAGTCTGTAGGCCAGGACAAGTCCATATAAGGTGACGCACATCCGCTTCCGTCGCGTCTAGGGGACACTTGGGGCATGTCGCCCGTCGTGCGCCGGGTGGGGAGCTCCATGTGCTGGTTACAGCCGGTGTAAGGGCCACCCCAGCCCGCAGTCTCCGAAGCACAACTTCCTCCACCCTGGTGAGATGGCGGGGGAGGGAGCAGACACACGGAGGGATAAGAGCGCGTGTGTCCTGCCGGAGAGAGTGTTTACGGGCGTGGAGGAGGGAAAGGGGTTCAGACGGGAGGGGGAGGGAAGGGAGATCGGGATCAGATGGAAAGTGTGCTTGTTGATCAGCTACAAGGTTGTATTGGTTCGTGGCATGACCTTGAATCCAGTACACCGTAATGCAGGTCGAGGTATTGCAGTGAAGGGTGTGTATCCTTTGACACAGTTCCATAGCTTTGGAAACCTTTTTGAGCTCTCGAATTGCCTCTAAGGAGTCTGTAAAAATGTGAAGATGGTGGATCTTCGGCAGCTTGGTGGTCACTGCTTGTATAGCGTCGTGGATGGCCTGTAGTTCCATGACAAGTGGGTCGGCTTCCTGAGATGTATATCGCTGATGCCCCTGGATGCATGTGTGTGTGGAGCTGAGGAATGAGACTCGGCCACCGTCTGGGAAGATCGCAGCATCCGTGTAAACTTGACAGTGGTCGTCATGTTGGGTTTCGGGGCAGGGACGTTGGGAGTGTGTGTCCCCCTGATCGCGACGTCGTAACTTGGTCGGTTTGTTGGTGGTAATGTGGGTGAATTTCCATGGAGGTATCGGCTCCGACTGCACGTTCAGCGGGGGGCCACGTTGAAAATGGGCATGTAGCGCAGCAACCGCTGGTACAAACAGTTGTTTAATTTCCCTTGCCTGTTCTCGCTGAGAGATGAGTTCCGTGATTGTGTTCAGTCTCGCATGTTCTTGTAGGGTTGGAATTGAGGTAATTGAGGAATTGCGAGGTAGCGCCGTGATGGCGCGCATTGCGTCACGATTAATGGTTTCCAATTGGGACCACTGAGCCGCCGTGAGTCGATGGAATTGCGCTTGGTAAATTATCCGCGGTTGCAAGATGGCACGCACCAGCCGTCGAGCAATGTCTGTGCGAGCACCACCAGCTTTCGGTGCTATGCGTCGAATGAGATGGAGAGTGGTGGCAGATGTTTGCTTAATCTTTCGGAGCCATTGGGTTCCACTTCCCGACTGGTGTATATCCAGGCCCAATATCCGGACATCCGTAGTCTCAGGTATTGTTATAGCACCCAGCCTGAGTTGAAAGGGGGCCTGGGTAAATTTCTTACGTCCCGCCTTGTTTGCTACCACAACGTAGCTAGATTTTTGCGAAGAAATTTCCAGCCCGGCTTGTTGTGAATAATTCAGAAGAATGTCGAGAGCTTCTTGAAGTTGCTTGGCTTGCCTAGAGAGGTCCTTGTGAGTGGTCCATAAAGTGACGTCGTCAGCATAGACGAGAAATTTGACGTCCGGAACCCGATGGAGTTGCCATGCCAGAGGTATGAGTGCAATGTTAAAAAGAAGCGGAGCCAAGACGGATCCTTGGGGGACCCCGCTATTGGATGTAAAACATCCATCTTGTTGTCCATCCACCTTTATAGCAAATGTTCGATTCCTAAGGAAGGAGTAAACAAATCGTGTGACCCGCGGAGGAAGCCCCAGCTCTATAAGGTTGGTCATTATGACTCTGTGGTCAATATTGTCGTACGCTTTGGCAATGTCTAAAGCTACCACCGTGCGTACAGCCTGACTGTGGGGTGACACCTGTATGATGTCGTCCGCTAGAATCGACAGGCCTTCCTCAGTCCCCAAGTACGGTCGGAAGCCGATTTGTGCGGGGTGATATTTGCCGTATCGTTCGAGCCACCAGGATACTCGTGTGGCCAGCATCCTCTCTACAAGCTTGCAAATCGTTGGTGTAAGCGAAATCGGTCGTAAAGCTTGGAGGTTGTTGGGTGTTTTTCCTGGCTTCGGGATAGGGACCACAATGGAATGTTTCCAGTCAGAGGGGATGTCTCCTGTCTCCCATACTTGATTGATTGCCTCTAGCAGTGTGTCAAGAGCCGGACCTTCTAGGTTTTGGAACACCTCAGTAGGGACACCATCGTGACCGGGGGTCGTGCGTTTCTTAGCAGTTTCAATCGCCGCAATAAGTTCAGCCATGTTAAAAGGACTAGAAATGTTTGCCTGGGAGTTGGAGTCGGACTCGTCAATGTCGGGGCACTGAATGGGTGAAGTCTGGTCATATTTGGGGAAGAATGTTTGAGCTGCATAAGCTGCAAAATCTTTCGGTGTGGTTTGCAGTGCGAGACGAACACACGCAGCTGGGTCGGGCTGTTTTCCCCCTCGCTCCATGGAGTGATACGTGCGCCATAAGGCTTTGTTTCCAGTACCGGTCCCAAGACTATCACACCACTCATACCACCGTTGTCTGGAAAGCTGTTTTTCGTGCCGGCGCGCTTCAGCCGCAAGATGATTAACACAAGATCGACCACCCGGCGTAGTTGGGTTCCTAGACGCAGCCACGTCTGCCTGCCGGCGCTTTGCCCATAGCTGTAGAAGGGTAAGGTCTGGTTGTGGTTGGTCTTCATCCACCGTCGTAGTGATGATCGAATCTCGAAGGAGCTGTTGCAGAGCTGGAAGGAGCTCCGTAGGATCAGTAGGGATCATCGTGGCCGATACTTCCCGAAGCTTATCCCAGTGTGTGACCGTCACCCGACGCCGGGTTTTCTTGAGGCAAGCACTGTGAAGGCCGATCTTTATTGGCATGTGGTCACTGCCCCATGTGTCTGGTTCCGCGCGCCATTGCGGCACTCCAGGGCCAATCCACCACGTGAGGTCGGGGGCATGGGTCCTAGCGGTCGTTGATGCAATGCAGGTTGATACCCTTGGCTGGTTGAGTAGTGTGAATGCGGCGTCTATCATGGTATTCCTAACTTGATCCCCTCTTCGTGTGTTGTACTGGTATCCCCATTCACTGTGGGAAGCATTGAAGTCTCCGCCCACGAGGATAGGGACCCCCGGATACGTTGAGCGGAGATGCCGTATCCATCCCAGGTTGACTCTAGTGCGCCGTGGTCTAGCGTAGAATGATATAAGAATGACAGGGGTCTTGACAGGACATGTGAGCACACCGACAACTTCTTGGTTACAGTTACACCATTTTCCAAGGTCAATGGATGTTTGTGGTATTCTAGCCGATACATATACTGCTGCTTTTCCCGGTGCTGACATACTTGAGGTTACGCGCTGATCAGGGATAGATGGATGATGGTACCCAATAAACTGGGATAAATTACATAGATTATTGTGCTCTTGGAGAAGAAAAGCCCATGCATGTAGCTTGTTGTACAGGAGTTTCGTTTTGATTTCTCCAATTTTAGAGGTAAGGCCCCTACAGTTCCACTGTATAATTCCGTCTTGTGAAGAACGCACCATGGGGTTAGACATGGTGCAAACAGTCCTCAATGAGTCTTGTCATTTCAGTGAGGCGTTCTAGGATGGCTGTCCAGACTACTTGAGGGGCCTTTTGTGATTGATGGGGTGCAGTAGTCTGTGCACTTGTTTCGCCGGACGATGTAGGCAACGTTGTTCCTGTTTTTTGTCGCCGCGCCGTTACCAACTCTTTGTGTCTCCGAAGGCGCTCAAGCTCTCTGGAAAGTGCCTCTATCTGGGCGTCGATGTCATCCTCCGGCTGATGTGGAGCTTCTGCTTGTTGTTGGGGCCGCCCACGCGAACGTTTGTTTCGTTTGAGTACAGTCGAATATAGGGGTTGCTGTGACCCGGATGAATTTTCTTCCAGTGGTCCCTCCGACGCGTTATCAAGCAGCTGATAGCGATTGTAAGTGGGGACCGTTTGCCCTATAGTACGCACGGTCTGACGCAACCGGGCTGTGGCCTTCTGTTTCATCGGACAGTTTGGGGCCGTCATGTGGTCATCTGATTTACAGAGGCCGCATCTGTATCGCGGTTGTCCCTCTGGTGTAGTCCGTTCAGGGTCGATATTACGCTGGGGGAAGAATGCTTGCATGTGACCTTGTTTATAGCACCGATAGCAGAATATTGCCCGTGGGAGGTAGGGTTTCGGGTGCAGAACGCGGCCATAGTAGAAGAAGCGCTCAGGGAGACGCTCGGGGCCTTGTACCGTCACTAGGCAGGTGCGACTCTTTCCCATAAATCGGGTAGTGAGCACGGTGTGTGAATGGGATGTCCATTCATGACATATGGTTTCAGGGGTGTCTTACGGGTCAATGCCGTATATAACGCATTTCTGGATGTTAGGTCCCGATGCAAAGTACGACTGTACTGGCAGTTGTTGGTCTTCATTTTTTGTGCATCTGTTAGGGAGGCCAGGTGTACGGTGATTGAGTTAGTCGACTTGTACACGGCGTACCCTTTGTAACCAGTAGTGCCCAGGCAGCGGTCAATAACTTGTTGAATTCGTTTCGTTGGCACCGAAGTAATGTCATGTCGCGCGAGGGGGCGTATGTGAACACGGTAGGATTGTGAGGGGGAAGGGGTGGGATAGGGACTGGAGGGATTGCCTGGGGTGGCCCTATTTACCCTTTTTGTTGGTTCCTCCGGTTTCTCTATGTCTTTCTGGAACATGGGGTCTTGATGGGTCCTTTTCACTGTGTTCCCAGAGCCGCTGGGGGCCTGGAGATCCATGGGGTCACCACCGTCTGTAGTCGTGTATGTTGGGCGGCCAGGGGGGCTATGTTGCGCTTTTTGGACTCCCAGGAGACTAGGGAGAGGGAAGTGACGTCAACAACGCAGCAAATGCAGATTGGATGTTGATTTTGTTTTCTTCTGTCAACATCCAATCTGCGTTTCTCTAGTCGTTGACGTCACTTCCCTCTTCCAAGTCTCCTGGGAGTCCAAAAAGCGCAACATAGCACCCCAGTACCCAGAGCACTGGGTAGAATGTCACTTTGAGTGTTGGCTTGTGTTGTCAAGGACGTGGTAAGGAATAGTTGCGACATGGTTGTTGGCGTGGGCGACGCAGCGCGCTGGGGGTCAGCCGGGAGAGCGACCTGCCCTACCACAGCTGCCTCCATCGGCTGCGTGCCAGCATGGCTCGGCGAATCCTCGTTAGGCCTAACTATCAGGGGATGCTCTTGCAGGTTTTCCCAAAAATTAAGGGCGGAAAGGAACGTTGGGCGAGACAGCTCACCGAGGTCCGGAGGTCTCGATATGCTTCCGTGCAACTTTATAACTCTAGTTGATCG
The DNA here is from genome assembly GCA_013358835.2 of Ixodes persulcatus. Taxonomy (NCBI): domain Eukaryota; kingdom Metazoa; phylum Arthropoda; class Arachnida; order Ixodida; family Ixodidae; genus Ixodes; species Ixodes persulcatus. The sequence continues at coordinate 233,314 of JABSTQ010009459.1, forward strand.
CGATTTCCGCAGTGGGCGACCAATTCCTACGGAGCTTTTAGAAACCACGTCTTCTTTCTTGCAGCGCTCGCAGCGCTCCCCTTGTGCATGTTACCGTCCACCTAACTCTACCTTGAAGTTTGTTGAGTTAAGAGGTTTTCGAAACCTCGCGCAGATATCAATCTTGGACAAGTTGCCCTTGAACCCACAAGAATGACGACCTCGTCAGCCAGTGACCTTGAACTCATCTTAACAATGCATCCTGATATACATAGTCGATTCAAATTCATATTTACCAAGCATTAGTGACCACGTAATTCTTCATTTTTTTTTCTCAAAACACCTAGAAACCATTAAGGGGGGACACTATCCAGAAAAAGTATTCCTCCCCCACCCCCTCCCTTCCTCCCTTCCCCCCCAATCTAGAGCAGTGGTTCTCAACCACTTATGTTTCGAGGACCCCTTGTGGATCGGTGGAGGCAATGGAGGATCCCAATCGTGGTGAGGGGAAGGCAAATGTATAGGTCAATTTTAATTATTTAATAAATGGGTATAACTAAGGGCTATGTGAAGTAGACTCGTTAACATGCACACGAGAAAACTCACCCGAAGATTGGAACGTTTCTTCTCAATCTAAAAAAAAAAGAACTTTTATTGCCGGGCTTGACTGATGAGGCAGGGCTTCGAGGACCCCCATTTGAGAACCACTAATCTAGAGAGTATACTTAGAAAGTTTCATTAGGAAAAATATATATTTTTTTTTAAACAGCCTGGTTGGGAAAAGGAAGTTATAAACCGAATTTACAACGAAAAATTATATTTTTAGAGCTATATTTACGGCGCTATACGAATTTGTAGTTGGCGCCCACGGGCGCCGCGGAAAAGTGGCCGCTATTTGTCACGTGACTGGCCGCTATTTGTCACGTGGTACTTGCGCTCTTTCGGAAGCTTCCTATGGTCCCTAAAAGTTACTGATTCATCTTTGTTTTAAGTGCAATAAAAAACGAAGATTAATAGGTACCTTTATGAGCCCAAAGGAAGCTCCTAAATGAGCGCAAGCAAACGTGATGACCTGTGCGCCGGTCAGATGACGACGCCGCGGAGCAGGCGATACTTCAGCTTGGGCGAGTTGGTTACTCATGCTAATACTTCACAGCGCACAACAGACAACACACCATCAAAGCAGATCCGCACAAAGAAACAGCACTCACGCAGCGCTGACTGTCAACTCTCGGATATATTTAACATCATCTTCGTTATCTTTTACTCTTACGCACTAAAAAGAAAATAAAAGTTAACCAAGGAAGAACAGAAAAAGAAAAAGAAAAGAAAAAGGAGAGAAGATAAGGAAGAAATCCTACGTGCACATGACCGATATGAGCTTCAAAACGCAAATGACTCGATTGGTTTCAGCAGGATACCCTTTGTCGTTATTAATTTCAGTCTCTGAATACCTACTTAAGGAGGTCAAGCAAGCAGAAGCTACTAACCATAGAACAAGAGAACGCACTTCACAAGCTTAAAAAGGTAGCAAGTAGAGTCAACGTCGGCGTTGTTTTTTCTGCTCCGCAAAAACTTTCCAGCCTATGCAAGCGGGTGAATGGGCCATCTATTCTACCAGAGTGCTGCAACAAAAACCACAAGACCAAGTTCGTTTCCTGTGCAGAAGGAGTGATATATTCTTTCCCTCTTACCTGTGGGAGGCGTTACGAGACGGGGCGCTGTCTTAACGATAGGCTTCGAGAACATAACAACAACGCCATTAACGCTAACTCAGGTCATCTGGGCATCATTGCAGAGACAATTGCACAGTACTGGGACGAAGCGAGAACAAGCTAACTAGAGCGACGAAGCGAGAACAAGCTAACGCATAATCCATCTAGCAGGTCTATTAGCGGCGAGATGTTTTGGTGGCGCCCTCCTATGGTTCCCCTTTGTGACGTCATTACCTTGCAAACAACAAGTTAGATGGTGTTTGTTATTAGCATGGTGGAAGCTTGAAATCATTGCGCTCTTAAAGGAACACTGCCAACACCGTCAAAATTAAAGTTCTTTCATTCCTCTTATTTCCTTCGATGAAAATCCCCTTTCCGACGTCATAGTCAGCGTTCGGCCAATCGTGGAAGGCCGACCACAGCGACGCTTTCGGTCGCGCACGGGGCTAATATAGCCCCGTGCGCGACCGAAAGCGTCGCTGTGGTCGGCTTTCCACGATTGGCCGAACACTGACTATGACGTAGGAAAGGGGATTTATCATCGACGGAATAAGAGGAATGAAAGAACTTTAATTTTGACGGTGTTGGCAGTGTTCCTTTGAGAGCGCAATGATTTCAAGCTTCCACCATGCTAATAACAAACACCATCGAACTTGTTGTTTGCAAGGTAATGACGTCACAAAGGGGAACCATAGGAGGGCGCCACCAAAACATCTCGCCGCTAATAGACCTGCTAGATGGATTATGCGTTAGTACCCCGTCGATTAGCTTATCCAAAAAAGAGTTAGATTATTTAGGAAAACCTCCTTAGTAACTTTTACTGTAGTAGGACTTGATCTTATATTCTCCGTCATTTCTTTCTTTTTCTCTTCTCTCCTTTTCCTTTTCTGTTCTTCCTTGGTTAACTTTTATTTTCTTCTTTTTAGTGCGTAAGAGTAAAAGATAACGAAGATGATGTTAAATATATCCGAGAGTTGACAGTCAGCGCTGCGTGAGTGTTGTTTCTTTGTGTGGATCTGCTTTGATGGTGTGTTGTCTGTTGTGCGCTGTGAAGTATTAGCATGAGCAGGCGAACTTGCGCGGCGGCGTGGAGAAACGCGTTGGAACGGCGGCGCTCCACGCTCAGCGTGCGGCGGCGGCGTGACTTTGAGGCGGCAGCGGCGTCGCGCGACGGCGCACAAATCTACCACGTGACCCTCGGCGGCTCCCCGCGGGCGCCAACTGCAAATTCGTTTTTTGCGCCGTAAATATGGCTCTAATTTTTTTTTCTACGTTGTAAATTCGTTTTAGAACATTCATTTTCCATCTAGGCTGTTAAAAAATGATTTTTTCCTTTGCATGTGTCTTTTAATGGGACAAAAGGAGACTCACTCATTGTTTTTCCTAACTGGAATTTTATGGGCAATGCAATTGTGGAATTTTTTACTTTGTGGATATATTTTATAAAAGACGTTAGGATTTTGTCGACAACATATGAGATACAAAATTGATTTGATTTTTCACTGCAATGTTAGCACGAAATAAATTACTTTTTCGAAATTTTCGCAGTTGCACTCTTCAGGCATTCTGCTGCAGATCTGGTGAAGAAAAATGTTGGGTATTATATTAGTTTTCCAACGACAGTTTTCCTAAACAGTCAATGTGTTCCTAATAAAAATGACTATAATTTCTTTTACAATTTATGTACACATATGAAACTTTGAACTGCAATCTTCCCCGAATTTCGGGTAGTGTCCAGAGCCTTCGTGTCTACACGAGAGCCAACTTCGACGGCATAAATCGTGAACTCCGCTTTTTTATAAACTCCTACCTGCAGCATTTTTTTAAAGCAAGTGTTGAAGCTAACTAGTGCTTGTTCAAAGGTAAATAACATCACCCATAGGAAAATGCATCCCCACCCGTGTAATAAAATCAAACTTAAAATCACCCTGGTTTACTACTACTTTCAAAAGACTGTTAAATAAGAAAAAACGATTATTTAGAGGAGCCAAATAATCAACTTCCCTTGACCATTGGGTAGCATACCGTAGAGCACCAGAAATTTATAATATGGCCCTCACTGAGGCTAGAGACACATGTTTTATACCAACCTACCTTCCATGCTAATTAACAACCCGAGGCAGTCCTGGAAAATTATAAATCCAGATGATAAACACACAATACTACTTAACAATGATGGTGCGGTGGTTTACGAAGTTGACTGTGCGGCTATCTGAATATTATGTCAGTGCTTTTAGTGATCTTACATGCGTCAACTACCCCCTACCTAATTCTAACTATTTCTCACCATTGTTCCCCATTATTTTTTACCCATCCAATATTTCATTTCATTTATTATTAAAATTATTGAGGGACTCAAGTGAGGGACTCAACATCAAGCACTAACAACATAAGCGCAAAATTTCTTAAAAGCACCAAAAATGTACTCATCAATCTTGTCGTCACTGCTTCAGCTATCTTTAAATCAGGGTGTCCTCCCAAAGGACTGGAAGGTGGGGAAGTTGTTCCAATTCACAAAGCCGGCGACCGTTTCAGCCCATCTAACTATAGGCAAATAACTTACCAGCGTAACCTGCAAACTCATGGAGCATGTCATTCCTTCACAGCTACCGCATTTCTTGGCATCTAACTCTTTTTTTTTTCAGCCCTCATCAACATAGATTTCTAAAATCATTTTCATGCCACATCCAAATTTTAGTCTTCACCCATAACATCAACTCAACATTAGATCACAGGCGTCGAACTGATCGCATATTCCTAGACTTCTCAAAAGCATTAGATAAACTATCCCGTTAACTGTTACTGTACAAACTTAGCCTGCTCAGTATTGACTCAAATATTTTATCTTGGTTAGTGTTTAACTAACAGACTGCAATTGATAACCGTAAATGACAGTAACTCAACATCTGTTGCCGTTAACTCTGGTGTGCCGCAAGGATATGTACTTGGTCCTCTTGTTATTTCTAATCTACATTAACGACCCACCAACTTATGTCTCCTCTTCCAAAAGCCTTTTTACCGACGATTGTGTTCGTTATTGTGAAATTAACAATTCTGATGTTGAGATTATGCTGTCTGATATTAATGCTGTTTCCTCTTGGTGTGATGCATCACAGGTGAACCTAAATATTAACAAGTGTAAGGCGATGAAAATATCGAATCCCGGAGAAAAGCTCACCGCAAAACCGGCGGATGCGGAGAAAAGCTCACCGGCCATTGAGCGTATGCGGAGAAAAGCTCACAGATTTTTTTTCCTTCTTTTTATATAGAGGTTGTTGGATCACGCGTAACATATATCAATTTATTATCATTAAAAATCGCCGGCTTTGTAAAAAAGTACATGTCCTTTTTCTGTAATATTTGTTAAGCTTATTGGGTATATTGCTCCTGAATCAATAATTGCGGGTGAGTGTTTTCTGTGGCTTACTCTCTAAGCAACGAAAGCCTAACTGAAAACTTTATGAACTTGAAAACTGCCTAAAACCTAAAAATTCAAACTGTAAATGCCGAAAATCCGAAAGTGCATGCGCAACAACGCGGTGCCTGAAATTCCCTTTGAAGCTTTTTTTAACCTTTGAAAACAAGATAAAACAGTCAGTAGGATATCGAGGCTTCTTTCTTCCACGGACATGCACGTTTTCTAGCTGTTCGTGTTGGTGTTTCTACACGTTGCCTTTGTGTGATAGTGCCTTTCTACGGCGAGCCACCCATGACCTTCAGAGCTGCACACTGGCACCGTTGTTACTTGGTCCTCTGTAAGGTAGCGAATAGGGAGAGTTGGTAAAGGTCATGCATGATGAAAACCGCTCAAACGACGACTACGGTGTGAAGACCACAAACACGTCAGGACGAAGCTGTTCTCGCAACTAAAGTTTTGTTAGTGAAATTAACAGAAAGAAAACAGCGTAGCCGACACTGATTACATCAACAAACACCTACTTATCTATTAGGCACTACACAATATTTGGACCTGAAATGGTTCACACAGCGCTATTCATATTAGCTCGCAAAGAACAAACCTCTTTATCCGACAGAGCTACTGACGGCGCACTGTCAGCTGTCAATAAAGCGTTGTCTTTTGTTACCGGTGTACGATGTTCTGATTTTATACTTGCGGCTTCATTAATATACAAAATGGGTGATTACAAATTTCTGAGGAATTAGTAAATATGCCCAATGAACTTCAAGATTACAAAAAAGAGGACATATTTTTAATGAAGTGACGAATGCGAATTGCGTTAAATTTCCACGTTTGACGCAGAATCCTCTAAGTTAAAAAAATCGGTGAGCTTTTCTCCGCATCCGCTCAAAGGCCGGTGAGCTTTTCTCCGCATCTGCCGGTTTTGCGGTGAGCTTATCTCCGGTGAGCTTTTCTCCGCCGCCCGAAAAGATCACATAAGGTTGAAGCGTGTCACTTACCACCTATTAAATAACCCCCTTGAGAACGTTGTTCCTAACAAATATTTGGGTGTCTATGTATCTTCAGAGGTAATAAGTGAACCAGACTACGTCCCCTCTCACCTCGACCACATCTACACAAATAATGATGATAGTCACTGGAGAAGAGGAACAAAGGGGACAAACACAAATCTCTAAACACAGCTAGGTGACTGGTGTGCGACTGAAAAAATCCGCCTGGTCCTGGTATCCAACCAGAGACCTCTCCATTTCCAGTGGAGCACCCTACCAACTATGCTAACCAGGAGTTGCATGTCAGTAGAGCAAACGGGTTTTATCAGCTGCCACCAGTCTCACACCAACAAGGGTGAAGGGCCTGCATTTTAAGGTTGTGATGATAATGCAAAGGTGCAAGCGAGCTGGACAAGAATAATGATTATAATTCATAAAAAAGGGGATGTGTTGATGTTCATTCATTTGACGTCACAACAAGATGGCAAACCAGAAACAAATTGCAGCATAGTTTCGGTTTTATTGAAACTAACCTGCAAGGTTAGTTTCGATAAAACTGAAACTAACCTGCAATGGTTCCACAGTTCTACAATTAAAAATTATTTTAAAACTTTTTGGGAAATTTTTTTGCTGCTCTAGCTGTTTTTGCACTCGTTCAGAAAATATGTTTTTTCGAAAACGTTCAAAGTGACGCCGGAGCTCCCCTTTGAAGAGCCGGATTGGGGATCTGTCGCAGTCCCGAAAATAAGAAACACAATATGAATCAGAAAATAGTAAATAAATAAAGCTTAATAAGCATATACTGTAAATAAAAAACAAACAAGAGCAAGAATATAAAAAAAAATTAAGAAGGATGAATACATATTTATTATTTTTACAATACGCTGCTCTAATTATGACGTTACAAAATAATTGTGACCCAGAAAACTCATCAGGCATAAATCAAAAAGCACAGCGACTATCACATTTCCACACAGGGCAGAAGAATCAGAATGACAGATCTGATGACAACATGCAGTAGTTATGATATAGGACACATAGCACGCCGCGCACAAACTAAGGGAATGGAAGAACGACATTCACGCTTTCGTATTCACAACTTATAAGAAGTGCTTAGGTGCACCTTGAGCCTTTTATTTTACTATTTACGGTATCTTTGTTTGAAACTTTGATGCGTGTCAAAGCGCTGCTTCTTTATGCGTTGGAAGCAGCGGGCTCGGCCTACGGGAAAGACAGCAGCCATCCGCGGGCCGAAAAAAATGCCTTCGCGGATTGGAGTTTACGGCCACTGGGCCAGAGTATTGATATAAACAAAGGGGCTTGGGCACTCTTTATGCTTGTAAGGTTCATTTGCCTGTGTGCACTTGGATGTAGTCAGTCAGTTCTCTTTTCAATAATAGCTATGGCAGAAACGCTTAAGATTTTTTCTTTGTGTATGCGTGAGATCAGACCGGTGTGGGAGATCAGATTGCCACTCTGGCAAAGGTTGTGCTGCATTGCTTGCACCTACAAGGTTTTTGACTGCGCATTCAGATGTAACCGGGTTCGCAAGCAGTCTGAATCTGTGCACAGCTTACACATGTAACATTTTTTATCAATATGCGTCTGGCTGCAGATGATCAGACTACTACTATTCAATTTTCAGGGTTCCGGATATTGCTTTCTGGTCATGTGCAAACAGTAGATTTTGAGATCGAAGCGAATAGTGGTTTTGGCTGAATATTTTCTAATAGAATATTGAATAGTTTCTCCGACCCTTTCACTACTGTTTCATCACACTTAAACAAAAACCCAGCTGAACTAATAAAGGTTGTTCCCAAGCTTCCAGTTGCCCATTCCCAAGCTAAGTTAATTTAATCCAACTATATGTAGGGACTGTGATCTCAGAAAGTCGAATGCCCACACTGTGATGGCAAGGAAACAACGAATTTGACATAGAATTGAACCTACTGATACGCCCAGCTGTACCTAACCGAGGGGATTTATAAGTCTCGCTATATGCAAATATCTTTCCTTCAATCAAGAATTCAAAAAATGAAAAGAATCCCAAATGATGAGTGCAGGTTGGCATCTGTGACTAAATACTATTGTATAATAGCCACAATTTAATCTTGAAAATTTTACTGGTATCAACATTCACATTCATGCAGATAGCAACATTCTCAAAATTTCCGTTTATTTTTAGATACACCAGGCGTGCACCATCCCACCTTGAAAGTGTGCTTTTATCCTATGCAGGCAACTGCGATATTTGAGTTCTTTTTTTTGCCTAAAAAAGCCATATTCATGTGAAGCGGAACTGAGATAAGCAGGAATGTGTGCTTATCACAATAGCTTTGAACCCTGTACCACAGCCACCTTTACATTTGTTATTCTCGCATCATATGACTGATTACAGATTAATACCTTTTCGAAATGATGAACACCCAGATATACTCTGAATTTCAGCCAAAATTGGCTTAGTAGTAATTCCGACTTCTGGATTTGGCTTGGTTAACAAAACAAAAAAAATCCTAATTTGTACTTTTTAAAATTTTGATTGCAGTGGGTTAACCTTGTTGAGTGCACATACCGATCACCTGAGCACTGCAGAGAAACACCTGCAAAGCTCGCTTCTGCGGGTGCTGCTTCTCCTCAGTGCACCCATGCTCAGAAAAGAGAGTGCTCAACAGGGCTAGCCGACCGTGATCAACGCTTCGAAAAATACAAATATCCCAGTTCATATTGAAGGAAATATTGAATAGCGTTTTATTTGAAACCACTATTGGAATATTCACACGACACTACTGCTCTCACTTGTGTTTTTTTCCGGTGCACATTCGATTGTGGTGTTTGAAGGATGACTGCCATGTGAAGGCTTTGGAACACAGCTTACATTTGTAAGGTTTTTCACCTGTGTGCGTTCGACTGTGGAGGATCAAAGTGCCATTCTGAGAAAAGGCTTTAGGGCACTGGTCACACTTGTAAGGTTTTTCACCTGTGTGTGTTCGATAGTGATGGGTCAGGTGGTGACCCTGAGTAAAGGCCTTAGGGCATTGCTTGCACTTATAAGGCTTGATGCCCGTGTGTGTTCGAATGTGGTCGGTCAGGGTTGATGGCCGATTGAAGGCCCCCGGGCACAGCTTACACTTGTATGGTTTTTCACCTGTGTGTACTCTATGGTGAATGGCCAGAGCACCCCTATGACAGAACGTTTTAGGACATTGCTTGCATTTATAAGGCTTTTCACCCATATGCATTTGGTTGTGGATGGTCAGACTGGCATTCTCAGCAAAGGCTTTGGAGCACGGCTTGTACTGGTTGCGTATGTGCATTTGAATGTGGTTGGTCAGGATTGATTGCCAAGCGAAGGCTTTGGGGCACAGTTTACACTTGTAAGGCCTATCACCTGTGTGCGTTCGATTGTGGAGGATCAGACAGATATTCTGAGCAAAGGCTTTGGGACATTGCTTACATTTGTAAGGCTTTTCATTTGTGTGTATTCGAGTGTGCACAGTCAGACTGTGTCTCTGAGCAAAGGCTTTAGGGCATTGCTTGCATTTGTAAGGTTTTTCACCTGTGTGAGTTCGAATGTGCTCGGTCAGGCCTGATTGTCGAGTGAAGGCTTTGGAGCACAGTTCACATTTGTAAGGTCTTTCACCCGTGTGGATTCTATTGTGTTCAATCAAACTGTTGTGATAACCAAAGGTTTTTGGGCATTGCATGCATTCATAAGGCTTTTCACCCGTGTGCATTCGATTGTGGATGGTTAGAAAGCAATTCCGAGTGAAGGCCTTGGGGCAATGCTCACACTTGTAAGCTTTTTCACCTGTGTGTATTCGACTGTGGTAGGCCAAACTGCTACTATGTGCAAAGGCTTTGGGACATTGTTTGCACTTGAAAGATTTTTCTGCCAAGTGTGTTTGATAGTGCTTGGTCAGACCACCACGCTCCTTAAAGGCTAAATGACAGAACTGGCACTTGTAGGTATGCGTGCGAGTTAAACAGACCTGCTCTCTGAGGGACAATTTTGGAGAACTGGGACGTTTGAATGACATATCACTTCTATGCATTTGAGAGTGGCACTGCAATTCTGACATGGAGTCAAATAACACTGAACAATGTTGGCACTTGAATTGTTGAACACCATGGGAGACCAGGTGGTTAATAATTCCATGCTGATCTGTGGTGACATAGGCACAGAAACAGCATTTAAACCAGATGTCCTCAGTGGCTCTAAGCTGGAAGCTGGTGTCCTCCACAAGTGCAGCTCCTTCACCTATAAAAAAAGATGTCACATGTATTAGGGCAGACATGAAAACCCCTAAGAACTGGCCTCATAGAACATGCATATCCTTGCAAAATTTAGAGGGAAAATTTGTCAAGTGACGTCAAGTGAATTTTCCAGATAAAATTAGCAGGGATATTGATGTCACATGACCTAAAGTCATGGTGTGGCGGTGGTGTATCATGTGATACCATGGCATCTAGTGACGACAGGTTCTATAAAATAAATTTTCAAGCTATACTAGTGGAGGAATTTTTAAACAGTATGTTTTTAATGTTTAGTGTTTTGTAAACTTTGTATGATTGCTCCTGAAATATTTCATTGTAAGCATTGTTGGACTTCAGAGAGAAAAGTAGCTGGTGATTTTTAGATAAAAGATGTGCTAGCATCCTCCCTTGTTTTTCATGTTTATTGTTACCTCAAATTACTTGCATCATATGCAAGTCAATAACATTGGGGAGATTGTTTATCTTAAAACAATTTAATTTTCTTGACATAATGCAGGGGTGGGAGAGACCAAACTGATTTTGGAGCAATTTGAGGCACAAGGCAGTGGCATAGCCAGGGTAGAAGCTTCAGCCCCCCCTCCCCCCCCTCCCCCCGAAACCTAGCCGACCCTATAATATACACATGTGTTCTGACACCTCCCCCCACCCCCATGTTGGTACTCTAAACTCCCAGACACCTCAACCCCTCCTCCCTCTCCCTTCCTCCCCCCCCCAAAAAAAAAAAATCTTAGCTATGCTATTAACACGAAAAAAAAAATTGTTTTGGAGCCTTTTAGGAGCAACTGTGATGTAATTTAAAAAATCTTAACCAGTTGTACAATGAGTTACAATTGAAGCAAACTAGGTTTGTTTTATAAGCGTTGGAAAATATTGAATATAACTTTACTGTGAAATACATGAAATTGCACAGAGATATTTTTATTTTAAAAACAAATTTTGATTAAATATAAAGGGGCACAACTCTGGAACATTAATGGTTCCATCATACATCGTAGCAGGCACGATGTACGATACAATGGTTAGGATGTATGTGTACATCGAAATCATTGGACGGATGGATAAGCTGAAAAATTCGGCTAACCTAACGAATCGGCAGCACCTTAAGCATTTGGATGGATGGATGGTAATAGCTATACCCTTTGTAACGGGCGGCAGCTTGTGCCACCTAGCCTAACATTTCGTCATCCTTTTTTTTCGTTTGTATAATTTTTTTAACACAGCCCTTTTTTCTTTCCTTTTAAAGTGTTTCGATTGCTTACTTTTATCTGTATTTTTACCCCTCCCTAGATCTTTTGCACCAATCTTCCAATCTCCTTTTAGTTACAATTCTTTCCCTATCCATTCGTCCATCCATGTCTGCGAATCCCCAGTGCCTCCTCCAAATCCGTAGTCATCCCCCCCAAGAGGGTGGGACGAAACCCCGTGCACCTTAAAATTACATGTTCTATAGTTTCCCTTTCGCGTTTGCATATGTCGCACAGAATGTCTATTTCCTGGGCTTTAGCCCTCTATGTTTTCGTTCTTAGCACCCCTGTTCTAGCTTCAAACAGCCATGAGCTCCCAAATGAATTATCATACAACTGTTCCTTCTTCTAAGTTTAGAAAGAGTTATATACGTATAGACAGGAGACGGGACAACACATCTTTCAACTTGCATCAGTTGAAGTTGAAAGATGTGTTGTCCCGTCTCCTGTCTTTACGTATATAACTCTTTCTAAACTTAGATCATTACGAACGCGCTCACTAACAAGTTCCTTCTTCATTTCTTGTTTTTGTGCCCTGTATATTGTTAAAGCTGATTTCCCCTGCATTCTCTCTTCCCACAATTTTCTCTTGGTTTCCTTTACTCCCTTTTCTACTGATATGCTCTGATCGGCCCCATCTCGTTGAATGTATTTAGATCTCAGCTTGTGGGTTCGGTTGTCCACTTAGTGTCTAGACCTTTCATATATAAATACTTGTACACTTTCCCTGCCCACCGTGTATCCTCAATTTCAGCTAGTCTTTGTTGAAATTTTACATCACTGATCGCTTCTCTACTCTCGAAAGATGCCCAACCCATATCCCCCTGTACTCCCTATTTGGCAATGAAATAGTCAAGGTTGTCCACCGAGCTTCCACTTTCTGCTAAATCTAGCGTCACTGTGAACTTTGGCACAGCGTAGCGCAATTTTGGTCGATTTCACTCTTTAGGCGCGGCCAGGCGCAGGAAATTATGAATGTATCAAACTGGCACTATCGGCGTAGCTGTCCTATCCCTGCATAATGGTGGTCAGTGTCTGTAAGTTATGACTTTCGTGAGTTGTGCCTGAACATGTGTCAACTTCTGAGCAACTTCCTACAGTGCTGTTTGACTTCATCCAATCACCATCAACCACCACCGCGACTTCAGCACCACTACCTCAATAGAAAAGCGATTACATCGTTTGACTTTGCCAGTTTGCCTGGCAGAAACAGCTGGGACAGGATGCCCAAGTTTTTTGTCATTCTCTTACAGTTAATGATCAGATTCACAGCACCGTCATGGCCTCCACCTTCAGGGAATGGAAACAACAGCATCAGTGGAGGCAACGTTACGTAGGCGTCATCACCAGACTCTACCATGGGAATGGGCTCGTCATCACAAGGATGCTCTTTGTGGATCGTGCCTGAACACGTGCAGACTTGTATGTAACGAGTTACAAGTAAATAACTACTTGTAGTTAATCAATTATATTTTATTGTAACTTTTTAAAGCTTCAATTACTTTTTTTGTAGTAATGTTTTGCTGTAATTCAATTACTATTTTTCTGTAGTCAATTACAAGTAATCAATTGTTTCCGAAAAAAAGCTAAAACAATTGAATTGAGTTTTTTTACGTAAAAAATTGCTCCGTCTGCACTTGCATCACTCGTGTATGTTGCACCAATGCTGGACACTTTTTTTACCCCTAAACAACTAAAAAATACACCAAGATACCAGAAGGATTAGAATGTCTTTGTGCTCAGCGACTTTTTGACTGTCAAGCTGCAGAGTGCGTCTCGTTTGCCGTGTACGGGTTAAGATACGTGTTTGCTTTGCATAGACGAGTGTGTCCTGCACTGACCTCGTCTAGCCACGACAGACCTCCCCCTCCCCCATTTTGAAAGAGTTCACCAGCAAGCGCTTGCATAGAATACACTAAGAACAGGAGGTTATCTTATCTACAATTTTTTTTTTGTTACTAAAATGGGGGTTTCTACTAGCCTAGCATGTGGTTGTCTATTTATCCTTCTCTCTCTCTTTCTATGTCTATCTCTGTTATTGAAGGAAGCGATGAATTCTATTAGCAATAGGCAAAAAGAAATAAAATGTAACCACTTTGAACATATGTATGAATTTGGATTTAGTAATAAGGAGTAAAAACAAGTAATGTAAAAAGTAATCAATTACTTTCTGATAAATTTTCAATTACTTTTGTGATGCAGTGGTTGATTGCTGTAATCAGTTACATTTTTCAATGAAGTAATTGTAATTGTAATCATCCACTTTTTTTCAGTAATGCGTACAAGCCTGAACACGTGTCAACTTAAGAGCTACTTCCTACCGTGCATTATTGAACTTCGCCAATGGGCCTGGCAGAAACGGCTGGGTCAGGATGCTTGAAGGTGCACTAAAGACGTTTCTGAGATTGTCTGTTCTTGGTGATGACTTATCATATGGGCTCCGAGCATCCTAGAAATCCAAAAATTATGCTTTTGCGACGTCTATTTCCCTATTAAAAATGTGATCAAAGTTTGTGCCACGCCCCTTCTAGAGCAGAAAAATCTAAAGCACAGAATCCAGCGGAGGCGCCAGCAGCGTGACGCCGGGCGTGAGTCAGCCAGTCCGCGCGCCTGTTGTCACGCCGCCGGCACCTCCGCTGGATTGTGAACTTCGATCCAATCTTAATAGAAAAATAGACGTCGAGCAAGCATAATTTCTGGATTTCTAGGGTGCTTGGAACCCATACGATAAGTTGCCACCAAGAACAGACAATCTCAGAAACGTCTTTAGTGCACCTTTAAGTTTTTCGTCGTTCTGCTACAGGTTAGTAATTTCATACATTTCTGCTTTGAAGGCAATGATTTTAGTATTTCTTATGCCGCCAGACCCTAAGGCGTGCTGTGCACTGTATGCCGAGAGTTTAGAAATGTATAGGAGTGCCTGTCTGTCTATTACAGTATATATCGACGGTGCAAGATTCCAGCTGCCTTTATTTCTCGGAGGGGATACTGAATCCAACCTGGGGCTGGTGACCAAAGTGCAAGAAGAGCTTCTTAACAAAGTATTTTTCGGTGTAACAACACCTCAGAGTTGTCAGAACGAAGGAAGTTAGAGATTTGAAGGTGAAACAGAACGCAACAGAGGAATCGCTTAATGTCCTCATCGCATGCGTTAACCAGTTAGAAACTGACTTTTCCACAATAAAAATGGCCGGTATCATCAGCAGCGTTAGCTACAATCTGCAGATGCTGTCTGCTATTTCTGAGATATCTGATCTCAAGGCGCACTGCAACGATGCGGAAAACAGAATGCGACGGTCAAACCTTCATTTTTTGTTTGTTTTTGGCTTTCCTGATATTGATAAGGAATCCGGGGCGCAATCAGAAATGACTGTTCTGGATATGTGGCTAGAAAGATTAGGAATAGAACCTTCAACGGCATCTATCGAAAGAGCACATTGCCTCGACTGGTACACTCAGCAACAGAATTGCTCAATAATTGCAAAACTGTTTTCGTTCAAAGATAAAGAGACCATGCTTTCTAAGGCGTAGCTATCGAAAGAGCACATTGCCTCGACTGGTACACTCAGCAACAGAATTGCTCAATAATTGCAAAACTGTTTTCGTTCAAAGATAAAGAGACCATGCTTTCTAAGGCGTAGTAATTTAAGGGAACATTTTTTTTTCCGTGAGTAAAAATTTCATACTGTCGGTGCGCGTTGCTCAACGAAAGCTATCACAATTTGCAAAAGCACAATGTGTGCCTTTTAAGCTGCACTTTGACAAGCTACTCATCAAGAATAAATGTTATATCTAAGCACCCAGTACAGACTCTGTAAACGAATTAAATGGCCTCGAGCCATACTGAAGTTTATCTACTGTAAAATCCAGAGAGATGCCCCATCTTCGAGAGTTAGCCCACGCCTATTTTTGGATTGATTTGCTATATTATTTTAAACACCGAAAGACAGCCCACTCCTCGTAATAGTTGTGTTGGGATCAATGATGGCCTCGGCGTAAATGCGGCTAGTTCGCTATGGGGGAATATAAGCGAACGTTGCTGACTGAAAAGTACAGACATCTTTGCTTTGTTGCCCCTCGCCACCATAACAAATTTGGAAGGGACACAACCTAAAAATAGCAATTTTTTAAAATAATTGTGCACTGAAAGTTAGCCTCCATATGTTCAGTCGATTTGCTCTTGATGTTTGGTGGGCTATCTCTCGGGATTTTACGGTGATCATAATATGGGAATTTCCAACCGCGCTTCAATTCTTCGTCTGGATCAGGGTTCATCTTGGCATGCCGCAAGAATTTCCGATCGGACTTCGGCTCCGTCATAACGGATCGCAAGGGGTGGAAGTGCTAACGCCAATGCTAATGTCAACACTTGTTCGAAGAATATTTCTGTTATATTTACTAACATTAAAAGCGTCATAAACGAGCGGAATGATGTGTCTTCAGTTGTTGACTGTCGTGATGCTGATATTGTTCTTACCAAGAGCTGGTTATGAAGCAAGATACTTAACAGTGAAGTTTTAAATTGTCAGAAACATTTTCATTTATATTGTTACGATGCGATGTCCGAAAATATTTCATTGTTTCATGTTAACAATGTATCTGAGCTCGAACTAACATGGGTTGGTCTCAATTTAAAAAAAAAGAACAAAAAATATATTATAAGCGTGTGTTATCGCCCTACCACTAAAATTGGCACTTTTGTTACGCAGCTTCATGACGCAAACAATGCAGTAGTCGTTCGGTTTCCAAATGCACCGATAATACTGTTAGGTGATTTTAATTATCCCTCCATAGTATGGTCAGACGGAGGTACTAACCTTAGTTCCTTGTATACAGAATGCACCGAGTTTGCAAATTTGCACCTCGATTTTAATTTTTCACAAATTATTTCCCACCTGACGTGCATAGCTGTATCAACTGCTTCCTTGCTGGACCTTAGATTAACAACACCCATCGAGCTCATCTATATGCATGTGCCTGCTCTGAGAGATCATTCTTTACTGCATTTTTCATTGAACATACCTACATGCCTTAAGTCCAAGCAAATTAAACAAATTGATGATTATGCTAGGGGCTTATTTTTAAGCCATCAACCATGAACTTGGCCTTTTTTTAGATGGTTATGTGCATTGTTTTGACGAATGCTCAGTAGAGCAAAACTGGTGTCTGTTTAAAGGGGTATAGAAACCAAATTTCGGAAGATCATCTCTTTGCTTCATTATAAAGTTGGTTAAGCTAGGACTTCACCAATAGCAATATTTAGTAGGAAAATGCAAAAAAAAAACATATTTCAAACTGAATTGAACTGATAACCAAAAACCACCTCGTGGATGTCTGTGAAGCTTCGATGAAATGTCGAGACAACATCCCGCCAGTAAGAGCAGTGCCACAACAGGAAGTATGCATACTCGTAGAGATTGCTTCGGCCTGAACGTAGTATCGACACGCTTTGGTAAAGAAAGTCACAGCAGAGTTGGCCACCATTGGTTTCGGTTTCGGGCAGTCTTTTTGGCAACACTTGTTTGAGGTCATTTCGGGATTGTGACCATGCGATGTAATGTCGACGCTGAAAAATGTTGATTTAACAGTGCCCGAATGCCGAATATGCCAATGAAGGGATAGCCGCCTTGGTCGACTGCTATGAACTCAATCGCTACGAAGTAAACACAACTACCATAGTTGTTAGGAAGAGACGGCCAGCACGGTTCTGCAAAGTGGCGCATGTGTAAACAAATCGAACGCGGCGTCTTTTGTGGCTTCAGGGAAATGCGAAAAGGAGCCGACGTCCAGGAAGATACGTTTGACCTAAAAGAGTGTCAGCAAGAGCCACACGAATGCCTGTTCACACTGGTAGTGGAACCACACTGGCACACCGCTCTTCGTAAACGCTTTGAGAACTATCTTTTACAGCTGATTTTATGAACCGCTGAGCCACTAGACAATCGCAGCTCGATGCTGACTTGTTGTTCGGCAGAGGAAGATTAGACCGGCATTGAGTGGCTCCCAAAAAATGCTCTAACTCAACATATGTCGGTGTTCTGTCATGTTGGAATAAAAAAGACATACTAAAAGAACCGATGAGTGCCCCTTTTGACGAGAGCATTTGCCACTGCTGCATTTGAAAACAAGCTAGGGACGACAAAAGGAAAGACTGGCCTTCTTATCCCAGAATAGAGGTCAGGGTTCAAGCTATTCATAAGGAATGGTACACGAAGGTTGCATGGGCATATTCCATTCAGCAAGCCAGCCGTTCGTGGGCAGATGATCTGGGCCAGGGTCGTCGGAGCAACGTTGCGTCAAAGTGCCTTTCTAGGCCTAGCGTTCCTAGGTAGTCCCTGGCAGTCAGTTTGTCGGTGGGATCGTTGTCGTTTAGCTTTTTCGGGCATCTGTGGTTCCAGCGTTTGTCTCTGTGGTGTTCAATTTGGCATACCTTTTTTTCTCTCTTCCTGCTCGAAATCGGGATATGCGCGGAGAGCATGCCTGTCGGTCGTTGCAACGACGTAAGCAAGCGATGTTGCCAGCCATGTGGATTTGATTATAAAAAGTGCGTACAGCTCTGGAACTGTAGCAGAAATCCATCGTAACTAGCGCAAAACCTACGAAAATTTAGATTCATGAATATAGATTTCTTCGTAGGTCTTGTCGTACGCACCTTTTTTGTCGTAAGATCATTTTGTGAACAAGCTTTGTTACCTGTGGCGGTAACATGGCATGGCCAGACGTGTCATACAAATACGGCTCTAGACCGAATCGCATCTTGGCCATCATTGCAAATGGTCTTGTGGCGGTTTCTTTGTCCTCATTAATGTCCTCACAACCACCGCTCTCGTCGCGTTGGTCGGCCATCACACAGACAGGAGACAACTCCGTCAACTCCGCGATATGCTACAGCCCTTGGGTACTTCGACTATGCGAGCTCGTAACGCATTGACGCCTCCAAGTGACAAAACTCACGGTATGCTTGGGCCTGCATGGCAAGACGACGTCAAGACTGCGCCGGATCTGCCGGATCTCCCAAGATGCATCGTGCTCTTCGATGACCGATTTTGAAGCGCTCGCCAAAATCTAGGCATTTAGAAATAAAAAATAGCCATCCGCCTAAAATAAAACCATGCGATTATCAATTACCAATTTGTCTGATCCTATTCAACTTATCTCTTGATGTTTTTTACATATTTTAAGTTTCGATTCAGTATCTCTTTAAGGAAAGGGTTGCATCACTCATTGGCTCACACGTGCCTCTTCACACCATATCTTCATCTCCCAAATTGCCATGGTACAGCGTTACACTGGATCGACTGTCAAACAAGAAAAAAACACCTGTTTCGAGCTGCCAAACTTTCTGGGAACCAGCAACGCTGGACAGTGTACCATCTTGTGGCTGAGGTGTACGAAAGAGCAGTCCAAAAATGAAAAGCCTCGTTTCTTAATATCATTTTACCTGCCATGCTACTAAACAAACTGCACAAATTTGGGGAAGTTATTAACCTCGCTACCAGTTCTGATGTCATGCGTGCAGATGCTGAAGGTGAGAAAGTGGCTAGTGAGCTATGCTTTAGTTTTGAAGGAAGTGTTTGCCAAACTGTTTTTGAGATTATCTGGCAAGCTCACAGAGCTCTTGCACCTCTGTTTTTCCTGCCTGTGAATTTTTACTAATGCATCCCGTTATTACAGACTCTGAAGGAATCAACAATATTATCGGAAACCTGAAAATATCTTGGGCTGCAGGCATTGATCATTTTATCAAAAATATTTTCCCAATCGCTTGAACAAGGAGTACTAGCAAAAGATTGGAAGGAGGGCAAGGTAATTCTTTTTTACAAAAATGGCAATAAACATAATCCTTCCAACTCTCGTCCAATATTATTAACAAGCATTCCATGCAAAATCCTTGAGCATATACCTCACTCCCAACTAGAGAACTTCCTGGATTCAAATTCGTCTTTCAACTCATCACAACACGGTTTTAGAAGGTCTTTTTCATGTGAAACCCAACTTTTTAACATTTACTCATAATCTTCACAACATTCTCGACCAGGGCTCTGAGACTGACTGTTTATTTCTTGATTTCTCAAAAGCTTTTGACAAGGTTCCTCACGTGCTGCTTCTTCATAAACTTTGTAACCTTAACATTGATCCAAGCATTGTCACTTGGATAGATTCCTTTAAACAAACTGACTCCAATTTGTTTATTGCAACAAGACTAATTCCTCATCCTCACTTGTTAACTCCGGCGTTCCACAGGATTCGGTGCTCGGTCCACTTTTAGTTCTTATTTATATTAACAATCTTCCTATGCAGGTTTCTTTTTCTATTACCCTTTTTGCTGATGACTGTGTAATTTACAAATTACACAGTCATCATTTACAATTACACTGTGTAACTTACAAATTACTCCACATTTCTGCTCTTCAGACTGATATTATTTTCGTCACTCAATGGTGCAATGTCTGGCATATGGAACTTAGCATCACTAAATTTATCGCTCGTCAAAATAACACGTGTCCTTCCTACTTTATTATTTATCTCCTCCTTAATGTGCTCTCCTATAAATATCTCTGTGCTCTATAACCAATGATCTGTCCTGGAATATTCAAGTCGACTATGTCACTAACAGTGCTAATAATTGTTGGGTTACATCAAACAAAAATGTTTTGTTTTCCCTTGTTTTATTAAAACTTCTTTATTAAACTCTCGTTTGCACAAAACTTGAATATGCCACCTCTATCTGGGACCCTGGTATCACCCTCTCATCCGCAGTAGAATCTATTCAAAATTGCTCCGCTTGCTTTACTCTTTCCAACTATCACTGCATATCTAGCATCACCACCATGAAATTGCCCAATCTCTCACTGCATGGAAAAATATCTAGTCTTAGTTTGTTCCATAAGATTTATCACCCTAACCCAACACTTTGTCATGCACTATTTTCCAAACCATCTACATATCACCACGCATTGATCACAAACTAAAAGTTGGAATTCCCCGCCGTAATATGCCCGCTTTCAATACTTCTTTTTTGCCAAAAACCTTCATAGACTGGAATCGCCTTCCCACAGCCATTGTCGCCGTTATTGACACTAATGATTTTAGACTTCCAATTACTAATTTTTTACATAATGTGTCGTAATGTTTCTGTGCTTTTAGCCTTTCTACTCTTTCCAACATGTTGTTGTATATTAAACCCACTTCTCTGTAATGCCCTCGGGTCCTGCGAGAAAAATAAAAAGGAAATTACTTTGCTAACAGAGCAAACCACAAAAACTGACACAATATGAGAGAATTGCACAGGTGATCAGCTGACCACCACCCTCTCCCATAAAAAGAACAAAAAGCGGGACTATGAATATAATATGAGATTACCAAACAAAATGTTAATATTGGTTGACACTAGTAAACTCATGTAACTGGAATAAAATCATGCCTGCTTCAACTGCATGACATGTGCAACAATGCCAGACAATATCTCCCTTATTCAGATAAAGTCACCATCTGCTGGTCAATGTGCAGCGCTGAAAATTAAAGCAAGCATGTATGCAACGACATGAACTTTTTCAGCTGTTGGCTTGTGGTCATGAGCAATGCTACACTTGATAACACGCTCACAGTTGAGTACTTCCCCTTTGACGAGGCACTGCTTACTCTCTTTTTTATGTTGCTTAAATGTCATGAGCAATTAAGGCACTGAAAAGCAGGGTGTATATGTCTTGTGAATCATTTCGCTAATCCTTCTGTAAACCCACAAACACCACGCCAGGTGTGCACGGAACTCCACAGTTGCAGCGGATGGCTCAAGTGACACACTCGCGTGTGTAACTGCACAGATTTGATTCTGGTTCAAATTAGGTAGACTTTTGAGACATTAAACCCATGGATTGAGTGCATTACTTCCGTTAATATGCTCTTAGCAAGAAAATGTTTAAATACACGGCAATTATAGGGCCCGCACTTAGTATTTTAGTTTCCAAGTTCGGGGTGCAACCTCGATAAAGAGTGCGGTCGACGAATACCCGCAGAGCGGGTAGTTGTTCACTGCTCTTGGAGTGAGGACTTTCCTCAGTGCGTGCTCGGTAGCAGCAATGTAGACTACACATACTATAAAGGCTCTTGCTTCCAAACTTTGTGTACAACCAAAGTGAGCGACAACGGTGAGCGTAGTGATGTGATGAGTGTAGTGACCCCGATGGACAGAAAAGGGAGAACAGGAGAAAGAGTACATGGGGGCACGTGGAGAGAGACTGGGTGGCGCGCGGTCAGTCATGGAACGATGACAGAGTGGGTGGCGCACAATCAGTCGGGGAACGACGACTAAGCGATTGGTGGGCAGTCAGTCGTGGGACGACGACAGAACAAGAACTTTGCTAAACTTGCTAGTAAAGATCTTCTCAAGCCAATCGGCGGTGGTGTGTGATTTCCTGGGGAGCAGGCGCAGCGTGGCTGGATCGGGCTCAGACCACCCACACCATTTGGCGCTTCCAATGTGGGGCCCGATCGGATTGCCGCTCCTCCTGTTCGTCCGGGGAGGCTGCACACGTTGCGACTCGCTGTCCCTTGTGACGAAGGTTTCTGCCAAAGCCTGTCGAGCTTATTAGGTAAACGATAATGATGTTGACAAGGTAACTAGGGAACAGGGGCATCCCAGCCGACAGCGACGTCCAAATGGCGTCGGATGTCGCTGGAGGTGCAGGAGGAGGCAAGAGTGCGCGAAGGAAAGCTCCAGTAGCGCTGGAGGCCGGGACTTTGCCCCCCGACTCCGGCGGCAAGGGCGGAAGACATTGGTGAACTAATGCGTGCCATGAGAGCGATGTTCTAGATGTTTTTGCGGCAGATGGGGACGGCCCCAAGGGTCACGAACGCCACCCCTAGGGGTCTGCGCTCCGGCCGAGTTTGCGTCGGTACTTCTGCGCCTTTGTTCATACGCAAAGGGGTCCAAGGCATGAGACGGAATGGTTACGCCATTTCTGCGCTCCATGACTGCCGTGTATTCCGTATGCGACTCACTGTGAGAATCCACGGCCCGTCCCGTCCATGCGCATCCTGGTTCTAGGGACTCCTTGGTCCTCAAAGGGAGGCGATACTGTAGTTCAGCGAGCAAGTTGAACTGTGCACGCCTCTTTGGAAAATGCTTCCAGATCTGTGAAATCATGCCTGTACAGGCGGGCTTTAAATTTAGGCTGACACCGGCGGTTCAACCCTCAAATAGAGCTCTTGGAGGGCATAAACATACTCCACGGGGCTCTCGCCCAAGTACTGACTGTGGCTGGCCAATTTATCTTTAATCCGCATTTTATAGTCGGGAGGTAGAAATCCCTCCCTGAATCGTTCCCGAAAATCCGCCATTGACTGAAACGGCCTCTGCAGCTATCTTTAGCACACGGCATCACCCGCCATTGCAATCATGACGATCTGTTGGGGCCATTTTGTCTGATGCCCCTCACGCGGCTATGTATGCGTCGATGAAGGAAATCGTGCACCGATGTTCCTTCGGAGTATCCCGACTAAGTCGGTGTGGGAACACTCAGTCGCAGGCGGGGCACAGAGGCAGCCGCGGTGTTTGGGGCTCGGGGCTTGTAGCGGCGGAAGGAAGCCACACGAGGCCCAGAAAGCAGATCGGTTTCGTCAGCGGGTGTTTGTAAAAATTGGAGAAAGTGCAGTTGACAGCAGGAACGGTGGCGGCCAACTTAACAAACGCTTTGATTCGTATCTGCTGGGCCAAGACAGATTATTGCTCCGCTACATCCCACTGATCAATGAAGAGGAGAAGAATGACTCTCTCTTCAAGGTTCAGGCCGTTTGTTTCAAAGTGCTAATTGTAGCTATTTTATTGGCAATAGATAGAATCATTTCAAAAGTTGCCAATCTGTTCAGACGTTTACGATATTGACTAACATATTATTCGTGATGCGCAAGCCGCGGCCGCTAGGAGATGCTCCTACCGTTCCCTTCGCGCAAAAAAATCGTTCTATACAGAAGGTCCTGGCCGATTCCCATCAGTCTTTGGGCTTCAACTTGGTAGGACACACAACGTGACTTTTCGGGGAGTTCATCTTCCCCAGTTCAGTGCCTGTGTCCATGGGTGCGGCACATACGAAGTCTCGGGAGGTTAAGAATATTGTTTAAATACATTCGTCATATCGAGCGTAGCACTTCAATCGGTGAAAAGTCGGCACTTACCGCTGAATCGAAACGCCAACATTGACAGATTACTGTTACCTTCGACACTGCTCAGGCCCAATCCCGGTGAGTGTATTTTAGCAGCCGATCGAGAAGAAGCGCGCTTCACAAATGGGCACCTCGACAAACGGCCTTTGACCCGGCCTGAACTCGTCTTTGGTATCGTAAGAAGCATAAACTTTTGCTCAAGAGTCTGTCTAACTGCGTTCCATGACACGGCTTTGTTCCACGTTGTAGTTCGCGCCTCACTGATTCGCCAGACTCCAAATCTTTCCGTTCCGCCAGGTTCAGTCTGGCGGCTGTCAAACTGGATAAACCTACCCGCTGAGAAAAATGTTTATAAGAAACCATCAACCCGGCCGTTTCCAAAAGCAGACGCTCACGCTATGATTAGAGAGGCGCTGTTAAGAATAAAACGGGTAAAGCTGCATTGTCATTTTTCAAAACGGAGCAGGCTTCATTTACTGGAATACGGGCGTGGTGGCTTACTGTTCTACTGTCGTCGTAGTTGTGGCCCACCAACTTTAAAAGCTCCCTCACAGCACACAACTTCCTCCGTTTTTTGAGGTACCACTGCATTACCAACGCGTGCCGGCCACATAGAACAAAAGGATAGCTATACTGTCCTGACAAATTGAACAGCAACACAAAAAAAAATGGAAAATTAGAGCAAGTGTTCATGCACAAACACTTGGTAATACTCTAAGCCGCCATTAAAATGGCCGAAACAGTGGAAGTTGAAATTTAGGTGCCGCTAGTAACAAGTAAGCAACGTCACCGCTCTAACATTCCCGCTGGAAGCACGGAAGAGAATTTTAATTGTTCCGTGTTCCTTCCACTCATGGATAACCTGATCACACAGATGGGAGATATAAAGGGTAACTGTAGAAGGGTGGTAAGCTGGGCTAGTTGGTACTGGTTACACATGATTAAATAAGCGAACAACGTTGGGAAACTGTTGAAGAAAACAGAAGACAGGAAAGACGCTGAACTCACAACTCAATGTATCTTCGAAAGAGAAGAAGAAAGAAAATGACACAGAAAACACAGGCACGCGCAAATGGCTAGCGAACTCCGGAGCGCGCTCCAGGGCGCGAGGCTATAGCTGTAGACATTCAGCGCTTTAAAAAGGATATTTCCTTTTGTGATAAAGCCAATGATGGCTGACTCACACAGCGCTCCCCCAAACCTTGTATAATAAACGCCTCATAAATTTCTCTGGTAAGTTTTTCCCGAAATCTACCTATAACATTAGTATTAGCTAATGTTGGAGTACATGAACAATTTCGACAGTGTAAAGGCAAGTGACCTCCTACGTTGGATCTAAGTGATAGGGAATGTTCACGAAGCCTTTCGTTAATACACCGTCCAGTTTGTCCGACATAAGTTCTACCACATGACAACGGGATGCTGTACACCACGCACGAGGTACAGGGCACAAACGGTGAGACATGTTTTTTGTTACACCTGTGTCTGGATACCTTTTCTATGCCGATATGAA
The DNA here is from genome assembly GCA_013358835.2 of Ixodes persulcatus. NCBI lineage: Eukaryota > Metazoa > Arthropoda > Arachnida > Ixodida > Ixodidae > Ixodes > Ixodes persulcatus. Next base: position 258,612 of record JABSTQ010009459.1, read on the forward strand.
CCTTTGAACAAATTTGGGCCATTTTTTTGGAGGGGCAGAAAAAACAACCGGTACGCCGTATCGTTGAGCTACATGTTTTAGGTTATGAGATACCTATGGACGGTGTATTAACGAAAGGCTTCGTGAACATTCCCTATCACTTAGATCCAACGTAGGAGGTCACTTGCCTTTACACTGTCGAAATTGTTCATGTACTCCAACATTAGCTAATACTAATATTATAGGTAGATTTCGGGAAAAACTTACCAGAGAAATTTATGAGGCGTTTATTATACAAGGTTTGGGGGAGCGCTGTGTGAGTCAGCCATCATTGGCTTTATCACAAAAAGAAATATCCTTTTTAAAGCGCTGAGTGTCTACAGCTATAGACGCTTTACAGCAGCTGTGCATGGGCGCCGCCATAACTGACCTTCAGTTTTTGTTTTCTCTTATTCCGTTCGCTTGACTTCATCATTTCCACAGCAGGACAGGTTATTGCCATTTTAAGTGTTACTGTGTTCTTCCCCCCAGCATAGGCCGTTGTGGAGACTCGTCAACGCCCGCTTCAGTGGCTCGGCATCTCGGTAAGACAAGAGAAGGGCGGCTATGGCGGCTCAATCTGGCGCGTGTGTAAAGCGTCTATAGCCTTGCGCCCTGGAGCGCGCTCCGGAGTTTGCTAGTCATTTGCGCGTGCCTGTGTTTTCTGTGTCATTTTCTTTCTTCTTCTCTTTCGAAGATACATTGAGTTGTGAGTTCAGCGTCTTTCCTGTCTTCTGTTTTCTTCAACAGTTTCCCAACGTTGTTCGCTGATTTAATCATGTGTAAAGGGTAACTGCAAAGAAAAAAAAGTTTTTTTTTTTTTTTAACAGCCTATTTGGGACAAGCATGTCAAAAAACAATTTTTCCGCGAAAAAAAAAAATTTTTCACAGCAATATTTATTGCGTGAGACCGATTTTAGTTTGCGGCTATTTCGTCTGTTTTAAATCGCGCGCCACGAAGTTGGGATTTCGTGACGTCACAATCCCAATCGGCTGCTATACTTCTCATTGGCTAACAGTTTGATTGACAGCTTAGATTTTGGTTATTAAACCTTTGTTATATGTTGCAATTTCCTTTTGAGCGGCATATTTTTACTTTTAAAGAATAACCCATGTGAGGAAAGTTACTATTCTTTACAAAAGGTTTACAAAACGGGCACTTCCGTTTGGATTCATACCATAACAAACAAAGTCGTTTCGCCGAAGTGATCAGTGTTTCGTGCTGACCCAGGTGCTTGAGTGAGACTTCTTGAAGTGAAGTAGTGTGTGTTTAGCAGCTGTCGCAGCTGTTAGTGATAGGAGGCGACGCGGGGTTTTGGCTTTCATAGCGCGGTTCTTTCGTTTTCCTCTTTGCTTGCTTAGCGTGTTTTTTTTTTTTTTTTTTGCTTGCTTGTTTGTGCGTGCAAATGCCGACTTTTCAGAGATGTCAGATGAGTGATCCCGACAGCGAGCCTTCCAGCAGCCATGTCGCCCCGAAAGGAATGCTATTTGGCTGGAGGCAGTGAAGCGTTCGCGTAGCGACAAACGTGTCCAGTTACGTTCTCGTCATATCGCTCCGGAGGCCGCCGAGATTTGCACTGGGTGCATCGAACGTCTGCGACTAGACACACAAAATAAAAAAAAAAGCACTGTGTTCACTACATAAAAAATGGTCTCAGTTCATGCATCTGTGGGCAGGTACGAAATCTTGCCCAAATTTATTCACACCGCACGATGAGCGCAACACGTCGCTGTGCAAATGCAGTCCAACAACACGAAGCATAAAAACGGCAGATTTAGGACAATTCGGAGTTCATTGTTCAATTAAAACGACGTAATTTTGTTGAAAACGCCCGCAGCTTTTTACTCACGGTATGCGTCGGGAATCTTCCACATTTTGAAACAGAACGAAGGAAGATTTACTTTTAAAAAGGCTCGCTGCGTCCTCCCGGACCAGTTTGACTGGATCAGCTGACGACGACGAGACTGAACCCTTTAAACATCAACACCACAATAACCAATTTGCGCTCCGCGTTAGCGTGGGTGTCTACTTCGAAGCACCGCACGACGCACAACACGAACGTTTCAGTTCTTTGTCGCATCGCCGTGTTGCACCAAACAGAACGAGATCGCCGAAGTCAACGCAGCGCTGTCGTGACCTTGGCTTGTGGTTGCGCACTCATGGACCCTGTGACTCCCTTCGCTTTCAAAGCCCACACGACGATTACGAATGATACTTTCCGTCTTCCGCGAACATCACAGGGGCACTTCTACGGTCACGTCTTCGCTATGAGATCGCAGACCGCGCAGCCAGCGCAGCTTCTGGTTTAAAGTGCGTTGTTGCCAGATCTCACCGGAAGTCGAGACGCTGCGTCAGGAGAGTGAGGGGCGGGGCGTACTTCTCCTCCGCGGGGGTCGAAAGAGTGGGAGTTTCAAATGTGGAGAGGTTCTGACTCCGACTAAATTACGTCCTGTGGCGTAAATATTGCTAAAAAAAAATTATTTTTTTCGCGGAACATTTGTTTTGTGACATGCTTGTCCCAATTAGGCTGTTTAAAAAAACACTTTTTTTTTCTTTGCAGTTACCCTTTAAAAAGCACCGGCGTACATTGCAATTACTTTCGTCGCTTCTGCCTGCAAAGATCTTGGAAAGCGGGGCAGGTCTCCACGCTGAAGAGTTTTTCGAGCTCTATTCAAGCCTGGTTTTAATTCCTGAACTCCAATGTGATCTGCTCATATGGGCTGCCAAATGCAAGAGGGAGAAACGTAAAATGCCTGTCACGTGTGTGCTACAAGCGGTCGCCCTCTGTCTGGAGGAACTATTCCCAAACGTCCATCGTCTCCTCAAGGTCCTAGCGACTCTGCCCGTAACAACGGCGGAAGCCGAGAGCTTGTTCTCTTCACTACGACGGTTGAAAGCATACCTGAGAGCGTCCACTTCGAATGAGCGACTGCTCGGTCTAGCGCTTTTGAATGTTGACCGCGACATTGAAGTTCAAGCGGAGGACGTCCTGGATATTCTTTGCCGTGAACGCAGGCGACTGCATCTTAATGTGTAGGCGCTTGGCATAAATGAGAGGATCGAGAGAGCCTGTAAATTGCTTTCTGAAATAACTAGTCGCAATTACTTTTTTACCTGCAGTAATTTACGGCGTGCTAAAGAATGCTACTACTTCAATGAGTTCAAGGAAGTCACGTGGAAGGAGTTAAACTCTCTTTTAAATAGAAACCGTTCATCTATTTCAATTAATAAAATAGTGACGGTGCTGAACTAACCGGGTGTTTTTTGGCGAAAGCTTTTAGCGAGCATTTTGTTAATATTGGAAGCGAGATTGACTGTAAAGTCTTGTGTTTTTGATAATGAGAGAAACAGCAGCTCGATTTTTTTAGAACCGGTTGTAGAACCTGAGGTCATTAATGTGATTTTAAAACTTAAGAATAGTGGAGATTGTGACATGGTAGTTTACAAATTAGGCCTGTTAAATATGTTCATTTATTAGCGGCAGTGCTAACGCATATATTTAATGTTTCTTTGGTTACTGGTGTTTTTCCTAAACGAATGCAAATAGCCAAAGTGACAGTACTGCACAAAAAGGAGAGTGTAAACGATATGTGTAATTACAGACCGATTTCTATATTGCCAGTATTTTCTAAAGCACTTGAAAAGGAACTTCATACACGTCTAATGTTTCAACTAAGCATAACTTAATAACTGCTTTGCAGTTTGGTCTTATAGAGCATAAATCTACCGAGGCTGCCCTACTCGTCCATGAAGAATTCATCTTGCTAAATCTTGAAGAAAAACAATTGTTCTTGGAGCATTCATAGACTTCACAAAGGCTTTTGATTGCCTCATTCTTGAAATTTCACTAGCAAAATTGGATACATATGGGATTAGAGGGCATGCTTTGCAGTTATTGAAGTCTTACCGAGAGCATCGAATGCAATTACTTTATATTGATGGATATTCGTCAAGTTCGAAGCGTATTCTTACTGGTGTTCCACAGGGAAGTATATTAGGTCCTTTTCTTTTCAATATTTATGTTAATTATATTGTGAATATTAAGTCTGACGCAACATTTATCAACTATGCCGGCGACACTAGTTTGCTTTTTTCAGCTGAAAATTTCAATGTGTTACTATTTGACATGGCAAATCAGGTGTTACCTGTACTAACAATTTGGAGTCGTATTAATTCACTACAAATCAACGTAAACAAAACCACAAAAGCAGTGCTTTTTCGCCCAAAATATAAGCTAGTCACAATTAAAAGAGATATCGTTTTGAACTCATCCAAAATAAAGATTGTAAACTCTTTGAAGCTCCTAGGTGTCATTTTTACTGAGAATATGAGATGGGATAGTTATTTCTTAGCTGTTCCAAGTAGTAGGTGTGATACACTGCCACCGGTACATGTTACCAGCAAAGGTGAAATTATTAATATACAATTTGTTATTTTACTCCCACATAAACTATTGTAATTTAGTCTGGGGTACTACAACGTCAACGAATCTAGAAAAAATACATTTGTTACAAAAGAAAAAGCATTAAGGGCTATAGAAGACGTTCCATTTGACTTCCACACAGCTAGTTTAAGAAGTTTCGTGTTATCAATATACATGCTGTATTTAGCTATAGACTTGTCACTAGTCTAAAACTAGAACAAATTAGGGGTAGAAAGTTTTTGATAAACCTTGGACAGCTCTCTGAAAATATTCACGTGCGTTCTACCCGTCGTGCGGAATGTTGGGAGGTGGTCACTGCAAGAACGAACTATGGCACACAAATGCTTAAACATACTACCCCTAAAATTCCTAACCTACTTGAAGATAAAAGATTGGAATTCAGTACATTTTCTCTTAGAGAAATTTGAATAATTTTCTCCACAAATGAATCTGTGTATGAACTACACATTTGGGGTATCATAACTTCTGTCTGCAAATAGGTCACTTTCCTGTAATAGCCAATGTTTTGTTAAATCGTGGTAATCAAGATTTGTGCATTTTTTTTCCGTTCACTTGTCAAGGACTTGTCAAGCTGTGCCAAACAGCTTTTTTCCTTGATCGCCACCATCAACGTACGATGGAAATAAACTCTTTATTATTAATTTTAGTCGAAATCACATAATTCTGATCAGCACTCAAGGTGTGCGTGAGCGCAGCTCCAACCGTTACTTACAGTGCAGTTGTTTTTACAATTTATTTATTATTACTTACATCACTGACGTTTTATATTATCACCATGTGTTTGTTTTATTATGTTTGCTTTGGTTTGATTGAATTGTGTATTTCAGTGAGGATAGTTTGGTATACTTGGCCTTGAAATTGCCATCCTTCGCCCCACAAGTGTTTCGAAATATCCATTTTCTATATATCTGAGATCAAGTTCCGCATCCCATCAAATAAGCATGAATGAAGGAATATTGCCTATTTTATTTATTTGAGCATTTTCTACCCCACGACCACTTTTCCCGAAAGCATATAAGTTGGAGATAGTCCGCGCTCCCCTTTGCTCCATGCCCCGTGCAAAACCGACTGCGCGTGCAAAGGAGCCAGCGGGGGGGGGGGGGGGGGGGGGGGGTAGGTTTGGCATTTTGGGGGGGTTTCGACCCCCCAAACCCCCCCCCTCTGCCTACGCCACTGTTCCTATGCCATCTGGACCTGTCGCCGTTCCAACATGTACTTACTTTCTGCTCTGTCCCATTCCCTCGTGGTCGTCTCAGTCGTCTCGTTATACTCCGCGACAACTTTTCTTGGCAATGCAGTAAAAGGTACAGGCACGCGTTCCCTCTCTCATTTTGAGCGCAGCAAAGCTGTGCGCGGGCTCTCCTCCTCTCCCCATTTCCGTGGAGAGGAGGAGAGCCCGCGCACACTCAAAATGGTAAGAGGGAAGGCAGGCCTGTACCTTCCACTGCATTGCCAAGAAAAGTTGTCGCAGAGTATAGTGTTCTCATCCTGTGCCATGTTGCTGTTTGTGTTCTTTCCAATCTTGTTCAGTTCAAGTTCTGCGAATGTTGCCTCGATTGTTTATTTATTTATTTATTTATTCACAATACCTTACAGGCTCTTTTCCAGAGCATTGAGTAAGGGGGGTATTATACATAATTTCACGAAAGAAAATAGAACAAACGCACATACAGTCTCACACAAAGTTGTCATGTAGGCACAGCATACAATGAAAACCCAGCTAAGTACAATTTTAGAAAAAAGAAAACAATAACAAAAAACACTGGACTGATATAAAACGTTTTCAAGTTACACAGAAACAAAACTAAGCGGAAGCGCATTGCTTAGAAAATAAGATTCAAGTTTAGCACGGAACAGTGAGGTCTCGGTAATGGTGACTATGGATTCGGGAAGGTCGTTCCATGCTAATAAATTGCCTCGCCTCCTCGCCCTCTACACTTATCCCCTCTTGTGTGGTCAATGAACAATAGAACCCTTCTGTTTTTCTTTCCTGTGCAATAAAGTGCTCCCAGAACCTTTGTGCTGCATTCCTATCATGTTGATTTACCTCCATCACTCACTGCACTCCAGCTCTACCAGTCTTGGCCTGGACTAGAGCAGATGCCTCTCTTAATCTTTCCTGAAATGTATTCCATTTTGATACTACCTCTGCGGGTGTGTCCCCCATTTTTGTTGCCCATCTGTGTCCCCTCGAGGCCTCCTGCCGCCCTGCTATGGCCGCCTTAACTTCCCTGTCCCACCAGCAATTTGGTGTCTGTTTCCTTCTCCTTCTTTCTTTTTGTTTGATTTTGAACTTCTCTCTCTGTTAAAAGTGTTCACTAAATCGTTATATTTCCATTCTCTCTCCAGTTGTCTGGATACTATAGCCTCAATTTGTTCTGATACGTCATGTAGATGGGCATCGTTTAAGGTCAATGTACTTTCTCGTTCAAGAGTGTGTCTCTCTGGTTCTGCTGTACTAAACTTTATTTTGAGTAGCTTATGATCACTTCCTAAGCTTTTCATGCCTTCCTCATCTATTTCTAAGAGTCCTAATCCGTTATACAATTTACTAGACATTAGTCAGTAATCAATTGTTGAGTGTAAATTGTTTCCTCCCACATTATTTTTCTGTCACATTTTACTTGGGCATTAACAAGCACTAGAGTTAACAAGCACTAGATCAAGAGCATTGCAGAATTCTTGTAGTATCCTCCCTGTAGGATCTGTGTATCCGTCGGAGTATTCTAAGTATGCATTCATGTTTCCTAAGATAACTATTTTACAATTAGTGCCAATTTCTCCAATATCATCGGAAATACACGTCCAGTGTTGTGAATTTTCCTCTTGAATCAGCTCCTGTTTTCAGATATACAAATCCTATGAACGTGTCTAAACCTCTAATATTATTTTTTAACCACATGTTCTCTGCAGCTTTCCCTCACCCTTTCCCAGCCCCGGCCTTTCACTACAGGGTGATTCAAGGGGCGGCCAGGCTCTTTAAAGGAGCTGCGCAACAGTTATAGTGATTTACTTAAATAATTTAGGAGTTGGTGCCTCGACCTTTCTGAGTAAAGAACAAAAAACCGCTTTTACCTGCATGTCCTATTTTTTATTTTAAAAATGGACAAAGATTGAGGTTTTCGGCGCCCCCCCCCCCCCCCCCCCTCTCAACTCCTTCACTAACTTCCGAGTCACGTTCGCTGTGACGTCAATGGGGAAGGCGCGGGGTTCCGGTGAAGCTCTCTCTTTAGAGCCATCAGTGAGCAGCGAGAACTCATCCGCTCGCGACCGTGTGACCACGTGCTGGCGGGCGCAGCGCGAACAATATGGTAAAAGGAGGAAAGTCTCATCCGGGTCCGGCCATACCCATCCGGCCCTGTCCCCCCTCCCCCTCCGGCTTCTGGCGGCTGTTCCGCTGCCGATGGTTTTGTGGACCTAGGATCGATGGCGCCACTGAAACTATGTATAATAAAAGTTTTGTCGATGATACCAGGTTTCTGACGCATTTATATTTATGTTGGAACGACAAGATATATAGAAAAGTTACCTTTTACCGAGCAGGTATTCGCACAACTTGCTATCTTTCTACAAGATTCCCCATTGACGTCATGCCGCGTGTTTCTCATGGCCGCCGCTCGCGGCTGCAGGTCGACGAATATTCTAATTTTTGCTTCGCGATTACACGGCGGAATCGCAACATTTCGAAAGAAGGAGGTGTGTTTTCTGTCCTTTGTGAGAAGGTGAACAATGTCAAAAGTAGAAAACGCCAATTCTTTTCATTGTTAAAATCGTTGCACAGCTCCTTTAAATCGACCGCAAAATTCGGTTTCTTAACCTATCGCACTACGACTTTGTGCGGCGTTGCCCACAGATGGTGCATTTTTTTTTTGTAAAATTTGCAAAGAGCGAACTTACCTGAGGAAAAAGTAAAGAAAGAAAAAGGCTTAGCTCCTATGGAAACGCAGCGACGCCATCGGTCTTCAAACAACACGGCGCCGTTTCGCACGGAAGACAATAGATGGCGCAACGAACGAGCATACGGCGCCGAGAGCCGACGTCTTTAGCAGACAATCTTTTCGACTCAAAAGCGGCGCGCGTTCCGCAGGCGGCGACAGTCGCAGAAACAAAAACAGGCGCGATAACAACAAGGAACTGCAGTTCGTTGTCTGCTAAAGACGCCGGCTCTCGGCGTCGTATGCTCGTTCGTTGGTGGCAGTTGGCGTCGCGACCGCTTGCGCCATCTCTTGTCTCCCGTGCGAAACGGCGCCGTGTTGTTTGAAGACCGGTGGCGTCGCTGCGTTTCCATAGGAGCTAAGCCTTTTTCTTTCTTTACCTTTTCCTCAGGTAAGTTCCCTCTTTGCAAATTTTACAAAAAAAAAAAAATGCACCATCTGTGGGCAACGCTGCACAAAGTCACAGCGAGATAGGTTAAGAAACCGAATTTTGCGGTCGATTTAAAGAGCCTGGCCGCCCCTTGAATCACCCATTAGAGCTCCCAATCCGCCTCCTTCCCGTTCCCCTTCACATCGACAACATTCCACCCAAAATAACCTGCCAAGTATGTTGGTTCCCCAGCTCCCCAGTGATACACGCGCCGTTCGAAAAGGGTGACCTAAATGGCATAAGCTCTCCGCGTAGTGCGTAGAGCCATTTCCGGCCGAAGTGCACTACGTAGTGCGTATAGCTTTACTCTTTTTTTTTAGGTGTTTTAATTGCGATTCCGAAGCATGCTCTCAGCTTCGCGCCCGGAGCGCTACCGTGCCACACGCTAAAGCGAAACTCGCACGGAGCAGTGCATGCAATCGCGCGTGCACTCCTTCTGTGTGATCTAGAAGCATCCGAAGGTGGGGTGGCAAGAGAAATCCAGCGTTTACCTTCCTGCCTCTCCACACAGAAGTGATACGGCTGCAGTGCGGTATCGCCAGGAGGTCTTGTGCGGTTGAACACGGTGGGCACGAAGTCAGGGCGGTCCTTGAAGTTCGATGGCCGCCCTAAATCAAAGAGTCACATTATAACCGGGCAAAACTCGCCAGAATCTTACGGAGCCGTACCTGTGACAAAGTGCGCGCTGCAGATGTGACAGTCCCCGATCGGCTCCCATAGCGAGCCGTCCGGGAGCTCACTCCTCACTGCAGCTACCCAAGCGGCTCTCTTTTCGGGATACAAAAGTGGCGATGGGAATCTAAAAAGCCTTGCGGTGTCTTTGCTGTTAAAATTATTGGTCGCAGCACACACGACACAAGAAGCTGACATTATTTTGTCGAACGGCTCATGGCTGGCTCGGGCTCTGGTTCGGCTGGGTTCGGCTTTATGTCCGGCTTCGGCAACCGTTAACAAAATGCACAAAACTCTATGAAAAAAAAAAAAAAAAAAAGAGAGAGAGAAAGTGGTGTTGTTTATGCTGTTTTTAATCTGTTGTCGGCACTTGAAACTTTCCGGCTGCTTGTCAAATAGCTTGTGCGCAAAACATTAAAACTGACAGCCCTCACAGTTCTTATAAATAAATGTTTTGTGGCCAAGAGCGACTCCGCTGGGCGAAAAATGTGGTGGGAGTCGGTGGCTGTTTGGTAAGCCGCTGCCAAGGAGGTTATAATGGTTATAATTAGGGGTGTCGCGAACTTTTGTCGAACCAGATGTTTAGGTCGAACTTTCGGGGTTCGACTGGGTCGAACCGGTTCGACGAACCTTCGAACTTTTCACCAGATTCGACCGGTTCGACTTTGTGGACAGTGTGGCCAGACCTTGATACAAGCATGTCTAGGTCTGGAAATTTTTTTTTTATGAAAAGGGTTATTTTATTTTGTAAACAGTTGCAATTAAAAGAAACTAATTATAATCACTGAAGCAGTTGATAACTTAATTTTTTGTACTCTATTAACTAAAATAACCAATCAGCGCTGCCCTTAATTCATTCCTTAGCCATCACCATCCAATCCGAAGCCAACTGGCCAGCCTGTCGCGCATGCGCACACGAGTCGAACCTTAATACAAGGTTCGTCGAATTTTCCACTAAAAGTTCGAAAACGTCGAACCTGGTCGAACTCGAACCTCGGCCGGTTCGCGACACCCCTAGTTATAATGGGCTTGGCCGCTGCCCACGTGGAACTTTTCAACATTCATCACCTTTGGGCTTCACTGAGGACGGCCTTACCGACGGCAAATTCCTCTGTTTACTCCACTACGAGACCAAGCTTGCCTAGCTCAACCACTTTTTTTTTTTTTTTTTTTGCAGATCGTTACGGCACGGTCACGTGACAACAGGAGTCTCAAACTTTTTGGCTTTTTGAACCGGTTGATACAAGCGTGCCAAGTTTGGTGAATTTTTTCTTTTTTATGCAAAGGGGTATTTTAATTTTATGAATAGTTGTAATTAAAAGAAACTAATTCTAATCACTGAAGAAGGGGTGTCGCGAACTTTTGTCGAACCAGATTTTTAGGTCGAACTTTCGGGGTTCGACTGTGTCGAACCGGTTCGACGAACCTTCAAACTTTTCTCCAGATTCGACCGGTTCGACCACTGATCTCACAATTGTCATTGAGATCAGTGGGTTCGACTTTGTGGACAGTGTGGCCAGACCTTGATACAAGCATGTCTAGGTTTGGAGAATTTGTTTTTATGCAAAGGGTTATTTTAATTTTATGAACAGCTGCAATTAAAAGAAACTAATTTTAATCACCGAAGAAGTTAATAACTTAATTTTCTTTTACTGTATTAACTTAAATAACCAATCAGTGCTGCCCTTAATTCATCCCTTAGCCATCACCATCTAATCCGAAGCCAACTGGCCAGCCTGTCGCGCATGCGCACACGAGTCGAACCTCAATACAAGGTTCGTCGAACTTTCCACTAACAGTTCGAAAAAGTCGAACCTGGTCGAACTCGAACCTCGGCCGGTTCGCGACACCCCTAGAAATAACCAATCAGTGCTGTCCTGAATTCATCCCTTAGCCATCACCATCCAATCCGAAGCCAACAGGCCAGCCTGTCGCGCATGCGCAGAGCAATCTAACCTGAGTCGAACTTTTTACAAGAAGTTTCAAAAAGTCGAACCTGGTCGAACTCGAACCTCGACCTGGTTCACGACACCCCTATACTCTGTTTCATACTTAGCGTGCAACGCTGTCAAAGCTACTGGCGCGAGCGTGGGGCTTGATCTCGTTGACCATTTGCACGCGTTCTCGCGCAAAGAAAACCAGAGATGAAGCCACGCACTCGCGCCAGTAGCTTTGACAGCGTTACACGCTAAGTATGAAGTATAGTTTTGATGAGTCTGGTTGGTTTGGTTTAGCAGACGACAAGCTTCAAGCTCACTTCACTGATCTCTATGACAACTGCCAGATAGCGCATCCCTGCTTGTTCGCTGCAGCGCGAGTAGCGGGAGTGCGGCCACCGGACGGCCACCTTGCATGCCGTTTCGTTCTCGTTTTGTTAGCGTTGCAGAGGCCGGCGGCAGCTTGCTAACGACACGTTTTCTGCTCGTTCGTCGTCATTCGCTAAAGACATTCTTTAAGATTCTGTGTGAGCCGTGATACTTGCCGTTGAGAACACGTGGAAATTTTTACGAAAGCGCAGTGCTGCAGGAAAAAGGCACAACCTGTCGAAAGCAAGTTTCGCCGGTCGCGGCGTGTTCAAAGCTTCCTTGGCACGCCAAAGTGTTGTGTCTCGGCGGCGCGAGACCAAACACACCCCGCTACTGAACCCCTGTCGTCTGCGTCGCTGCCTGCCGTAGACCCTGGCAAGTTTCTTGGCCTTATTTTTTACAGAAAGAGAACTACGCTTTGCAATTTTACAAGAAAAAAACGACCTGTGATATGCACCTTTGACGAAAAGTTTAGATTGCGACGTGCAGGCGTCAATTTTTACGGCCCATTTTAGATTGAGCCCGGTGAGTTGGACCATCCTATGTATATAGAGGCTAAGCAGCATTACTGCTAACGTCAGAAGTCCACTGGTTGGAAAGCTTTATGCCCGCGTCCCACTAGAGCGACATACAGAAACAAAAGACAACGACAAGCCTCAAACCAGAGTCTTTCGCAATTTGAGAGGCTTTGTAGGATAAAGGGGGCTATGCTCAAACCCGAGCATCATGCACGCGAGGGTATCTTTGGCAGGCTTGCAATCGCTCGTGCTTACTTCACGAGCACCGAACGACTAAACGCCTGCCAAAGGTACCATCGCGAGCATGCTGCATGGGTGTGAGGCTTGTCGCTGTCTTTTGTCCCTGTCTGTCGCTCAAGTGGGAAACGGGCTTTAGGGTAACAGCCTTTCAAATCCAATCCGGTAGTATAAAAAAAGATAGATCTGTGGACTGGCTGTTGTATGGTTCTGGGTCAGAGGGGCCTCAATGAATCCGAAGCTGAACAACCTGGCAAACTTAACCATTTAACTGTACTGTACTCATGAATAACCATGGAGTAGACATGTGGGCATAATCATGGTACCAGTGTACAATACAGCTTTATGTGAGTTTCGGAAGACCGGAGAGACAGAAAAAACAAATAACTGTTGTTAAATGTGTCCACCATCCCAACAGACTGCTGTACCGCAAGTCTGTTCAAACCAGAAAAAAAAAAAATGTTTTGGCCCAGCAGGACGTTTTACAGCAGTATGTATACACTAATGCTGAATATCACAAATATGTTTGGCACAGCAGTTCCATACCTGGCATTGATACAATGTCGGTCTATGTTGAAACCTGCGGTGGTGGGAACAGCATGCACTTCGTGTGCAAGGTTTCTTCCCCCGGGCAAGGGAACGTAATCAATTGCCAAATGAAATATCAGCATAGTACGGGTTTAAAAGGACCCTCCCAAAATAATCTAATGTTCAGGATCCTCACGTATCGGCACGTGCCTATTAAAGGAAAAGAGGTTAGAAAATGCCCTGGGATGTTGTTGGCATTTCCAAGGTGAGTCTGGTGAGCTAGAGTATCTATAAATAAAGCTTTCTGGGTGCTCTTTACATTACAAGGTTTATTTGAAGAAAGAGTAAGGGAACAAGCGAACTAACTAATGTTAAACATTTTTGAAAAAAAACAAAAAAAAACGGGGACGACGGACAAAGACTTTGAGGCAAGCGGTACAATCGTTCACAGAAGGGTCAGTTTTGATTAGGAAATACATTGATGACATTTTTATAAGCTCGGTTGTAAAATGGGCACTACAGCAGATCAAAGAGGTCACAGTACAGGCAGGGCCTCAGTTAACCTCAGCAGTGAGGAGCCTGATGAAGGTGTGCTGCAGCATTTTGATCTGAGGTTGAACACGCTAGACGGGCTGTGCTGGGAATATGGCAAGCTCGCGGCAAAAACAAACTTCAAGAAGCTGTTAGGAGGCAATTGGTATGCGTAAAGGAGTATCATGGTGGAGGGGGTCGCAAGGAAGTGCTTGGAGAGATTCGGAGGAGTGGCGAGGAAAGGAAGGGGGAACCAGACTGGGTAGTGAGCATTTCATTTTTCCATAATTTTCCACACAACCTGTTGGCAGTGGCTGGGAGGTTCAGGGTTCCGACTTTGAAGGGGCACTGCGATCATATTTAAGCGTCTACCTTTTTTTGCGGTTTCCACGTCTCTTGGGGTTTGGGCAAGCCAGCGGGCACGGAGAGAGTAACTAAATATCAGTGTGTAATATTTTAACCAGACCATGCGGAAACCTCCTCCACCTACGGGGGCGACCCGCGGTGCCGAAAGCGCGCTATATGTGAAGTCTTTGGTCCTGGGCTTACTAATGGTCAGAACCGCTAAAAGCTTCTTTTTAGTCGAAATACAAAATATAAGTGGCGCGAACCATTTCAATTATTTATAAAAGTAGTTTTTGTTCAGTATTTTAGATCGGAAAAGAAACAAATGCAGTTTATAAAGTATGAAAACAAGAAATGACCCGTCGACATACCTGCCACCAAGCGGTGGAAAAGGCGGCGCATACTAGAAAGGTGTAGTGGGATCAGGCACCGACGAGCGGCGAGCGTAGAAAAGTCCCGGATCTATGCGGCGCTGCTGCAGTCGTATGGACTGGGGGATCTGACCGGTTCCGAGCGTTCCGAAGGCCTTCGGCGAGCAGCTTTGGCTTGCGGTTTGGCCGTTTCGCGTTATGGCAGCACGAAGTGGCTCCCATTCTGAAGTGATCTTTACCCCGTGTTTGCTGTCGTTTATGGCCAATGAAGTGTCATGCCGAATTAGTGTTTAATCGCGCAGCAAATGCAATGTGAGCCGCCCTGGCTGCCCGCTCCATACAGCCTATCCAGAACATGCTTTAGTGGTGCCTTCTCGAGCCGTCGACATAAAGTACGGCAGCCTTGAGCACACGCTGAGCTCACTGTCCCTCCTCTAGTTCACGGCCACTCAAGCAACCAAGGACGTCATGAAGGAGGCTATTTTTCGCTTGTTTTTGTAATTTTAATTTGCCTATTAACTTTTAAAATAAAGCGACATTCGAGAAAAGAAAAGTTTCATTAAGTTACTACATTCAGTGCGCTCAGGTTCGGTGCAAATTAAAAAAAACAAAAAAAAACAGTAAAAAAGTCCTTGCAGGGCCCCTGGCTTACGCCGTTTGTGGGTGGAGCACAGGATTATCAAAAATGGCACAGGGAAGCCGCCGTTGTTTGCCAGGTCGGAGTAGTGTATGATATCCTGATGGCCTGTTGGTTTTTGTACGTGGGACAGACGAAAATGTCCTTGAATTACAGACCTCTTGAGCACATGAGGGCGGTCAAGAACAGGTCTCCGAATTCTAAGATCGCTAAACATGTGCAGGAATGCAATAATTGTTTCCCTGATTGGGGGAAAACTGGGGGCAAAGAAAAAGATTATGCAAAAAAGGTCTTGAAGGAGACAATCAGAATTGCATCCGTAGGAAATTGTATCAGTCAACTGTCAATCTATGCTGTCAATAACTTTAGATGGAACTACCCAAAAACTGTGAACGGATGCACGAGGGTGTGCCATGGTTACGGCTTTAGGGAGGATGCTTTGTTTTTAATTGTTGCCTGTACCAGTGCTGTGTATGAGAGGAGGTCTGTACGCTGGTTGAAGGTCACAAAGTCGTGTGAAATATCTGGGAGACGTTTGTGTTGTGTTGTGTGGGAAATGAGGTCGTTGCTTTGAATTGAGGTCATAACGTGTTGTACCGTGGTGGAAGGTTACAAAGACGTGTGCAGATTCTGGGAGACGTGTGTAAGATGATACAGAAACCATTGGGTCAATAAAGTTTAGTAGCTGTGTTTGAGACATTTTGTGTTTGTCCCCATCTTCGTCCATCGTCTCTGGTTTTTTTAAAACAATGTGTGAAGGTTTATTTGCCTGTGTGCATTTGAATGGGGTCAGTCAGTTTTCTCTTAAGCATGCGGTATGACAGAAATGGTAAGATTTTTATCTAGACTATGTTGGAATGTGGAAGATACTGCCGTTCTGAGAAAAATCTTTGCTGCATTGCTTGCACTTAGGATTTTGTCTGTGCACTCGAACATTGTCAGGATTGTAAGCAACACAATTTATTACATGCGCATTTTGTTGTGGATGGTCAGTATTGTGGACATTGCTTTCACTTGTGTTTTTTGCTTGTGTGCATTGGAATGTGGTACTTCAATGCATGCTGATAGCCAAATAAAGTCTTTGGAATACAACTTAGACTAGTATGGTTATCATCTATGTGAATTCTATTGTATGTGGATGACGAGATTGCT
The DNA here is from genome assembly GCA_013358835.2 of Ixodes persulcatus. Taxonomy (NCBI): domain Eukaryota; kingdom Metazoa; phylum Arthropoda; class Arachnida; order Ixodida; family Ixodidae; genus Ixodes; species Ixodes persulcatus. The sequence goes on from JABSTQ010009459.1 coordinate 274,737, forward strand.
ATGCTGAGATAAGGTTTTTACAAATTACTTGCACTTGTGACTTTTTTTGCCCGTGCGTTCGATTGTGGTATTTAAGGAATGACATCCATGTGAAGGACTTAAGACAGCTTACATTTGTAAAGTTTTTCACCTGTGTGCATTCGAGTGTGGAAAGTCAGATTGTGACTTAGCAAAGGCTTGTGGATATTGCTTGCACTTTTACGGCTTGTTGCCCATGTGTGTTCAAATCTGGTCGGTCAGGGTTGACAGCCGAATGAAGGCCTTCAGGCACACCTTACATTTGAATGGCTTCTCACCTGTGTGCACTCTGCTGTCAATGGCCAGATTGCTCTTATGAGCAAAGGTTTTAATGCGATAGCATTCTTTAACTACTCCCTAACCACCCCTATTTCTTGGACTTTCTGGCCTCCTAATGCAGAGTAGACCATTTCAGCTCACATTCTCACACTCCTTAATATTTGCACCCTCTCCGAAAAACCTGACAACCTTCATGTCGTCCCAGACCTCGTCTTCGACATCACTCTCTAGGACGTTGTCCTTGAGCTCGTCCTAGACATTGCCCTTGATGTTGTTCTCTAGGACGTCATCCTCGATGTCATCCTTAAAGAGGTATGGAAACCAAATTCTAGAGCCCATCTCTTTGCTTGAGCATGAAGAGGGTTAAAATAGGACTTCACCAATACCAATATTCCGTAGGATAATGCGAGAAAACATATTTTAAACTGAATAAAACGATAACCTAAAACCACCTCGTAGTTGTCTGTGAAGCTTCGATGGAATATCGCGACGACATGTTTGTAAGAGCAGCGCCACAACGGAAAGTATGGTCACTCATAGATATTGCTTAGGCCTGAAAGTAGTACCGAGGTGCTTTGGTGAGGAAAGTAACAGCAGAGTTGGCAATCGTTCGTTTTAGTATCGGGTGGTCTTTCCGGCAACGCTTGTTTGGGGTGGTTTGGGGATTGTATACGTGCAATGTAATATTCACGCTACGAAATGTCTATTTAAACGGGCCCGAATGCCCACCTTTCCTGATGACGGGATAGCCGCCTTGGTCGACTGCAACTGATAACCAACTCGATTGTTAGAAGTCAACACAACTACCATGGTTGCTAAAAGGAGATGGCCCGTACAACTCTGCAAAGCGGCGCGCATGTAAACAAATCACTGCGGCGTTTTTCGTGGCTTTGGGGATGTGGGAGAGAGCCAACGTCCAGGAAGATACGTTTGAAGTAAAAGAGCGTCAGCATGATCCATGTAAATACCTGTTCGCACTGGGAGCGGAACCGCACTGGCAACGTGTTCTTGGTAACCGCTTCGGGAACAATCTTTTATAACCGATTTTATGAACCGCTGGGCCTCTACACAATCGCAACTCGATGCCGACGTGACGCTCAACAGATAAAGATTGGATCGGCATTGAGTCGCTCCCAAAAACTGCTCTAACTCGACATGTGTTGGCGTACCATCATGTCGGAATAAAATGGACATCTAAAAAACGCGTACGTACCCATGTTACGGAGGCAATCCATATGGCGTTTATTTGAGCTCTATAACACAAAAAAGGAGATTAAATCGAGGAGAGTGTCCCTTTTCGACGAGAGCGTTGTCACCGCTGCATCTGAACACAAGCTAGGTACGACGAGGGGAAAGACTGGCCTTCTTACCCCCAAACAGAGGTCAGGGTAAAAACTATTCATACGAGAAGGGTCCACAAAGGTCATGTGGGCGTATTCCATTCATCAAGCCAGCCGGTCGTGTGCAGATGGTTTTGTCCAGGGTCGTCGAAGTGTTTTGCTAATCCTAGCGTTTCTAAATAGTCTCTCGTGGTCGGTGGGATCGTTGTAGTGGCTTTTTCAGGTATCCGTGGTGCTAGCGTTTGTCTCCGCCGCAGCGTTCAGTTTCAAGTACCTTTCTTTTTCTTCTTTTCTCTCGTTGGGACGCGCACAGAAAGCATATAGAAACGCACGTTGGTCGTCGCGACGACGTAAGCGAGCGATGTTGCTGGCGATGTAGATTTGATTATAAAAAGTGTAATCTCTTCTTAGGTTATGCTACAAGATTGTTTCGTGAATAAGCTCCGTTACCTGTTGTGGACGATGAAGACAAGGCAGACGGGTCGTACATATATGACTCTAGGCCGCATCGCTTTTCCGCCATCATGGCCACTGGTGATGTAGCGCCATGGCAACGTCTTCATCCTTATTAATGTCCTCATACCCATCGCTTTTTTCGCGTTGGTCGCTGACCGTTCACTTGAGGCAGCTCCGCCGGCTCCGCGATATGCTACAACCCTTGGGTACTTCAACTAAGCAAGATTGTAACACGTTGAAGCCTTCAAGTGGCAAGACTCATAACTACGGTACGCTTGGCCCTCCGAGGCACGAAGACGTCAAGACCCCGCCAAATCGGCCGGATGTCTCGAGATGCATCGCACTCTTCGACGGCTGATTTTGAAGCGCTCGCCAAAATCCAGGCATTTAGAACGAAAAATATAGCCATCCGTTTAAAATATGACTATGCGATTATCAATTACAAGTTTATCTGATTCTATTTGACTTATCTCTAGATGTTTTCTGTATATTTTAAGTTTCGATTCAGTATACCTATAAGATCACCCTAGAGGTCATTTTAGTCAGCGTCCTAGAGATCGCCCTAGAGGTTGTCCTGATGTCCTCTAGCACATCGTCCTTGAAGCCGTCCTTGAGGTTGTCCTATACGAATGCTATCACAATTCATAGACAAACAATAGTGGTTTCTGCATTTTAGTCATTCCTCACACTTATAACGTTTTTCACCCATGTGCATTCGATTGTGGACGGTCGGGCTGCAATTCCAAGCAAAGGCTTCGGGGCATTTACTACACTTGTAAGGTTTTTCATCTGTGTGCCCTTGACTGTGCTTGTTCACACTGCTGTTCTGAGCAAAGGCATTATCACACCATTTGCACTGGGAAGGCTTGTTGCCTGTGTGTTCGAATGTGACTGGTCAGGCTTGATAGCCGAGTGAAGGTTCTGGAGCACAGTTTACACTTGTAAGGTTTTTCACCTGTGTGTGTTCTATTATGCTCTGCCAAACTGTAGGAATGACTAAAGGTTTTCAGACATTGCTCACACTTATAAGGCTTTTCACCTGTGTGTGTTCGATTGTGGATGATAAGGTAGCTATTCCGAATGAAAGCCTTGGGGCATTGTTTGCACTTGTAAGGTTTTTCACCTGTGTGTGTTCGATTGTGCTTGGCCAGACTGCTACTATGTTTAAAGTCTTTGAGGCATTGTTTGCACCTGTAAGGTTTTTCTGCCAAGTGTGTTTGAATGTGGTCGGTCAAGTCTCCATGCTCATTAAAAGTTATATGACAGTACTGGCACTTGTAGACATGCACATGAGTCAAACAGAACTGCTCACTAAGGAATTTTCTTGGAGAGCTGGCACATTTGAATGATTCATCTCTTGTGTGCACTGGAAAGTGGCACTGCAAATCTAACGCAGAGTCAAATGACACCAGACAATGCTGGCACTTGAATTGTTCATCACCGTGGGAAACCAGATGTCTCATAATTCCATGCTGATCTGTAGTGACATATGCACAGAAACAGCATTTAAACCAGATGTCCTTGGTAGCTCTAAATTGGCAGCTGGTGTCCCCCACAGGTGCAGCTCTGTCACCTATAAAAAAAGATGTTACATGCATTAGGATACACATACATCAATATCCTTGAAATATTTATAGGGTACTTCGTTTCACCTTATGTTGTACCGCAGCGAAGGCTAGAAGCGCGAGCTCATAGCGCTGGCAGCTGCTCTTAAGTCACGAGAGCTTGTGCCGCCGAGACGTGCCCCGGAGCAAGGAGCTCGCGCTTGTAGCCTTTCCTGCGGTACATCATAAGGTGAAACAGAGTATAGTGGGAGAATTGTCACCTAATGCTAAACTATTATTTGACCTCATGATGACATTATGACATCAGGTAACATGACACTGTGATGTGACCTCATGTGAATTTTCCAGATAAGTTCAGCAGGGATATTGATGTCACGTGACTTGAAGTCATGGTGAGAAGTAGGTGTGCTACGTGATCCCACGGCATCACGTGACGTCCAATTCTGTGAAATCAATTTTCCAGCTATATTTAGTGGGGCAATTATTAAACAGTATGTTCTTTACTCCCTCAAACGACTGTTTAATAGGATATCACAGCTCCCCAGGTCCTATATATTTCCAATGGAAACCTCTTGGTCCTACTGCTCAGCAACCACTGGATGGATTGACCTGAAGATTGTTTCGTTTAAAAGATACTGTAAACGACCTAATTTTCGTGAATTTCGCGAATGGCCTACAATTTGCAAAAATTGCTCTCGCGAACAATTCAGGTAAAATGTAAACAGATTGAAATCTATACTGAGACCCCCCCCACCGCGTCGCGAAAATTAAAACCCGCGAATTATTCCAAAAGTTCAGATTTGACCTAAATCACGAAATATTGAGCCCGCGAAAAATAAGTCATTTACAGTAATCAAAAACTGGTTTGCAGATTGTTGGCACGTTTTCTAGTTTGAAGCTAGAGATTTCTTACAGGAAACTTGAATTGCTTCAAATGCCCCCTATTCATCCCAGTATTCATAGTACTTCTGAAGAAAACAGAGGCACTAACAAAATTTCAGATTATGCATTGCAGAAGGTAATTTCTTTCTGATTTTACCTCCAACAAGATATTGGTTTCGTGTTACCATAGTGAAATGAGAGAACCAAGTTTGCACTCCAGTCAAAGCCCAATAATTGCCTCCCCTGGGCAAATATTTTATCTATCTAGTGGTACCATATGTGAGCAACCTTTCATAGTTATTCCACATACAAGGTCAGCTCATGTTAGTGCATAGCGACGGACTCCAGGCATGACCCCGTTTCTTTCAGTCATGTCCGAGGTTTCGTGGTGCGGGCTTAGTTTTTATTTTTCCAAATACACTGAGGAGGTGCTGGGTTTATTGCTATCATGAGTGCGGTGATACGAAATAACACCCTCTGGTTTTAACATTTTGTTTTCTGTTTATGGTGAGGCATTGGCATTTTGAAGCCACAAATACGGCCCAAGGACTTCACACCATGATGCTGACAGAAACTACTGGAATCCCAAAAACTTTATATTATTTCACCATTTTATTTTTTCGCAAAGAAGTAATTTGATCAAGATAATTAAATGTTCAACTGAAAGCATAGTTAAAAGGTTTTAAACATAGATCAACATATTATGTTATGTCTGTTTTTCTATCTTATAATGAGATGCACCTTTTATATTAATGTACACAGACCATCTTGCAGAGCTATAAGGAAAGGTCGAGCAAATATAGTGCATTATCCTTAGAGATATTCTCTCTCACAATCCTGTCTACTATCTGTCGGCTGGAAGCAGTCAATGACAGGATTCAGAAATTAGCGAAGTAATATTTATACCTTGGGCATTGTGATTATCTTATTGTTATGATAGTGACTTTGTTTAAATAGAGCTCCATCTATTTCAAGTCCAACAAGACCTCGTGATCTGTGCTTTTTAGGCTGGACGACTCCGGCAGTGAAGTTTACACCATTGATGTGGCATTTTGTGAAATAAAATGAATGTCTAATATCACGTTTGTCACACGCATTGTCTTAGCTGCGACAAGTTTATTAGGCTCTTACTTTGGCATTGACTCGTTTATTTCATTTTATCGGTGAAAATGTTTTGTATATAGCTGAGTGGTGACGAGTCCAAGTCACAACATTCTTTTGCTGATTGTGTCCATGTGCTTTGTTACTGAAAGTTTTTATCAGCGCCAATCTTCCTTCTCCTTAGCAGGCACAGCTTATGGCTATACAAAGACCTCTCCTGCCATACTAAGAGGGAACAACGAATGTCCATCACCCACAGCACAAACGTTCGCCCTAGGTGATTTCAGTTATGTTTGTTTGTTTGCCTTTGAACGTGTATGTTTAGGCGTCACGAAGTCACGCAAAAAAAAATATAACTGATGTTCTCAAAGAGCACTCGACGACACTTTTGTTGAAGGCAAAGAGGATAGTTGAGAGCCCCACGTGGATTCTCCGTGAAAAATGTAGCGGGCAAACCGGGCAGAAAGATAGCGGGCAAAATGTAGCGGAAGCACGCAGGCAAACCCGTGTGCTTCCGCTCGCTATTTTTATGTAAGAAATGCGGAGGAAGAGTGTTCAGAACCTGATACACAAGCAAAATGCTGACCAAGAAGATTGGCCTGCCCCTCTAGGCTCTCTGGACAGACTCCATTCTGGGAGAGAAGTGGGACTAAGAAAGCATGGTATTGCCCTTCGATCCAATGAACTTTATCCCAGACCTCTTTTATTGTTGCAGTACTATTCATTGAACTCCTGGAACTTCTCTCGCTTAAACCGGCGGTGAATGTATCTTGCCTGAGCTTTCATTTTCTTAAAAGCGAGATTCTTCCGCGTAAGGTGACGTAAATAAATACCCCACGTTTTTTGTTTTTTTTTTGCGATTCAGAATACTTTTTATTTTACCATGGCTTGGGTCTCCGAAGAAGCTGCGTGGAAATCGTAGGAATAGCGAGAGATGCTTCATAAAGAATATACTCACTTAAGGGGGACACCGCCTTAATATTAAAACGTTTTAGAAAAAAAAAAAAACTTTTTTTTAATTGTATGTAGTATTGTGTTTCCACCACTAACAGTGCCCACTCTTGCAAATTTTAATTGCAATATCTGAAATATTTATGAAGAAATAAAATATTTTCGGTAAGCCAACGATGCAAAATTATATACGTTGTGGAAATGTGAAACTTGTATGTTTCCTATTTTCGAACTGCTGTAGCTCTGCACCAGTACAACCTAGAATGATGATCATACTCTCGTTGGAAAGAACATTTCTTCACAGTTTCAATACATTAAACATTTTTGTTCGAAAGTAAACTCTATTCGGGCAAGAACACCATAGAAGTCCAGCTTTCAAGTGGAAGAGGCTACTTTCATGGCCAAGAGTCGAAAAGCCGCTCCGAATGAAAAGAAAACTGACTAAAACCAACACTCATTAATAGAAACTCGCGTGGGTTTGTCTGCTTTGTATTTCAACGATGCTTGCCCTGCCCATAATTGCTGACGTTGGTTCGAGTATTAGTACAAGCATATCCAATTCCTCACTCGTTTCACAATCAGTGTCCACATGCCGACAACAACATGACACGCAAAGAAAGGTTTTAAGGTTGGACTTACTTAGCAAAGCCATTCAGGAGATTGGGTGTAAGCAGAAGGCACAACCTATGCTCTTGGTGCCTCTTAGTTGCCACCACCACCAGTAAAATCAAATGTAGTGGTGTGGAAACTTCAAATAGGTTTTTCTCAGTTTCACTTTTTTGCAGCAACTTTCATTTCAGGAAATCTATAATTTAAATGAATTGCAGAATTTATTTTTCACTGTGGATGTTTCTGAACTGAAATTTAATGAGGCATGCAGCTAGATAATTATTTTTCTATTTAAATGAAGTTCTTATAATTGCCGAAAAGTAGGGTTTTGATCAGGAGAAAATTTCCTATTATGCGGAATTCTTTTCAAATTGACATTTTTCATAGAAAAAGCGCAGATTTCCGGAGAAAAAATAGATAGCCACAGCCCCCATATCTTCTGGTTAAGGATGAAGCTCAGAAATGTTCAATATTCTGGAGCAATTTTATATGATACCTTGCCAAGTGAGGTGACTTACACCAATGACTGTATACCTCCCTTGTAGCTTACAGGAAAATTGTCTTACAGAGATGAAACGTCAAGGAGAGCGTTTAGGCAACGAGATGAATAGACCCTTCACATTTCATCAATATTGAGAGACTGGTTTATAGATGACACTTGAAGGTGGTGTCACCCCTTAACAGTTCTGTAACTTGGTCCACCGAGAGTTTATCAAGTGATGCACATGCCAGCTGTGTCGGCTCGGTAAAAAAGAAACTATCCGCTTTCTCGAACTCCCAAAGGGCAGCCCGCATCAGCACGCACTTAGGGGGGTCCCTATCATTTCCTCGGAATTCGTTTCATGGGATTATGTTTCGTGGACAACTTTTCATGGACACATGTTTCACGGACAAATGTTTCGTCGACACGATCGTTTCATTGACACTCGTCACGCGAATTGCATGTTGTAGGGACATTTCGTCACGCGTGTATTTGTCATCACATTTCGTCACCTGCTGTAGCCTGAGCTGCCGTAGCCTGAGCTGCCGTAGCCTGAGCTGCCGTAGCCTGAGCTGCCGTAGCCCGAGCTGCCGTAGCCCGAGCTGCCGTAGCCCGAGCTGCCGTAGCCCGAGCTGCCGTAGCCCGAGCTGCCGTAGCCTGAGCTGCGGTAGCCTGAGTTGCCGTAGCCTGAGCTGCCATAGCCTGAGCTGCCGTAGCCTGAGCTGCTGTAAACTGTCACCGCAAAGCAGCGACAGTCTACAGCAGCTCATTACGAAAATGTTAACCCACCTGAGCCGACCGTACACGCCGCTTCGCGGCAACAGTTTCATGCAGCTTATTTCAGAAGAGATAATTTGAGCTGTCAATGAAACAATTCGTTGATGAAACAATTTGCCGATGAAACGTCAAACGATGAACTGATTGCCACCACCATGTGGGTTAGTGTCTGCGACCCATGTGAAGGAAGTAAAAATGGGCGCACTAGCGATGGAAAGATCAATACACGAAGATGCTAATGATGATGTGCTAAACTAGGTCGGTTATCCCGTGCTAAAGAGGCAAAGTAAAATGAGACATTTAATTGATTCAATCATTCGACCACGAGAGTCAACAAGGTCGTTACCCCATAGACAGTTGTGGGCATTCAATTCTCCAAGTAAAAGAAAAGGCTGTGGGAGTTGGAGTAAAAAAGAAACATTAAAATCACTTAAGAAGCCACTGAAAACAAAACAATTTTTTTAACCCTTTAAGTGGCTTGGACGAGCTGAGCTCGTCGGCCGCTTTTTGGCTAAAAATGTTATGGACGAGCTCAGTTCGTCCAGTGTTTTTTTCGGTAGCCCTCAACTCCACGGACGAGCTAGGCTCGTCCGAGTAGTTCGCGGTGCTGATCATAGATGGCAGCACTCGTTTTAGTTGGCGCATTTTTTTTTTTCGCCGCTGCTGATTTTTGCTTTTGAAATTTTATCTGATTACTAGCGGAATAAAACTTCTAAATAAAAAATATGGCACTTTTAGGTTACTTTCGGAAAAAAAAAAGGGGCACTTAAGGGGTTAAATAGTATACGTTGGGACATGCGTTTCAAAAAATTAATTTTACGCAGAAAAAAATAATTTTTAGCGCAATATTGATGGCGCGAGAATTATTTTAGTTGCATCTGAATTAAGCGCGCAAAGTCCATGACGTCACAGAATGGTCATAAACTCTTTCCACCGCAACAAGATTATCATACATTCTCCACCTCAAAGGGATGGCCACAGGTTCCCACTGAGACAGCTTCTCTCCTCCACGTGCCCGAAATGCCGAGAGAAATGTTGATAGGGCGCTGCTCTGGCGACTGTGGGCACCCTTTAATGAAGCTGAATTATCAGACAATCTGTACATGCCAGCGATAAGATGACGGTGCCCAGAGATCACAATTGCGCAACAATTGTGGTCTCGGGGCACTAGAACAATCAAAGCCTGTGCACTAAAATTCTGACGTCATCACAGTAAGGTCGAGCGAAGACACAGGTTGAATATGAGTGTTGTGTCAGCATTTGGCTGGGCGTCGCGTCCAATCAATGCGTGGGAGGACGCTTGGCTTTGGGCTCGGGTCCAGTTGCTGCGTTGGCACCATTCGACTGCGATGATGATCCATGGAGAAAAAGGAGGATGTTCGCAGGCCTTGATTATTCGACGTGGTGTTGACTTGCCAGACTCAATAGTCATCATTTTTTGTTTGGTCCGCGCAAGTGTTGGAACCTGACTGCATATTTCTTTTTTTATTTCAGCTTTTCAAAATAAGTTACGAGTCAACACCCACCCTGTCGCGTGGGATTACTCGATTGCTTCTTGCTTTTGCGCACCGTTTTAACTCTATAAACCCTCTATTCCCTAACTTATTCGATTACCTTTTAAAACTTGCGGCAATTTTACACACGGAGAAGGATTACCGTCTGAAACATCCAAAGTATTTTGTGTGCTTCAAAAATGAGCCAAGGAGTGTCCGTTTCTATTCTCAACGCAGCCAACTTGAAGTACGAGCATCCAAGCTGGCGTATACGCCCAACGGTATCTTTCCAGCGAGGGACACTCTGAATGGATCGCTCACTTACAGGGTAAGCACATGTTATCACCGTCAGGTAGTAGACCTATTTCGAAAGTGCAGTCTTTACATGAAACCGAGGACACGTTAGAATTTATAGAGCCAATAAGATCTTCGCAGCAACAAAACACTGATAAAAAACCGTTCGTGTAAAAAATACAAAATCAATTAAGACCCAAAAACACTCACTGAAATCAAAAAATTTAAAATCAACTAAAATCGCAACAGATTTTTTTTTTTTTAATTTTGATTGAGCTAGGAGTGTTTTTTGTACAAACTATTTCATTATAGACTAGAATTCTTAGTTTGTCAAGAGTTTCTTTTCACCGATAATCACAGTTTTTAGAGTTTGTTCGAAACCGATCACTAAAATGCACCGGTATCTTAAGAATAAATAAACACACAAAAAAAAAAAACGTCGATTTCCCTTATAAGCAGACACAAAAAAACCTAATAACAATGAAGTACTGCTGTCAATACAATTATTATTGTGTCATAATTCTAGCCCTCCGACCTTACAGGAAGCAGACGTCACCTTCAGGCACAACGTGATCACCTACGCGAGTTCTGAGAGCTGCAATTTCCTTTTCCCTGAGCACTACGAGAAGATCGGCTACCTCTACCCAGCAATCAACAAGAGCTGTTTTGTTTGTTTTCTGCCACAGTGAAAACTGTGTTTTTTTTGTTTTGTTTTTTTCATTATATAAACTAAAGTGACGAAGCGGGCGATTTGGTTCACGTCTTATAAAATTAAAAGCGCTAACAATAGACAAGGACAATGGTCCTGTTTGCCTTTCTTTTTTGTCCTTGTCGAATTTAATTTTATAAATTAGATAAACCATTTAAATTTGCTGAACTCCCACAAACATTGTTTTAAAAAGCCTGGATAGGACACATATTCCTAAGAGCAAAGTTTTCATTAAAAAAAATTTAAGCTTTTTTTTAATGTTTAGTGTTTTTAGGAGCGATTTCGAAACATCCTTCTATTTCTGCGTCTATGTCTCGAAATAGGAGCCTATCTACGAATTTCTCCCAAATCAAAATAACTCTCGTTACTAAAAATCACACCATTTTTTTTTTCTTAAGGAGGTTTTCATGAATCAAAAATATCCATAAGCACCCCTACGACCCATATCCCCAATTTCCAGCTACAGTGTTGCCCGTGCCAGCGTCCAACTTCGGAAACTCAAAGAGCGGGATTTGTTTTGCTTGTCTAGGCTCATAACATAGATGACGGAGGCTCATGATCACTGCCAAAAGTGATACTATTACGCGACAACAATAGCCCAACCCCCCCCCCCCCAAAATCACAAAGAACGTGCATAGGAACACTCACTGCAACCCCTCCTGAAGAAATAGACGTGTCGCCTTTATCTTTTCTAAAAATGCAATACTGCCTAAGAAAATCTGTACGACTTGCATTGGGATGAGTTTCTTGCAGACATAGAGCATATGGCCAATGTTCCCCCTACAGGATCTCCACATCGTCAAAGTTTCTCAGAAGGCAGTTCCATTGAAATGCCTCTACTAAGGGGAGAGCTGAAAAGAAGAAAGGGTAGGGATGGCATAATTACTTTGAAGAAATTACTGCTTTTCCCCCCTTTTGTTTCTGAATTGGTGTCTGCCACTCCATCTCCTCTTTGTCAGTTTCTGGAGCAGAAAGGGTGATCAGTTGTCACCTCTGCCTCCATAGACTTTTTGGAAAGCCTTTCAGGAGCCTTAGACCTGTCAGGCAACTGTCGGGGCAAACCCCGTCCTCTGCCTTGCCCTGCAGGGGGGGGTCGACGCACTGGGCCAACCCACTACCCCTTTCGTAACGTCCACTGCACGTGAAATGTGCTGCTTTCTCGGCGATGGAGTTCTCCCCAGACAGGAGGAGTGAGGGGCTCACTCCCTTGCCTGGGGGGATGGCGCAGGAGGAAGGGACGATGAAGTCGCCTTTATCACCTCAGTGGCACCTGGGTCCTTGGTACCACAGGGTGCATCTGCTGCTTTTGCCGCTGAGAGTGAATGCCCAGGCAGAGAAATCTTCAGCCTGGGCGTAGGGGAGCAATGGTTTCACATGGTCTGAAAGGACACCTAGGCCGCCACTGATGCCTTAGACCAGGAGTCTCAAACACGCGGCCCGCGGGCCGCATGCGGCCCACGACTAGGTTGGGACGCGGCCCGCAGGCAACCAGTTACGATTCCCGGTTCCCATGTGTCTTGAGAGCTAGAAATGATATGCGCCATAGAGATCTCATCTCGCCGATTTATTCTCGCTCAAAAAGTAGCTCTGCTTTCTTAACGTATGCACATAGTTTCTACTTTTATGCGTTAAATTGCCAGTTGTTTCGCTTTATCTTGTGCTTCCCAGCTTTTTGTAACGCACAACGATTCCGCGACTAGCCTGCAAGCGCGAGCTCTTTGTTGAAGGATGCATCTCGGCTGCGCGAACTCTCGATCAGCAGGAGCAATTGCCGAGCTTGTAGCTTCCCGAAGCTACAAGCTCGGGAATCTCGCAAAAAGAAACAAAAAAACGTTAAAATACAAGTACAGGTATTGCAATAGAAGTTGTCAGGAAAGCAAGAACTGCTAAATTAACTGATTGTTTTAGGGGCAAAGCTCCTTAGGGGCTAGCCATGTCCGTCCGCTGTCCGTTGTCCGCCGTAGGCCGGCGTCGGGTGCTCGTGCTTCTGCTCGTGAGATCACGTGCTCACGAGCAAGTGAGCACATGCTCACGTTCTCGTGTATGGCAAAAACAAAATTGGAAAAAAAAAGATGAAAAAAATTATGAAAAAAGAAAAAGAAGAAAAAAAAAGAGTAAGGGGTTCTGAGATACCATCCCATCTGTCTGCTTAAAAAAAGAAAAAGAAGAAAACCACACATTCTCCTACTGACATGAATAAAAAGGTCAAAAAAAAAAAAAGAAAAAAAAAGAGTAGGGGGTTCTGAGATGCCATACCATCTGTCTGCTTAAAAAAAAGAAAAAGAAGAAAACCACACATTCTCCTACTGACATGAATGAAAAGGCTCGGCATGCTGCAGCTCGGCGTCTACGCACACAAGCACCACCAGAGCTTCGCCCCAAGCAACATCATTCACCACGTGGAGATGCGGTCAATTTTTTAGAGACAAGTTCAGCTTGGTTGATTCCCGAGTGAATGGAGCAACGGGAACGGGCAGTGCTTTTTCTCTCTTGTTCTATTAAAAATGCGAGCACATCGTCGGTGCGGTGTCATTTTAGTTTTTGTTATCACATCAGGTCAAGGCCGAAACTAGTGATACAAGCCAATCAAATAAAAAAAATGACAATGGCAAAACTGAGTTTACAAAAAGCATAGAGCACGAGGGCTCTTCTCTTTAAAACCGCATGAGCCCCTCCCCCTCTAACGTTGGCCCTCGCCCTTCCCAGTGTGGGCTATCTGGCCCCCGCGCTCAAATGAGTTTGAGACCACTGCCTTAGACGGTGCAGGTCCTCTGCTGGACACCGCCTCGGCAAAAACGCCCCTCTGAAAAGCAGAGAGATGACGCTTCGCATCCTGGTAACTAATGTTCTCCTTCACCTTGAGCGCAAGAATTTCCTTTTTCTTTCTTGAAGTGGGCATAAGCCCTTGGGTATGCACAGTGGTCACCATCACAGTTGCCACACTTGTAGTTTCCTCTGCAAGCATCAGCAGGGTGGTCTTTGCCACTGCATCTGGCACATGTCTCACGACCACGGCAAGAGTGCGAACCATGACCATAGCACTGGAAGCAGCAGAGAGGATTAGGGATGTACAGCCGCAACTTTGTAATTGATCTAGCCTGCTTTCACTGAAGGCGGCAGCATATTTCTCTTGAAAGTTAGAATTATGTGTCTGGTGGGCCGTTCCATGCCATCCCGTCGGACTTTGATTCGCTTTGCGGTGACAACACGTGGAGCTTGCAGGCCTTCCACAATTTCTTCCTCGGAGCTGTCTGCCAGATCATCCTCTGATATAACACCGCGGATGGCGTTCAATGTGTGGTGAGGAGAAACAGTCACCTTGAGGTCATGGATCATTTTGATATTCAGCAGAGCTGTGGCCTGGAATTTCTGGAATACCTTCACAAGAAGGTCGCCTGAGAAGAGCTTCTTAGCTTCATATTTCGCTCCTAGTGTGCTTTGCAGGACTTTAGCAACAAGTGAAGGGAGACATCTTGGACAGCGGTTTAGCAGTATCCTCAGAGTGCAGCACAAAAAACCTGGTAAAGTAGTCACTTGAGTTTGAGTGGTTTGTTCAGAAATGTTGAAAGGGCTTCAGTGCGGCTTCTTTTAGGAGGCCGATCAGGTTGTTTTTGCTTGGTACCCATAGAGATGGGAAGGTGCTCAAAACCTGTGGTGCACTGCCCACCACGGAGCCCGACAGGGAGTAGGTAACGCACAATAACAAAAAGGGCTTTGCTGGAGATGTTACACTACTAGTGCTGCCCAAGATCTATAACCAAGTGTGGTTCTAGACAGGACATCCATCAAGGTCGGACCTTGCCGCCAAAGAAGGTGAAAAATATAAGAAGAGAAGGAGAAAGGAAAAGAAGGAGGGAGGGGCAGTAGAAGAAGGGGCGACTGACTGAATCATCCTGGACGGGCCAAGTCAGGACACCCGTTTACGAGAAGCGGGCGCCGAAGTGGTATATTTCCTCGCCCGGGGGGCCCCGAAGGGTCCAAAGCTACCCCGGGCTGGGCTCAACCACCAGAATGCCCTTCTTCCCGGAGACAGGAAAACCACGCACAGCCAGATATGAGTGGTAAAACCCACATGGCTCGGGGTCCGTGGTGATGACGCTCACCAAACACCTGCTTTCACAGGCGCGCCCCCTGTGGGAAAAATCTCGGGTGTGTCACTGGGAAAGTCGGCGGCTGCTTTGCAATCTGTAACACCATTGCAGTTCTGTTTTTGTCCCAAAATACCAAAACATAGTCGCCCAGCCATCCTTGCCCCGTGTGGGGGCAGGGCGGTCTTATGCCGGCCCTTGACTTTCTAGGGGTGGACTAATTGGCCCCCACACTTGAAAGAGTTCGAGAAAAAACAGGCAGCAAGATATCACTCCAGAAAACTTCGAACCCACCCCGTTTTTCCTCTCTAATCCCCACCAAAATCAGCTCAGTCTGGGAAGGGGGAATCAGTTGTCTCAAGACTAAGCTCTACTGTGTTTAAGCTTTGTTTACCCCTAAGCTGACAGTGCAATGGAAGCTACGTGTTTGTATGACCAGCCACGTGGTCACCCTCTCCCGTCCATACACACGCGCAGATAGCGGGGTCAGGCGATAAAAAGGGGCAGTTGATTAGTCCAGCGAGTGCGTAGCGCCCACCACACTACCAGCTTAGGGATGAATGGCGTTGTCGTGGTTCCAAAGATAACTCCTACAAAAGACAAACTTGTTTTCTTAATTTTTTTTCGAAGAGACGAGGAAGTCTTTTGTGAAAGGTGGAGGCCAGTGGGGCAAAAAGGCAGCACCCCAGACCAACCTGGAATCGCGAAAACACTCAATCTGCTTGAAATTCAGCTGTGATACCCTCTTAATTTCTTCTAAACAAATTCAAACGATTGCTCCTTAAATACTCCATTCCAGGCATTATTTAATTTTAGATGAAAAGGTCACTGGTAAATTTTATGTAAAAGATTTGCCTGTAAATTCCTTGTTTTATGTGCTTGTTCTTTCTTTTACCTCGCATTACTTGGCATATGAATTACATTCGGTTGATTTGGGTTCCTAAAACAGCGTAATTTTCTTGACGTAACGGTGGCCAGAGTGTGCAAAATATTATGACAAACTACTTTGCTGGTAAACAGTGCAAACTAAACAAACTAAAATGACAATGTGAAAGAATTACAAGGCTGACCAGCTGACCACCACACTCTTCCTTAAAACAAAATCAATAAAAAAGTGAAAGCCATTTACAACTCCCTGTAATGCCGAATTGGAGCGCAGCTCTTGAGGAGGAGGAGGAGGGAAGGGTACTCAGGGGAGGGTATACCCCTCCTCCTCCTCCTCTCATTCTTCAATCTCCTCCGGGGGGGGGGGGGGGGGGGTCACGTGACTTGAAGGGGGGGGGGCTCGCACGGTGCATTATGGGACATTTCCCATAATGCATTGCGCGGTTACGCCGATGCCGACGGCGACGCCGCCCAAGCTGGAAACGGGCGCTGTTAAGAATGGAACCTTCGGCGACCTTCTTCCGAGTTTCAACGCTGCGGGAACGAGTCACGATCTGTCCGGGACCGTCGCCCGCCTGTCCGGGGACTGCCCGAAACGAGTCTCAACGCGTCCGTGACGTCAACGGGACGTGTGTGTGTGCGTGTGGGTTCGTGCGCTCCGGAAGGGGAGAGAGGCATGACGTAACTGCGGAGAACTTTGGCTACATCGCACTTGAAAGGGAGAGAGGCAAGGCCTAACTGCGGAGAACCATGGCTACGACGCACTTCTGGCTACGACGCGGCGGTCTTTGCTGCAACGCACTTGGCGGCGGTTTGCTACGTCGCACCTGCTGCCCTGGCGGGGAGTGAGGGAGAAAACGGACCCTATATAAGGCGGAGCGTGAGGCTGCTCCGGTTGTTCTCTCGGATTTGACGACTGTATCGCAACCATGTAATTAAACCGTTCGTTACGTTACCAATTCTCCCAACTCCACTGAACCCCTGGGTTCTTCACTTCGGGGAATGGACGTCGTCAAAGGCCAGGAGGCCTCCGGATGTGCGGCTTAAGCCCCGCCTCGAACAGCGCCTAAGAGCTGCGCTCTAAAATATGAAACTGTACATACTCTGACATCTGTTTCTTCTGGAGTACCACAAGGGTCTGCCTTAGGTCCTTTACCTTTTCTAATCTACATCAACTATCTGCCCAGTGTTGTCTCCTCTTCCATAAGGCTATTTGCCAACGACTGCGATATCTACCAATTAATATCGAACGACTTTGATTCCCAACAATTACAGGATGATTTGGGCTCTATTCTTCAATGGTGAGGACTTTGGTCAATGGAATTTGACGTAAGAAAGTGTAAACTAAAGCACATAACCCATAAAGTTGCTTTTAATACTACATAAAACCTTAATAACACACCATTAGAACTCAGACTCTTGTAAGCATCTAGGCATCATCCTTAGCTCCAACCGCTACTGGAACCTACATGTTACATCATTAATAACGCTAACCGCATGCCTGGGTATCTTAAGAGTAACTTTTTTTTTTGGCCCCATCTTCGTTAGAATTTTTTTTTTTGTAAAACTTTAGTGCGCTCCAAGCTTGAATATGCAGCCTCCATCTGGGATCCTGGTACAACTTCCCTTGCTGACTCTATCGAATCCATACAAAACAAATCTGCACTTTTTATTCTGAGTAATAATAACTGCACCATTAAAGTCACACCAATGAAAAACATTTTAGTTCTACCCAGTCTCGCACAACGTCGTAGAATTACTAGCACTTGTATTTTTCACAAACTGTTTTATCACAACCGGGTACTCCGAAGTCAGTTATTAACCCCACCGTCGTTCCTTTCAGCCCGTACGGATCACCAGAACAAAGTGGAGGTTCCATCTTGCCACTTTAATAAATATTTTAACTCATTCATCATCAGAGCCACGAAAGAATGGAATCAGTTATTTTCATCTCTTACATCAATTGCTGATAGTGCTCTGTTTCAAGCAAGTGTTAGTGACCATGTTTTTCCGACTGTTTAGCTCTTGCTTTTCTGTTGTTTCATGTTTGTTTCTTTTGTATTTTTCACCACTCACCTCTCTAATGCCCAAGAACCCCGAGGGTAAAATAAATAAATAAATAAATAAATAGATAAATAAACAAAGAAAATGTCAGCATTTTCCGACACTGTCGAATTCAAAAGTAGCAATAAAGTCATGACTGCTTAAACTGCATGACGTGTTTAACAATGCCAGACAATATCTCTATTGTTAAGAGATTTGCAACGTGCTGGTTGCTGTGTGGTGATGAAAACTGAAGAAAGCATGTACGCAACGACGTGAACATTGTCAGCTGCTGGCTCGTAGTTGCGAGCAATGCTATCGAATAACATGCTCACAGTTGAGCACTTCCCCTTTGATGAGGCACCGCTTGCTCTCTTTTATATGTTGCTCATCGTCACAAGTGAGCAAGGTACTGAAAAAAAAGGGTATACGTCTCGTGAATCCTTTTGCTAATCTTTCTGTAACTCCCTAAGCATCGCGCCAGGCGTGAACAGCACCGTACAGAAGGCAAGGGATGGCACACATGGTGCAATCACATGTTACTGCACACAGATTTATTTCTGTTTCTAAGCAGGTCTCTGGGGCATTTAACGCAAATTATGAATGCATCACTTCTGTTTATATGCTCTCAGTGGGAAATAATTTTTTTTGTTCAAGCCTCGTCTCATTCTTTTTAACGGTGTCAAATGCGTGTGCCGCACGCTACGACAAAGGTGTGTTTGTCACACCACGGCCTCGGATATTCTTACCCATGCAAAGCTCTCCTCCAGCCATTCCATTCGTCAGGAGATCGATATAAAAACAGAAATGGCTCGAGGCTGTTTTTCTTGCGTGGTGCCAGTGGTACAGGTCCGGAATCACCATCATTGAGCTTGATTGGCTAGCTGCCTGGATGAAAAGGTGCTTGTTTGCACGAATTATAGTCGCTGCTTCTCACCACAACACACATTACTGCCAGACCCAGCACATCAGCTGAACGGCATTTTAGTCAGTCTCGTATATAGACGTGCTTGCGCACACCACAACACACATTACTGCCAGACCCAGCACATCAGCTGAACGGCATTTTAGTCAGTCTCGTATATAGACGTGCTTGCGCACCTCAGCCTTCGCAGTGTTAACGAAAACATGGGCTTCATACCGCATGCACTGAGATAATAATAATAATTTCTGTTGGCTCAGGAGAGCCGCAGGACCGCAGGATGGCAACAGCCTGTACCCTAGAGGTATGCGGTGCCGTGTCTAGATGGTGATTATGTGACAATATATTATAAAAGATGAGGACGACATGTTCTTCCGATCGTTGTGAAAACGGCTGTCCGAGTTTTGGAAGTTTGGAGACGGTTGAGGCGAGCTAGCCAGTGAGTCGAGGTGACCTTGCGGACTTTTCAATTAAAGTTTTAAATGATAACGCCCTGGCGGTCTGGTTGGTCAGGGGGTGCGGTCGCTCACTTCGGTGAAGGCAGCGGGCTGCAGGAGGTGGCCCAGTCAAAGTAGATGGCTGCTACCCCAAGGCATTCATGTCCAGGGCTTGAAACGTAGCGTAGCAGTCACCTGGTATAGCTTCCTGTCATCGTCGTCCATGATGCTGGTATCAGCATCATAAACAGCTGTGTCGACTACGTCTTGCGGAGCTCTGGAGAAGCTGCACTATATGCTCCTTCTACTGGGCAAACAGGCAATTGGAAGAGCTTGAGAAGAGCTTTGCACAACAAGAATCTCAGAGGCCACAACGAAAGGTGTTCAATTGGCACAACAGCCGACAGATGGCGGGACGTAAGATTGCATGCTAGAGTATTGCGGGTGGTCCCAACTACCCTAATGAGCGCTTCCCTCAACCTTAACAATAACAGACAATGTTTTTGATGCAGTGAGGGCTTTTTTGGTGTTGCGCACGTTTTGTTACATTTACCAAACAAATACACTGATTGGACACAAAACCAAGTAGAAAGATTCTTAGCGCATTATGCCATATACATGACCACATTGAATGTGACAAATAGAGTAGATGTGGCTAAGTCGCATTCATGTAAACGCGGCTATAATCAAGCTACTTCGGTGACGTAAACAGCTGCCGTCACCTCTCAGCCACTGCACCATCCAAGACGTCTTCCGTTTGCAAACGGCCGCTAAATGGAGCAAATTCACGCTCTGAATTTTTTACCCTTTACTCAAGTTCATTCTTTGGAATTTCAATAATCAAAATGCACCATCTTTGGCCACCCCTGTACAAAATCATTGCACAATATGCTTAGAAACCGATTTATGCGGTCCCTTCAATCACTTACGCTGTAGGATTTTTTTTTTCGTTGTGAAGATTACGTTTTTATGCACATGTATGTCCTTTACAATGCATGGCTTTGAGGTCACCTCTTTTGTATGTGTATGTTCAAACCATAAACTATCGGTTGGAAAATTCTGCTTGAACCTCCTTTTGACCTCAAACTGACAGATACAGGTCGAGTTCGTATCGCGCGTTTCGTCCTTGAGCTCTGTGTTGTTTTGACTTGAGAGCGTAACATTTGCGGGTTTTTCGCTTTTCCGTTTCCCTCTTTTCTTGTTCAGACAATATATACATAAATCGATTCTGTGGCAATACAATTTCAGCTGTGTTTGAGACTTCTTTCCTTCTTCCTGTCGTTTTCCTGTCGCCACCGCAGTCTCGGTTAATTCTACAACTATGAACTTACACCAGCTCAAATGCGTCTTCACGTTTTGTTCGTATATATCCGCTTCCGTAGTTACACGGTTACAGGGTGAGCCCGGTGAGGCGAAGCTCGCACGGAGCAGCGCGTGTAGTCGCACGTGCAGCCTCTTTCCGTGATGATTTAGAAGCAGAAATCTCGCGTTTACCTTCCTGCCTCTCCACGATGAGGTCATGCGACTTGACTGCGGCCTCGCCAGGAGCTCTTGCGTAGTTGAACACGGTGGGCACGAAATCAGGGCGGTCCTTGAAGTTCGATGGCCGTCCTAGAATTGAGCACCACGTTATAACCGGGCAAAGCTCGCCAGAAGCTCACGAAGTGGTACCTGTGACGAAGTGCGCGCTGCAGATCCGGCAGTCTCCGCTCGGCTCCCATCGCGAGCCGTCCGGGTGCACTCTCCTCACTGCAGCTACCCAAGCGTCTCTCTTCTCGGGATACAAGAGTTTCGACGGAAATCTAAAGAACTTCGTAGCATCTCTGCCGTAGAAATGATTGGTCCAACCACAGGCAACGCAACAAGCTGACATTATCGCGAACTCTTCGGACCGCACCATGGAAGACTTGGCTTGGCACTGTGGCTTGGGCTGGGCCTGGGCCACCCAACAAGGTTGGCTTGGCCACTTTGCCCACTTGCCCCCCCCCCCCCCCCCCCCCTTTTTTTTTTTCTATCAAGCTAATAGGATCGAATAAAATTGTGTTAGTTGAAAACTTTATATCGGGAGATCAGAAAAAAAAAAAATCTCGCAAGAACAAAGATATATAAGTTATTTTTTATATTCGTGCTACTTCCTGCCGCCATGACAGGAAGCAGAGAATACTTCCGGTTCGGGTTTTGGTTGAATGCTTGCTTTGACTCTGTTATCTTTCGTGAGTTCCGCGATTAAATCGGTCATTTGTTACGCTTCCCACTTTCACTGGCTTTTTGAAGTGCTGTCATGCTCCGCGAAATAAAAGATGCAGCGAGCCGCGGTTGTCGAGCGCGAACAGCCTCCGTAACGCGAGCACCTTAGTATGGACTATTGTTAGCCGCGCGTGCTAAAAGCGCGAGCTAGTCGCTTTGAATGAAGCCGCGGCGGCTGCACGAGCGCTCATGCAGCAAGTGCTCTAGTCAAGGCAGTCAAGGGTGGCCGCTCGCGCTAGCACAGCCTTCGCGGTTAGTCCATGCTAGTATGAGACGAAGTATAGACCTTTCCAAAAACGAGCTTGTGGCCGGTGCCATTTTGAGCGTTCGTGCGTATGGCGCGTGCTTTGCTCGCTTTCCGAAGCGACGAACACGCACGTGCTGGGCTGTGAAGATCGCACGCTGGACTGTGATTTTGTAAACATTGGAACGGTCTATAGGATTAATTTTTATATCGAAGATCCACACATCTGACTCTTCCAGACAGCGAAAATACTTGATCCAACGAATCACACTTTTGTTCTTATGCAAATAAAGATTGATTAAAAAATAATTAATATTCGCCCAGATATAACTTTTTTTTTTATTTTAGTCTGAACGCAGGTTTTCAAACCAGACCGATAATTGGTACTGCATAAAATAATAGTTTTTATCCTTTCTTTTTGAATACTAGAGCAGAATTACTTGCTGACGTTAATTTTCGTGTGCATACGAGCTTATGAACAGACGGTTTATGTGAGAGTCCTGAACAAACTTCAGTAAAAATCCAAGCACAAACTAAAACTAAAAAACTCCCCCCCCCCCCGTTTTTTTTTTTTGTTTTTTTTTTAGAGTTTGTGCCACTGATCTCTATTTTAGTAGGCTGGATCGCGGATCGGGAGCCTGTCGGTGTCACCACCGGCGGTCATTGCTTGACACCAGGCAATGCGGAGGGCAAGTTCGTCCGCTTCTTGTGCAGGGTGTAGCGGTGACGTCAGAACGCCGAGCCCTGATTGGCTGATCGCGACCCCCTATCTCAGCGTCGTCTGCTCCTTTGCAACGTCGTCTGCTAGAAACGTCGTGAGCCAGTGACAAACGCGCCAGGTGCGCATCCACAATTGGCCCTCTCTCCCTCCCCCATCTTATTCACAACGCTCAAGAAGAAGAAGAAACGTCGTCTGCGTCTGTCTTACCTTTCCTGCGACTTTCGGAAGTGCAGGTCTTTACGAGTGAGCTCGACTTCGCCTTTCAGAGAGGGCAAACGAAATAACTCGAGCGGTACGTTGTTTTTGTCTAACAACTACCAGACGCGCATCAAGAAGAGAAGTCAAAGGACTCACTGGCGAGGTGTCCGCAAGTTCCCTTTCAAATACTTTTTCCCTTCTTTCATGTGCGGCGGGACTCCTCACTCTTTAACGGAGTCGGCGGGTTGGCGCGGTTGGCGCAGTTAACGTCGTCTGCTTTACGTCTGCTAGACAAAGCGATGGCTGCTTTACCTTTCCTGCGTCTGTCGGAGATTCACCGCTTTAAAAAAAAAAAAGGTATTTCCTTTCGCCTTTTTCGAAGGCCGCGTTCTCGCCGGTGAAAAAGCGGTGAATCTCCGACAGACGCAGGAAAGGTAAAGCAACCATCACTTTGACTAGCAGATGTAAAGCAGACGACGTCACTGCGCCAACCGCGCCAACCCGCTGACGCCGTTAAAAGTCAGGAGTCTCGCCGCACACGAAAGGAGGGGAAAAGTATTTGAAAGGGAACTTGCGACACTAACCACCCTCACTCTCGGTTCTTAGCAAACAAACCTCGGCGCCTCGGGACACCTCGCCAGTGAGTCCTTTGACTTCTCTCCTTGATGCGCGTCTGCTAGTTGTTAGACAAAAACAACGTACCGCTCGAGTCATTTTGTCTGCCCTCTCTGAAAGGCGAAGTCGAGCTCGCTCGTAAAGACCTGCACTTCCGAAAGTCGCAGGAAAGGTAAGACAGACGCAGACGACGTTGCAAAAGAGCAGACGACGCTCAGATAGGGGGTCGCGATCAGCCAATCAGGGCTCGGCGTTCTGACGTCACCGCTACCCCCTGTGCAAGAAGCAAACGAACTTGCCCTCCGCATACACGCAAGTCTATGGGAGAAACGCAAAAAAGTAAGCATTTTGAAGCATGTACGCTGTGCTCGGAGGCGAGTATTTTATGGTGCGCTGCGATCCTTATGTCAGGTGTTTAGAGATCGAATCGGTATTTGTCAAACGTCCGGTCGCCGAATAAAAAAATCAAACGTACCGGAGCACCCACGGCTGAGCTGTCAAGCTTGCTCTCGTAGTGGAGTAAACAAAGGAACTTGCCGTCAATAAGACCGTCGTTAGGGAAGCCCAGAAGTTGATGAATGACAAAGAAGTTCCACCTCGACAGCGGCTTTCCGGGAGTGAGCGAATTCCGCGTAGCAGAGCCTTCGAGCTTGTCGTCTGCTAAACCCAACTCAACGAAACCTCCACCGACTCCGCGGTCACTCTACTTAACTCTCGCCTCATTGAGCTGCACTACAGCGGAGTTACTCTCGACCACAAAATATTTATTTATAAGAACTGCGAGGGCTGTCAGTTTTAAAGTTTGTACGCAAGCTATTTGACGGGCTTATCGAAAAACATCCAAAAAGTTTCAGTGCCGACAACAGCTTAGAAACGGGGGAAACGTCACTTTTTCTCGTTCTTCCCATAGAGTCCCATGCATTGGCTGGTGTCAATCAATGGCCGCCGGTGGCGACACTCGGCCCCAGCTGCCGAGGCCGCGGTCCGCGATCCAGCCTACTACAATAGAGATCAGTGGTTTGTGCCGCCGGAGGGTTTCAGAATATGGGAGGAATCTTTCCGTATGGAACCAGTTCTATTTCAATTTCATGATACGTAAATTTTCGAAGTTTGAGAGCCATATTTTGTTTTTCTTTTCGGCTTGCATTAAGCACCTGTTCTTGACACGATTAAAGCAAGAAACAGCGTGTGTACCATTTTTTACGATATTACTGACCCACGTCCTCAAACACAACAGCGCTTGTGTGTCTGCCCAAAAAGAACAGTTAGAATAAATGCGGTATGTCTTCAGGGGTGTTGCGTGATCGTCAATAAGTTCGACGCGAAACTAGTCTTCTGACTTTATCGCCTGGGCACTAGATTCTAAAATATATATAGCCTTTTTACGTGCGCATCTGCACGCATATCATTCACGGGATCGCCGCGGTAGATCGACGTTTTCACAATCACGATATCAACTGGGACTAGCTGGTACCAGCTGGGATTCAGCTGGGACCAACTGGGACCAGCTGAGGGGTCAACTGGTTTGAACCATTCTCAATTGAGTGTCTGTACTTCCAGACACTCTATTTGAAGATAAGGCCACCTTGGTCATAAACAAGAACTTTAGACTTCAGAGACACCACCTGCCAAGGCCAAGGCAAGGGCCGTTGCGTTGCTGGGGCAGTTGAAGCTCGATGCTTTGGCTAAACGGGTGAAGCAGTGCAAGATAAACGTCCTGGAGATTTTCTTCTCGGCCAAGACCCACAAGATCGGGTGCCCCTTCAGAGCTATTGTTA
This sequence comes from Ixodes persulcatus, assembly GCA_013358835.2. Taxonomy (NCBI): domain Eukaryota; kingdom Metazoa; phylum Arthropoda; class Arachnida; order Ixodida; family Ixodidae; genus Ixodes; species Ixodes persulcatus. The sequence continues at coordinate 299,870 of JABSTQ010009459.1, forward strand.
CTGAGAGAGCTAGCTGGCAAGCTCAGGTGAGCAGCTTTCTACAAATACACCTGAGTGGCCTAGTTCCTGAGGATCCTTACAAGGTGAAAAGTTCTGCTTCCTTGTAGAGGTGTTGGGGAAGGACCTCACCGGAGCAAACAACGCGTTCTCTGTGGACGTTGAAGAACTTTTTTACTCCGTACCACACGATGAACTTTTGGTCACCGTCAGAGAACTGATTGAAGCATCGGGTACTGTTGCATTCCAGAACACGTGTGGAGTACACACTGACTCCTTTCTGGAGGTGCTTACCTGCTACCTAAACTCCTCCCTCGTCTGTTATAAAGACAAGGTTTATTTGCAGAGACGCGGGATTTGTATCGGGTCCAGTGTTGCACCGGTACTGTGCGAAATCTATCTCGCGAAGTTCGACTGCACTGTTTCACAGGCTTTGACTGACGTCCCTGTTGTCAAGATCTGTAGATATGTGGATGACTTTGTCGTTTTTGTTAGCGTACCCCCTCAAACTCGCCTGGACTCTGTCACCCAGTCTGTCCGACAAGTTTTTGAACGGTGCTCGAGCCACTTACGTTTCACGATCGAGTTGCCGGCGGACGGTGCACTGCAGTTCTTGGATTTACGTTTGACCTTCAATGGTTCCGACCACATCTGTTGGATGTACTCGCCGCGAACCAAAAAGGCAATATTACCATTTGACTCGGCGCACTCTAAATTAGTCAAAAGGGGTATCGCCAACCTATGCCTTCGCTCGGCTTTACAAAAGTCATGTCCCCATGCCGTACGCGAGAGCTTCGACCTTCAGCTACATCGATCGCCTTGAACTTTCGGGTTTCCCTCCTTTTTTTTTGTGAGAGGAGTGGCCGAACCCCTGCTTAAGAATATGAAAAGTCCTGACACGGAAACTAGGAAAAGGCCAAAGAAGTTCGAAGTGCTACGTACCCTACGTTCACAGGCTCTCTCACAATCTGAAACGTGTAGGAGCGAAATTCAACGTTGACGTTGTCTTCACGGCCCCCTGCAAACTATCTAAACTCTGCGCAATGTCAAGCGGGACCAAACCTAGGAACGGCAACTGTGACACCATGCCAAGCAGTTTGTGCCTTGTGTTAAGGAAGTCGTCTACGAGATCCCTCTCAGCTGTGGTAGAGTCTACGTGGGACAGACTGGTCGCTGTTTGAACGATAGGCTGCGTGGGCACGCGGCCTCGCTTGGCAGTGGTCACGGTTCCCATCTACCTATACACTGCAGGGATTGTGGGTGTTCTACTGCGTTGCACAATACAAAGGTGGTGGGACGCATGAGGTGCAAGTTGGACAGAGAGATTATGGAAGCGGCACGTATACTTGCCTGTGGACCAGATCACTGCATTAGTGTCGCGTCGGTGCATCTGACCAGCAGGGAATTACAATTTCTCAATTGTGACCGCCCTTAGTATTCTGTACACGCGATCTGTAAAGGTCTAATTCATGTCCTGAAAGCGATGTGCACGTGGTGCGAACGTGGAGTGTACGCAGCGCGTGACCTTATTGTTTTCTCGTGCCGCTGTAAGAATTTGCATATTTTTTAATAGATGTTTGGGTGGCGCCCTCCTGTGGTTCCCCCTTGTGACGTCATTACCTTGCAAACAACAAGTTCGATGGTGTTTGTTATTAGCATGGTGGAAGCCTGAAATCATTGCGCTCTCAAAGGAACACTGCCAACACCGTCAAAATTAAAGTTCTTTCATTCCTCTTATTTCCGTCGATGATAAATCTCCTTTCCGACGTCATAGTCAGCGTTCGGCCAATCGTGGAAGGCCGACCACAGCGACGCTTTCGGTCGCGCACGGGGCTAATACTTCGTTTCACCTGATGTGCGAGCGAAGGCAAAGCTGGAAGAGCGAGCACGAAAGCTCCGTGCGTTCAGGCTTTGCTCGAGCGCGCGAGCTGGAGAGAAACGCAAAAAGCGCTGGTCTCGCGCTTCTAGCATTGGCTTCGCTCGCAGATAATGTGAAACAAAGTATAGAGTGTATTCACTGGCGGCCATAGCTGTGTGCGCGATTGCTGAGCGCGTGCTGATGGCGAGCTTCCACAGTTATTTTGGAACGTGCACTTCACACCGTCAAGGTTGCCGGTCTTAGCAGCCTATTAATGTGGGCTCATTCTGAGCATGCGCTCTAAACAGCACCCACAAATATGGCGTCCAGTGAATAGACCCTATTAGCCCAGTGCGCGATCGAAAGCGTCGCTGTGGTCGGCCTACCACGATTGGTCGAACACTGACTATGACGTCGGAAAGGGGATTATCATCGACGGAAATAAGAGGAATGAAAGAACTTTAGTTTTGACGGTGTTGGCAGTGTTCCTTTGAGAGCGCAATGGTTTCAAGCTTCCACCATGCTAATAACAAACACCATCGAACTTGTTGTTTGCAAGGTAATGACGTCACAAGGGGGAACCACAGGAGGGCGCCACCAAAACATCTCGCCGCTATATTCACTGGCCGCCATATTTGAGGTCACTGTTTAGAGCGCATGCTCAGAACGAGCTCGCATTAATAGGCTGCCAAGACCGGCAATTTTGGTGGTGCAGAATGCACATGGCGAAAGAACTGTGGAAGCTCGCGTTCAGCACGCGCTCCGCAGCCGAGCACACAGCTATGGCCGCCTTCCTCCTTTCTGGTGGCCAAAACCTGCTGTTATACTTCGTTTCACCTTATGTGCGAGCTAAGGCAAAGCTGGAAGCGCGAGCACGAAAGCTCCGTGCCTTCAGGCTTTGCTCGAGCGCGCGAGCTTGGCAGAAACGCGAAAAGCGCTGGTCTCGCGCTTCTAGCTTTGGCTTCGCTCGCAGATAAAGTGAAACGAAGTATAATGAAGCTGTGCTCACTCGTTTCCGCTCGCTCGCGACGCTCGTGTACTGCTCGTAGAATATGCACAGTAAAGGCTACGCTCGAGGAAGTTCGGCCACCAGAAAGGAGGAGCAAATTACGTCAGTGCAACCTATGTATTGTGCCGCTGTTTCTTTCTTTATTAGCATTTATCTCTTTTGAAAGAGAAAGAAGAGCTTGTGCTTGCGCGAGCCACTGTGCGCGCGTGGAATTTATAGTAAACCTTTGGTTGTTAGTCAGCGTATGCCCTGTGTCCTTCTTCTACTTTGTGTCCTGTCCCTTTTGCGCTGTTTCTCATTATGTCAATGGACTACTTCCATAAACCCCTGCATGCAACACGGCGCGCGTTGCACCCTGGGAACTAGTTGGCCAGGGAGGAGAGTGGCATGGTTTCGGTCTCGATCGACACGTCGACAAGAGATTTTACAGAGAGCGTGGACTATTAACGGCCGTTATCTCACGTGTTCTGGTCCCGAGAGCATCATTTTTGGTCTCTAAACTAAACGAAAGGGCCGGTCCTCGCAGCTGTAGCACAAGCCCGAGACGTATAGCTTGTCTTAACACATGCTTGTTGTATTTTTGTACACGATCGAGCCTTTCTGTTAGCGTTTCGAGATATATGTGAACGAGCCAGTGCTGGGAATCTCGACGCTGCGTAGCTCAGGTATCTTGCTTGTGTTCGAGTCAACAAGCTGTAACGACCAATAAGTTTGCATACATCGAGCTCGCACCTTTACAGCTGGTCAGGAAGTTTGTTTTGCCTCCGGCAGTGACTGACACCTCCTTTTCGGACTGACATATACCATCCCATATGACCTTTGCGTTATATCTGAATTATTGTTAATGTTCTTGTTACTGTTGTGGTAAGTTTCTGTAATAGTGGGGCACCACAGGCCTCAGGTACGGGTCAATGGCCTTTCTGTGATGCTGCGACCCTCCAGGGTGGAATAAAGACTATCTATCTATCTATCTATCATAGACGAAATATAATTTTTTGCAATTACTGTTTTCAGGTGAAACTCGGAGGCGGAGGCGCCATTGAAAAGCTCAATTGGAACACACTTCTTATCTCTTATTTGTACTTACCCGAAGCACTGCACGACGCTAACTCCCCACCCGCTTGCATTCCACTAATATTCAACATCGCGTATGCACATAAAGTTATCCTGCAATCATATAGGCACATTCGCACATACAAACCGTTTTAAGAAAGCAAAATTCGAGCACTTGTGTGAAGAATGTCGCACCGTTCGCCGGAAGTGCACCGGACGGGCGTGAACCCCTATACGGTGTGCCAAACGAACGAAATTATTCAAAGCGCATTTGACGAATTGCTAATGGCTATATTATTTGTTATGTGTTTGCTTTCTTCCTGACTGAGTAGGCTGAGATAATTTCAGACACACCGTTCAGACACAGATCTTGGGCGTCAGTAAAAGCTCGTCCCAAAAGGCTTAGCGAGGAGTAGGGGACGCTTGTTAGAGCCTCTGACGTAGCTAGCCGATCTCAGCGTTTGCGAAAACCGAATCTCCTATCAGCATAAAATTTGAGTGGGCGATATATGATGACACGAGGGAGACATCATAGTAACTTCTGTGCAGTAGTGAGGTCGAATTTATTGCTTTTCCTTCAACGTTCATGCGTCAACGCTGGGTTCAACTTTGATACCCCTGTGAGGATGCGGCTTGCTTTTCGCCCAATGAAGTAACAAGAAGCGGACGTTTGGAAGCAAAATACCTGTAAGGCTCAAGGTGACCAAATTTTAGTTGTGGTTCGCTGGTACTAGACGGGATTATTTAAAGTGAACTCAAAGATGCACTCGTGGGTGAGGTGACTAAGCCACGTCTTACTACGTTTGCATACGCACGCACAATATCCGGTGTTCCGGGAACCAAGGAAAGTGTCCCAGTCTTTGTTTTGTATCGCTCGAGAATGAGTGTATTGTACATTCGTGAAAAGTCAGATAATCGAAAACGCAAGCGGCCCATTCGGTCACGGCGTGATAGCATGAAATGAAGCTGTTCAATCGAAACCGAAACTGAGGGGCCAACTAGTTCCCAGAGTGCACTGCGAGGTATTTCGCCGCGATGGGGCGCGTCGGTTTTGGAAGAAGTCAATTGGGAGTCAACTGGTTTGATCCCCAGTTGGGAATGGAGTAAACTGGGACCACACGGGGCAACAATTTTGGCAAGTTTGGGGTGTATTGACCTTTGTTAATGAAGAAAACTAAAAATGCTTACATTTTTAGATTTATACAAATAGGTAATTTTTTAATTACAAGTTACATTCATGTATTTACAAAAAAAAAATAATTAACTAAATCATTTCTCTTAATTGGAAAATATAATTAGTGAGATAAAATGTGTTTACCTAAATGGACATTTAGTGCATATATAAAAATGTATTAAATCATTTATTTAAATAGCTATAGCGTTGTTTTTTTAATAAATAAACTTATTTTTTTGGGCAATCGGAGCTAGCCGGCCGCCATGGCCCGCGGTTGCTGCATTTTTATGCTTCTTGTACTCCCAATCGAGGTATTTTTTTCTTTATAGACTGCCTTCCACAAAAGACAATTTGCCATATGTTCGCCAGTTGCAGTTAGTTGCAGTGGCACCTTGACCGTTCCCAAACGCGCTCGGCCTTGCACCTTACACAACGCTGGTTCCCGCATCAGCAACACGGTGACAAAAAACAATACTCAAGTTTATTGTTCCTCTCACCATTGAAGAAGTGAGAGATTTATTGAGATTTATTAGTCTATTTTTCCTGGTTATATCAGTATCGCGTGGTTTCTTTCGATGCTATTAAGTGATAGCGCTGCTGAACGATATGTCAGTACTGGGAAGGGGGGGGGGGGGGGAGGGGGATTCGATATTAATCAAATAATCACCCTCAAAACCCGCGAACGTTCCAAGTGAAGGATAACACACACTCTAGAGGCATTAGTCCAAAGGAAAACCTACAATTTTTCACATTACCAATTGTTCTGCGCCGCGAAAAGCTCGAGTCGAAACACAGTCGTACTTCACGCCTAACAGCGCCGACGACGAGGCTGACGGGGGCGCGTTCCTATACTTCGTTTCACATTATCTGCGAGCGAAGCCAAAGCTAGAAGCGCGAGACCAGCGCTTTTTGCGTTTCTCCCCAGCTCGCGCGCTCGAGCAAAGCCTGAACGCACGGAACTTTCGCGCTCGCGCTTCCAGCTTTGTCTTCGCTCGCACATAAGGTGAAACGAAGTATAGGGCTCAACATCAGCTCCACGGATCCACGGTGTCGTCTTCGCGCAAAATCTTCACGGGGTGGCTGCCGCTCTTGCCACTAAAAAAAAAAAAAAAAAAAAAAAAAAAACTCTCTAGAGTCTATACTCGTTTTCACCTTAAGAAAAAATGCCGTCGCACATATTATTCCGTTCTGCAAAGTAGTTCCGATAAAAGTTTGCTCTCTGGGAAGCTAGCGTTATTTAAGCTTAGATAAATTTGTTATTATCAATAGGATAAATAATATACCTCCTTAGTACGCCTGTATTCACGTAATTCAACGCCTCACAAGATCTGAGGATCGATGTTCGTAGCCAGCAGGCCAGCCGCTGTCGCTTGCCTTCCAAAATGGCGACTCCCCAACAACTCTGGCTGATCGGTCCGTGCTGTCAGCACTCTTTCCTGAAGAAGTTTCCCCTCCGGTGTACTACAAACGTCACGCAAGTGAAAATGTCCTGTCGAGCCAGACAAGGCAGTGTGTTTTGAACGTTTATTCTTGGATGCGGCGGCAGTGCCAAGAAAAAAATGTGGTGGAAGTCGTCAACCTGACTGCCGCCGCAACGGGGATCAGTGTTAGCTCGGTCTACGAGATCAAGCGTGGCTTCAAACGTGCCAACGGAGCTGTGAAATGTCCTTCAAAGAAGCGCCCGAAATTCGCTGAGAAAAGAAAGAGGATTTCAAATCACGACGCGTGCACGTTGACGGCCTGCACAATTTCTTCCGTCGGGGGGAGATCCCAACGTTGAAGAAAATCGCCGCTCATCTCCAAGAAGACGACGTGCTGCCGTCCTGGGGGGCTATGTTACGCTTTTTGGACTCCCGGGAGACTAGGGAGAAGGAAATGACGTCAACAACGCAGCAAATGCAGATTGGATGTTGATTTTGTTTTCTTCTGTCAACATCCATTCTGCGTTTCTCTAGTCGTTGACGTCACTTCCCTCTTCCAAGTCTCCTGGGAGTCCAAAAAGCGCAACGTAGCACCCCTGTTCCGGGACTACTCTGTATCGCCTGCTGAAGGACATGGGTTTCGAGAAGCAGAAACGGAATCGCAACTCCTTCCTAATTGAGAGAGAGGACATCGTCGAGTGGAGGCGGCGGTATATGAGGACAATCGGAAAGCACAGAGCCCAGAACCGCAAGATCTACTTCCAGGACAAGACTTGGGTGAACGCCGGCCTCACAGTTGGCAAGGTGTAGACTGACAGCACCATAAAGTCAGCAAGGCAAGCCTTCATGTCTGGACTGACGACCGGGCTAAAGGCTCCTTCTGGAAAAGGTGAGTGATTGTCACCCACGCAGGTAGTGACACTGGCTTCGTGTCCGGCTGCCTGGACGTGTAACCACGTGTTCCGTGGGAAGAAAAAGGGGGACTACCACGATGAAATGAATTCCAACAGGTTTGAAGCACGGATTCTTCATCTGCTGGACCACATCGAGCCTAACAACGTAATTGTTATAGACAACGCGCCGTACCACAGTAGAAAGGCTGAAGTTGTTCCCACAACTGCAACAAGGAAGGGCGAGATCCAGCAGTGGCTCTCTTCCAATAACCTAGACTGTACTGCCACAATGAAGAAAAAAGACCTTCTGATCATTGTGGCAACGGTGAAGGATCGCTACACAAAGTACAAAGTTGACGTCATGGCTACGGACGCCGGGCACGCAGTGTTGAGGCTCCCACCGTACAATTGCGAACTAAATCCCATAGAGTTGATATGGGCACGAGTCAAGCAGGAGGTCGCCTTAAAGAACATCACATTGAAGCCCAATGACGCTGAGCGGCTCTTGAAGGAAGCAGTGGACAACGTAAATGCTGTCCATTGGCATGACTGTGTAGAGCATGTGAAAAAAATATGGAGGCGAAGTTTCGAGAATGTGATGTCCCAGAGTTGAACCTCGAGCCAGTCATCATACCCCTCGATGCAAGCGACACGGAGGAGGAGAGTGGAGACGACGACGAAGCTGACGACGAGGACGACGGTGAAGAGATCTTCGGTGTTCAGCCTTTAGAATGGAATTGACCGTGAACTAATGTCCCCCTAGGACATGTTCTCCCCTGAAAGTGGCTAGAACTTTGGACTCTGTTTGTCATACCCCAGAGCACAAAGCGGTCCTTTTAAGGACCATTCACACACTGCAACATCGGATTCCCGACTTCACACACGCCTAACCTCCAGTGTCATGTTGTTGTCGTGATTCTACCTTTCATTACGTAATAGCCTTGTTCATGGCTTCTCGAGGTCTTTGAAATCAGCTGTATGTATTCCACTGCACCGTGAATAACCAGCACAAACATTCACCCTCAAGGCCAGGATTTCTGGACACCCCATCTTAGTTGCAACGACCGTCCCCACGTGGCGCCTCGATCGTGGCAAGGCCGAGCGAAGAGAACCCTTTCTCGCACCCTTTCCCCCTTTCCCCCTTGCCACCTTAGGAGAGAGAGAGAAAAAAAAAGGAGGGGGGGGGGGGGTGGGAAGTGTCCTCCTAAAAATAGAAAGAGAAAAGATTTTCTTGGGGTCCCTGCTAATACGAGCTAATCCTGCCCAGTGGCAAAATTCGTCTGCTCAAGCGACACGTCAGAGATAAAACGCAGTACCTTGGGAAGCTGAAGTCAAGCACAAACACCGTTGCATCTTTGGAAACCTAACTTGGTGTTTGTGGATATTTAGACAGCGCAATGCTTGTCAAATATTTAACTGGCGACAGTCGCTTGTCACTTATTAGTTGCCTCTACGATGTTGATGAGAAATTGAACCATTGCTGTATGACTTATATTCCGTTTCACCCTAAAAAAGACTGCAGCGGACGCTATGACCCATTGGAGCATATTGACCGCTGATGACGTGTCACTGACCTCCCGGAGCGAAGCTGCGTGTCCCGCTGGTTGTGCTCGATTGACCGAGATGGCTTATAATGTCCGCTGCGGACCAGCATAAGAGAGTACAGACTGGATTTTGTAACGAGCAGTACCCAGTAGTGATACACAACCGCACGGCGGTACGATGCTCATCCAGATCCAAACGGGCAGGGTCGGGACTATACTCCGTTTCACCTTATGTTGTACCGCAGCGAAGGCTAGAAGCGCGAGCTCATAGCGTAGGCAGCTGCCCTTGGTGCACGAGAGCTTGTGCCGCCGAGATGTGCCCTAGAGCAAGGAGCTCGCGCTTGTGGCCTTTCCTGCGGTACAACACAAGGTGAAACAGAGTATAAATGACTAATGGCGAATTCCACGGGTCCTTTTGGAGCGCGCCGGGATCGACTTTTCTGGAGCGAGCCTATTTCACATGGGCGATCGGGATCGAGACGGACGTGTTCCACTGGTCGTTTTGGATTAGCTCCCGCTCCAGATCTCAATCTGGATCCGATGGCGAATTGCATGGGCGTTTTGGAGCGCGCCGGGATCATTTGACCAGATCCGTAGTGGAGCGCGGTCGATTCGAAGACGTTTTCGCAATCGCGGCGCAAACACGTGTTCGACGCACGAGCGGCAAAGATGGTGCAGGAGCTCCTAGCAAATAGCGAATTCCATGGTCGTTTTGGAGCGCGCCGGGATCGACTTTTCTGGTGCGAGCCTATTCCACTGGGCGATCGGGATCGAGACGGACGTGTTCCACTGGTCGTTTGGGATTAGCTCCCGCTCCAGATCTCGATCTGGATCCGAGAAAAGTCGCTCCCCCGATTTCGGCGGATTCAACCGGAAGCCAGCCGGGCCAGCCCTCGGCGCACACACGTGACTTCCTTTCTCGCGGGGCATCTCGCCTGATCTCGCCTCAGAAGAATTGGTAATGGCCGCTTGCTTACCCCTTGGTCTCGACAGCCGGTTCGTTTTCCAGGAAGGAGAAGAGAAGTGAAGGTTTTGCCGCGCTACGGGCATTCCGGCAATCTTTGCTAGACGCTCCTGAGCCATTCCTGCCGCTCGTGCGTCGAACACGTGTTTGCGCCGCGATTGCGAAAACGTTGATGCTTGGAACTTAGAAACAGCCGCTACCAGACACCTGATTTGTTTTAAAAATACCCAGGACGTTTTGGGGGAATGAATCGATCACATAGCAGGCGGTAGACAAGTAGACAGCGTTGAAAAATATTTATTCCACCGATTGTTATGAAGGCCGATGGTGTCGGTGTCACAGTTTCGAAGCACTGTCAGTTCAACTCAACACCACGTTACAAAAGGCGCTTTGGGGTACTGCCGGTGCTAACGCAATTTTACAGTAGAAATAGGAATTGCATGAAAGAATCGGACAGAAACACTTCATACGGTGGCGTAAATCCCGAACATATATCAGCGATGTCACTTTCCTCGGTTAGGGCTATCTGCTTTCTCAGCGAATGAAGAACATTCCGATAAAATAAAGAGCGGAAAATAATCCCCGTGTCAAGTTTTCTAATCACAGTCACTGGTTGATGTCGTACCGTGGTAATTCCCGGCCCTTCGACCGCACTAGCACTTTGAAGAGTCAGATTTCCACCGATTCCGCGCCGCACACGAACGAAGGTAAACAATCAAGATGGCGGAGTGTTCCCCGTGTTGTCCTCGCCGTCAGCGCGGTGTGACAGGGTTGTCGGACAACAAATCGGGCAACACGGTTGCCGGGCGGCAGCAACATGTTGCCCGACTGTTGTTGTTGCCGCGATGTGACAGGGTCGCCGGCAACACGACTTTCCCGTGTTGCCGGATAGAGTTGTCCAACTGTTCCCTCAGTGTGACAGGGCCTTTACCCCTTGGCTCGACAGCCGGTTCGTTTTCCAGGAAGGAGAAGAGAAGGTTTTGCCGCGCTACGGCCATTCCGGCAATCTTTGCTAGAAGTTCCTGAGCCATTCCTGCCGCTCGTGCGTCGAACACGTGTAAGCACCGCGATTGCGAAAACGTCTTCGAAACGACCGCAGCGGCCGCGGAAAGGGGATTCCCGGGCAGTTGAATGACGGGAAGGCATCCGCCGATCCCGGAGCAGTGGTCATGTTCCACTGGGGATCCATCGGCGGCGCGACCCCGTTCGGATCGTAAGCTCCATTCCGGATCTAGTCAACTGATCCCGGCGCGCTCCAAAACGCCCATGGAATTCGCCATAAACTCATGATCTTTGGGTTCTGCAGGGCGAGCTCTCGATCTACGCACTCGCTTCAAGCGCGAGCGTGGGGCCCGAGACGCCAAAAATAAAAATAATTCTGAATTTTTTTTTTTTTTTTAATATTTGGTTTTGGTGTAGTGATTATTTGGTCAGCAAACTAAATTTGTGCTGTCGAAGCAGGACAGTAGATTCGGCCATCTGTTTTTCCTTGGCAACGTCTTTGTTATTTAATAAAAAAAATGGAGAGAGATGAGTGGACAAGTTTACCAGACACGAAATGTACCTGCGAAGGGAAAGCGGTGCTTGTTTAAAGTTCAGAACCTAAGATAGCAGCTTTGCGGCGCGGGCTCGTCCAAAGCGTCTCTCCACCCTGTACGGAGGCGGCGGCTTTGGTATCGAGGCTCCCTGCTCCCTCCGTCTCTCTGTGGAGCCATCCTGTGCCGCTGAATTGGCACCACTGGTTGAAAGGCGAAGAGAGGCGGGAAAAGTCCACTATGACCGCAAGACTCGGCTAAGGGGGTGGAGGGGAGGTTGTTAGGTGTCGACGCCCAGCCTTGTCTCTCGGGGAGCATGGTAATCTCGCTGGCGTCCAACCTTTCTCACGAACAACGCCCGAACCACTCAGTCGGGAAAACTTAACAGGTTTATTTCATAGCGAAATATGTGACCGAGGACGACCGTCTCTCGAACGGTCGGAATTTTTGTGGACACGCGAGGGAGAGGAGGATTCCGTGGGCGGTGCTTTTCCTGAAGCGACCGAGGGCAGTCGGACCAGCGGAGCTCTCCCCCAAGGGGAGCTTAACGTTTGGGAAAGGCGAGACGACGATTATCCCCCACTCTGGAATCCTACGAAGGGGGTGGGAAACAGTTCCAAGGTCTTTGAATTGGCTGATGAACGATCCCTGGATTGTTCCCCCGCAGACAGCCGGCGCCGTTTAATCCCCCCTCCCACCACCGTGGCAGAGAAGAATCGGGAAAGCTCGGAACACACACTGTCGCGTTGCGCCGCCTCGGCGCCAGCCGCAGGTAGAAGTCCGAAGGGTTGACACGTGACGTGAGGGAGGGGAGTCCTTGAGCGGCGCTTCCCCGGAAGCGACTGACGCCAGCCAGACTGGCAACGCCCCGAGCGTTCGGCTAAGCCTGGGCTAATCCTTCCCCCAAAGTGGTCTTAACGACTAGGAAAATACTTCGGTAAGCTTCCCACGCACTCACACACACATGGAGATGGGACGGGTCATAACAAGGTGTTCTTGAGATGGCGATAGCGAGGCGCGCATACCAAAACTCAACTGGTTTATTTTTGCTTCCCGTCTTGGGCGACGGGCATACATGTACGTAACGCGTTACAAGTAACGAGTTACTTGTACCTAGTTACTATTTTCGGTAACGAGTAACCTATTTAGTTACTTTTATAGAAAAGGAACGAGTAACGGTATTTAGTTACTTTGAAGGACAAGTAACGAGTAACGGTATCTCGTTACTTTTGAGGAGTAACGTGTACAACACCGCTTAAACGGCCTTGTTTTTATTCTAACCTGAGTATGCGTCTATTGTGACAAAGGCAGATGGGTAACCCGAAAAACAACTAACCAGTATGACAGTACAGCAACGTATATCGCTGAACACGTCAGTCGAACGGTTCGACTGACGTGTCCAGCGATAAACGTTGCTGTACTGAACTCAAGAGCTGAGAATGTCCTTCACCCAGCGAGCACAATCAGGTTCGTTGGTTGAACCTTCTAGAAACGGGTACGGACCGAATGTAAACTCGGAGGTTGCAAACACGGGGAGGCACATAACCCATTACCCGCTGTCCTCAATGAAGGCGCAGTTCTCGAAGATTCACCAGCTCTTCCTGAAGCACAACACTGCCGTTCCTTCGAGCGCGTCGGTAGAACGACTCTTCAGCGTCGCCGGAGATGTATTTTCAAGGAAGCGGGGAAACATAACTGATGAAAACTTCTACAGGCAGCTGCTGCTGAAGGGCAATGACTATTAAAAAGAAAACAATAAACCATGAAACAAAAACAGTTGTGTATTTGGTCGTCAAAGTAACGTGGAAAGTAACTCGTTACTTTTGAGGTAACTCACGCGTTCCTTTTGAGAATCGGTAACGAGTAACGTATTTAGTTACTTTTTGAGCGAGTAACGAGTAACAGTATTTAGTTACTTTTTTTGGGTAACGTGTACATGTCTGGCGACGGGCGTTCCCCTCTCCTTGGCTACGTTCTCCCGAAGCGGGAGGGTGGGAAGAACCGGTTTATCGGGAGCGCAGCAAGGTCACGAGGCAGGGCGAGTTCTCTCGAGCGGTGAGCAACGTGGGTCACCACAGTGTACACGCGTGCGTGTGTGGGCTCTGAGTCATGCGCCGCCGGGCCTGAGCGAAGGTACCTCGGGAATGCCAGCGCTCACGTTTCACAAGTCAGGAACGGTCGGTCAGGCTACTTTGAAGGGGAGTCAGTCGGGTAGCTTAGAGCGCCGAGAACAGTGCAGCTTCAAGATCCGCGAGGGAAACCAAACGTGAACTTCTTTACTGTGTTGCACCATTCATCCCTTCTCCGTCGCGGATCGCTGTTTTTCAGTGACGATTGACTTGGAGCACGTGGTGACGCGCACGTTCGAGCTTAGTGGCGGCGCTTTCGACCTGTCGTTCACACGTTCACTCCTGGGCAAAACGGTGATTCGGGTAACGAGAAAGTGCTGTTGACCTCCAGAGACAAAGTGAGCCTAAGGCGGATGAAGTAACCGGGAGTCGAGTTCTGCAGCCGCTACAATGGTGAGTTGCACTTTAGTCCGTAAAATGACGTTGCTCTTTTGACAAATTATAACGAGGCATTTTCTGCACTTCGCTCGCGTATGAGGTGGTTGGTAGCCGTGACGCATGCCGAAAAAGTAATTGACATAGATAGTAGAGAGTTTTAGTAGACCGTTTTCGCTTTCCCGCTCCGCTCTATGGAAAGCGGAGTCGCCATTGCGCATGCGTGACCCGCTCTGGGATTTGAGCGTGAAGCGTCAGCTCCGCTAGCTCCGCTTTCCTTGCCATTTTAGGAAGCGCGTTCCACTCTCAGTAAAGCTTCAGTAGATGGTGTTTTTTTTTTTTTTCTAGAAAGGAATTCGAAGTGGGTGCTCGCCACTTGAAAGCATGCTTGGGAGCGCGTTAGACCGTTATGAACCTCGCTGTACTAAGATGGGCCTTGCGCAGGTGGTCGAGAACCTCTGGCTGTTTCGGGAAATCGCTGGCTGCAATCCTTTCACGGCCCCTGAACGGTGGGGACAGGTGCTGCCTTGTCTAAGCCAGCGGGCTCGATTTTTCTATGCGAGATGACGACGACGACGTTGAGAGGATGACGCACCGGGCGACGGTGGTGCCTTAATCTGAGGCCCTGGGCCTCGGTTCCTCGGAGGCGGCACCTTCTACTTTGGCTGGGCTACCTCCTTGAAGCCTGATGCTTTGACTCCAGTGGACCCCAGTGAGCAACGGCGCCATCATGTTCCTGGGGCTCCTTCATGCACCGATCGAACGGCGTGCCAGATCCCCATGGCTCGCTGCTCACTCGCCCAATCCGCCTCCACGAAATCTGGACTTCTGCGAATCGTACTGCCATCGTCCCCAATTGCAACAACCAATAACGTCGTCATCTTGCATGTACATACTCATCACATTATCATGTTTCGTAGACGCGGCACCGCGGGCCTCCATGGTACGGGCTCCTGCCTTTCCGCGATGCCGCGTCTCTATAGAGCTAGAAAATAAAGACTAAAGACTAAAGCAGAAAACGGACAGATATTTTGTTAGGTTGCTTTAGGCAGCAAGACAGTGCAAATTTTCGAAAGTGAGGGCTCCATTTATATCTCCACCTTTTTTGTTTTCCCAATGGAATGAGTTTTTTCTTCTTCGTATGCTTCGGTTTGTGATAGGGTACCTTGGTGTTTCTGCAACGCCTCCTTTATCGGGTACCGCATAGAGGAGGCGTTGGTTTCTGTATACTGCGCGACATTGTTACCGGGAAGAATCAATATCCTGTTTTTATTTTTTACCTTAAATACGAGGGGCTGACATCAACCTATTGGTGTGGAATGAAGCGCTCGTTTGGGGCACTAATCTGAGCGACAAACTTTCAGCTGTCTCAACAGCTGTCAAAGAAATAAACTGCAAATAAAAGCGATTTTATCGTGTTCGTATTAACAGTGGAGCGCAGTGTATGTATCTGCCTTGGGGGATGAGATGAAACCATTTTGCTTGGCTACACTTCTTTCCATTTCTTTTTTGTGTTTTTGAAATTGCGTTTTTCGGCTTAAGCTCCTGCCTAGTTTCAGCCTCACCTGTGCTACGGTGTTTTCTTGCAATAGAAAGCCGCGCAACACAGGCTACTTTTACAATGCTGAAGTCAACAGAAAAACAGTAATTTGATTAGACGCAATATGCACACGCACATCTGAGAAGTAAAATGGGAGTCGTTAGTAAATGTTTTTTTATTAAAATATTTCTAGACGCCTTTCAGCCTAGTTGGACAAGTATTTCGCTCAGTACAACAGCTTGGATATGATTCACTGTGATCAGTTTACGCACTCGAATATTAAAAAAAAAAAAGAAACATGACCATGGTCTTCGTAGGGTTCGTCCAGCTGACAAATTGTGCCCTCTGCGCCCATCACTGCCTGTGCTTCACGACGAGCACCTTCTTGTGACCAGAAAAGTATGGCATCTGATTCTTTGACGGACGGCGTGGACGTGCTGTGCGGTCAACAAAACCCCAACAGTTGTCCAGGGGTGCTCCCTTGTCTTCGACGGCCTAATAAAAAGAAGAAAAAAGGCACTCTTACAACACGGCAGTATTTAAACACTACCAAAACATGTGATATGGGACTTGTTACTCATATAAGATAAAGAGTATTTCCATGGTAGGGTTGCAAAAAAATGTGTATCGTAAATTTAAAAAAAAAAAAATAGTTGTTTCTTAATTTCGCTAAGCTCTGAGGCCGTCAAACTGTGCATTCAAAACGAAACTTCTGAAACGCGTTCTAGTCTACCGCTATTGCTTAGAAGTCCAGTCTTGTGTTTGATAAATTTTGAATTGTTTATGCCTGTCTGGTTTTCACCAGACAAAAACTTGACGTGGAATATTCTTTCGACCGTTTTTGGTAACTTTTTTCAAAACACCGCCGGGTAACATATTCGGCCGTTATATTTTGGGCATCACTTTTAGTGCGAGACTTGTGTCTAGAACCGAGTTGATATCCAGCATTGACGCAGCATTTGTGTCTAATACATTTAGACTCGCATCCGCGACAAACAATGACGCAGCTCTCTTGCTCCCTAGACGCTTGGCCAAAATAAGGCGGCCTTGAAGAATAGAGGCAGCATGGCATGCACTTTTAAAAAGGCTGCATTCAAGTCTCTATTATTTTCTAAATCTACCAAGGAAATCCAAGGTGAACAGTTCCGGAGGAAAGTTAAACAATTCAAAAATTGCGAGCGAGTATGAATAAATGAAGTTGAGAGGAATGGTTTTTTTGGTGCGGCTAGCGAGCGCTATGCTCGTGGTCAACTTTCAGTGTCATTTTCAACAGGAGGACGCGTGTACAGGAATAATTGGCGCTCAAGCACGCGCTCCCGTACATCTGATAGCATAGCCATAGAAGGCCCACAAAAACGCGACGACTTTACCGACACCGTGTTGATTGCAAAGTGATACTCGTTCACTTCGTTTGATTATGCTCTTTTGTGTTACATAAAACTCAAATGGAATGGTTTACTTATCACGCGTGGGATGTACACTTTACTTCTTGATTCGGCCTTTTTCAAGCTGAGGTCAAGGTGAAAAACATCGACGCGTATTGATCAAGTGCAGCCATCTTGAGATCTCAGCGATCCCGCTAAGAACGCTGAGGGAAGTCCGCTCTGCAACTTGTAAAGCGGAGCGCACGCTCACTCCGCTAACTATACGCTCCAACTCAGAGCGGGCTACGCATGCGCGGTGGGGGCTATGCTTCTTCCAGAGCGTAAAGTAGAGCATAGGGGGCTCATAAAAGTGGCCTACTAAAACTCAGAGATTAAAAGCGCGCTCGTCGTGACTTGTCCTGACACTGCCCATGTACACCTTGTTTTTTTGTGCCGAAACAAAAGTAAATACGTAAATTATTGGCGTATCAAAAAGAGTAACTTTTTACTAGACAGAGTAGCTGTGCTAAAAACATTGGAAACACGACATTTACACAAACCGTGCAGGGTCTCACCTGTGAGCACAGCTCCAGTTTCGCCAGGGTCAACCCCCTATGTTTGTTCATGTCAGCGAGCAGGTGGCCGACCCTCTCGTTGATGTGAACCACGATGAGGTTCTCAATACTGAAGAACACCGACAAGTTCCGTCCAAGCGCTCATCCAAGTTCGAACAGACGGTTGCGATAGGCCAGTCGACAAAGATCCATGCAAAGCGTCTGGCCAGATTGGAAACACCCTGCGCCGATCTGTCGGGTGCTGGGATTTGGAGGCCCACTTGCAGAGCAACCAGGTCCTTCTTTAAGCGGGATTGCCTCCTAAAGGGTTTCTCTTTTACGTTGGCAATATCCAGCAAACCGCGTTCAGAAAGGAAGCTTCGGCGCTTCATGGCATGAGGGATACAAATCATTGATTCGATGTCTCGCCAGCTTAATCTCGTTAGTAGAAGTCTCCTTCATTGAGAACCGCGGGGATTCATCGTGCAGGTGTCTTGCTAGCCTTGAGCAACACTGTACTCGTACTTCGCAAAAGGGTGTACTCGGAATGTGCAAACTTCGTCCTTTTCTTTCATTTTTCTGCTTCGAATACGTTAATCTGTTTCAGTTTTAATTCAAGTGGAGCAGAAGCTACAAGAGCGAGTGCCGGCCTTTCAGCGTCCTTCACCAGCACGCGCGCTCGTGCAGTGCAAGTGCCGTTTAGAGCAACATGCTCATTGTTATACCTTGGGCTTCAATCGCACACAGGGTGGAACGATTATATTTATATTTTATAGCGTAATATGCTTCGGGTGTGTGCCTACTCTTTTGTGTTCATTATTTTCGCCTTCGTTTTTACCACCTTTACAAACACGCTCCCTTTCACTTTCTTGGTGTTAACGTTTAGTTTTTCTGTCTTACTAGTACTATAAACCTCCACTTGTGGGGCTACGCAAGCGAATTTTTCGAACGCTCTTAAAACGCTCTTACGCTGAAGAAAAACGGTCTACTAAAACACGTTTTTGGACCTCCGCTTTCCATTCCGCTGAAGCAGGCCGCGCATGCGCAGTTTGGCACCCTCAGAGCGGAGCGGAAAATGGAAACGGTCTACTAAAACTCTCTAGTAAGGAAAAGAAAAGCTAAATGGAACGCGTGAATTGTTCGTTTCTTTGCCACCATCCGCAGCGACATAAAAAAAAAAAAACATCGCGCTGCAGACATTAATTGTTTCCTCCTCTTTCTATGCATAAACATTAGTCATAGACTGTGTGCGGCGTTTCTTTCGGTCGATGGATAATCAAAATATTTATGCGAAATTTGCTCACTAAATCTTTTTGTGGGGTGGAAGGACACTGATGGCTTAAGAACTCCCAGCCAACCAGCGTTTGGGACTTGGTATGTTATATTGAGCTAATTTTTGTAATAATTTTTCCTTTGTATTTGTGTACGCAGCCTTTACTACTTTCACCTTCCATTTACACTTCGGCTTGAGACGCATAAGATCGCACAGCTGATATTGGTAATTAGTGCTGAATCAGTCACTCGTGGTATTTATAAATTACGTCACTTATGAATGGGTTCTATCTGTTTAGTAAAACAAGTGTTTTTTACATAGAGTGAAGATGGTCCACCAAAGTCATCCAAGCGGAAAAGTACCACTCTGCATAACTTCTTCCAAGCTGTGCCCAAAAAGATTGTAAGATTGTCACTGAGGCAGACATTGCAAGCAACGCCTCGAAGCTCACTTTGAAGTCTGATGGCGTGGACGAACAACTCACGATTGAGGCTCTCCCGTCGCCCATGGTCGAGAATTCTGACGGAACTACCCCACTAGCCCCGGCCGTCCCCACACTTCGGAATCCAGCAGCTGACTTTGGTTTGCAATATGACATTGGCAACTTCGTTGGGGCGAGGCCAGACGACCACACCGTGGTTGGCTTACTCGAATGCCATTGGATGCCACCGCAAGGTTACTCCTTCCCTTTCTCCGAACACAACAAGGGACAAACAGTCGAACGGAGGTACGTCAGAAGTGACCACCTACTGAAATATCCTTGGCTGGTTGTCTCGGATGCCAAGGCAAGTTTGTTCTGCAAATTTTGTCCTCTTTTTGCCACCGGGCACATTGGGGGGAAACACAAGACAGTTGCCCTTCAGGCTCTTGTAACGGAGCCTTTGAAAAAATTCGCGAAGCTTCTGGGGAAAGATGGAGCTTTGGAAACCCATTCCAAAGCTAGATATCACATCGAAGCAGTGGAAGCGGGCAAGGCTTTTCTGAAAACTTGTCGCGACCCAGCAAGGGTCGTGGCAAACCAGATCGATACACAGCGAATGCGGCAGGTGTCTAAAAACCGCGCGCGGCTTCTCTCGATTGTCGACAACGTTGTGTTCCTGGCCCGGCAGAATATTGCCTTCCGTGGACATCGGGATGACGGCCCAGTGGTCACTGGGAAGAACGGCAATGACAGTTCGGAGAATGGAGGAAACTTCAAGGAGCTGCTGCGCTTCAGAGTGAAATGTGGTGACCATGCCCTCGAAAAACATTTCTCCACAGCCACAGGAAGGAAGATGTTCACAAGCAAAACAACTCAAAATGCCCTTATTGAATGTTGCGGAGACGAAGTTCTGTCCGTGATCTTGGCACGAGTTCGACAGAGCAAATATTATGGCATTATGTTCGACGAGACAACCGACGTGGCTCACAAGTCTCAGCTATCTCTTGTTTTGAGGTATGAACATGATTTAAAGATCAGAGAAGATTTTGTGGGTTTCTTAGATCCTCGAGAACTCAAGCCTCAAGATTCAAATCAGAATCAGAATTCGTCCATGTCGGACAGCGGGTCCGACGAGGAAGAGCAAGACGAAGACGACGCACTGGAGCCAACACTGACTGGTACCAAGCTCGGAAAAATCGTGCTAAGTCTACTGAGGTCATTGTGTCTCGACCCCAAAGGCTGTGTAGGCATTGCAACAGACGGATGCTCAGTAATGACCTCCGAGCTCTGCGGTGCCATTCAGGAAATTCAAAAAGTAGCCGTGCATGCAGTTCGATGCCCCTGCTTCAACCACAGCTTGAACCTTTCTATATCCAAAACATCAACTGTGCAAAGTGTCCGAAACACCACCGGGACAATGCGGGAAGTCATTGCGTTTTTTACGGCCTCGCCCAAGCGTAACGCCGTTTTGAAACTCCAGCTTGGCAAACAGCTGACCAAGTTATGCGACACACGTTGGGTCGAACGTCACGACGCTGTTTTGCAGTTTAGAGAGAGCCTGGGAAGCATCGCAAAGGCGTTGGAAACGGTTTCGCAGTGGCGAGAACCAAGCTCGGCTGCCAAGGCGAGATCACTGCTTACATCAATCCTGGATGCCGAATTTGTAATCGCAACCCTAGCTCTCTACGATGTACTCTCAGTCACGCTTCCCCTAAGTCGGTTGCTCCAAAAGCCGGATCTGGAAATGAACAGT